>JAGMVL010001924.1:601250-1202501 GCA_019202695.1 Populus x sibirica
AACTGTATTCATGATTATATGATTACCAAAATAATGCTATTTCAAAAATGTTAGAAGCCAATTTATTCTTTTAATTTAGGCACCATTTTGGTTTTAATCATTGGTTCTGTATGCTTTCAATTTAGCATAATTTGGCCTTTTCTTTATATTTTCTTTCAATTAAGCCGTCAGCTCACCCACTTTTAAACCCCATATTTGGTCGTTTTTTATAGTTTGGTTTTAGTTTTCAAAATTGTGTGTTTTTAACCAATTTGACTCCCAATTTTGATTTCTTCTTCAATTAAGCCTTTAATTGAGTTTTTTTTTTTTTTGAATTTGGCCATTTGTTTCAAATTAATCTTTAGTTCTTTAAATTTTTAAATCTTAGCCAAATTAAGCTCTTTTCCATAATTTCTCTTCAATTGAGTCCCTAATTGCAACCCAAACTATTCCTGGATCTTTTTTACAGACTTCCCTAACTTAATCGACTTGTGAAACTCAATTATTTTTCCAATTTTCCCTAGCTATATATTTGTTCCTCGCTTTTTATATTTTATATTTTATTATTATTATTTATTTATTGGATGATTTTCTAACTATTTATAACTTAGCTTGGTGCACAATATTAAAAATGATGAAATAATTAAAAATTAACTGAATTTATTGGAAAGACATTTCTTATTTGAAATTTACCAAAAGGGGTGACTCACGACCCAATAAAGTGGTGCAAACTATCAAAGTATATCTTATAACTATTATTTTATTTTCAAAAACATTCTACTATATTGACAAAAAATAAAGTATATTAGAAATGTGTTTTAATCATGATTAATAAATATATTTGAAATCAAATTAAAAGTGAGATCCACTCACTTTTCAGGTTGAGATTTTGTTAGAAATTATTCTTCAACAAAAATACTTTAACATGGAACATTAATTTATTTGAGAAAATTATGGATGAACAAAAAATTGATCTCAATCAACCATTGGTTAACATGTTTTTTAAACCTAACTACTCTTAATCCTATATTGAATGATTACAATAGTTTCTTGTAAGTTATATAGTGAAAAATTGAAGAGTTAAAATTAGATTCTAATCACCGATGTAGTCTGATTTGCAGAGATTGTGGTTTCTAAGTAGTTATATAGGGATTTGCCCCAAACATCTATGTTAATAGCCTAACATATATTTTTATAGACCAATGGAGCAAGTCTAGACCCAAAAAAAAGTTTAATCACGCTAGACTAGGATACTGGCTTAAAATAGCGATAATAAGATATCTAATTATTGGATCAAACTTAGATTTTTACAAGAGGTTATAAAAAAAATCCATTTTTCTATGGAAACCCACAAAGTTGGTTATTGAACCATTAAATCTCTTGAAATTAGGCTTAAAAGTTGTTGTTTAGGTCAATTTTGCTAGATTTAATGTTTATTTTTGGATTTTATGTTATTTCCTTTATGTTTTATGTTTTAGGATTTTGATTTTGTTTTCTTGTTATTAGGTTGATTTTCCTAGCCTATAAAAAGCATTCTAAACCTCTTTAAAAGGTAGAATTGGTCATATTAATATTCAAGAAATAAAAAGATTTTTCATATTCTTTATGTTTTAACCTTATTTCAATCTATCATTTGTCTTTATATGCTTGTCGTTGTCTTGTTGTGCTTCTTCTACATTAGTCACCTAAGCTTTTAGAAAAGAGAAGCCCCAAGCAAAGTGAGCTTTGGGTTTAAGCCACACACACTTTCAGAAAGGCATGGAGCTTGGGCCTAAATTTGAGTTTACATTAAAATAATTTAAATAGATAAATTTGTATATTTAAATAGCAAGAATTAATTTTGATAATTAACATCATTAATTTTACATGCAGAACCTCTTTTATCTTTTTTTTTTTAATGTTTTTTAACTTATTTGCCTCTAGTTTCACTTAGTTTTTTGCACTTTTTTCCCTTTTGTTTAGGTTCTTGTACTTTGTAAAGAGATATTGAGTTCAAATTATTTACTGGGTTCTTAAACTTTTAAAGAAGATGCATTTTTTAAAGTTAGTTGTTAAAATTTTAGGAGGTTATTTTTAATAAAATTGTTTGCACCAAGTAATGTATATTTTAATCTTAAATATGAAGGGTTTAATCATTGACAATAACATTTTTTTTTGTTTAACTATTTTTAACGAGTACATTGTAATACACTTGTTTTAGTTCAATATCTTATGTTTTAAATATAGTGATATGTTTTGTATGTGTTAAAAAAAAATTATTTTAATATATATTTTAGTGAAAATTATTTTTAAAAAATATTATGTATTACAATATCAAACAACATCTACAAGAATGAATAAAAATTATAGTTTGAGTGGCAATTCTTTTAATTAGAGGGTAAATTAATGTCACCGTCTCACCCCTTAAAGTTTGCTATTAAGGTGTGCAAGTTGAATGTGATCATATTATAATTATTGATTGTCTCATCATAATTATGTGATTATGGTGTAAATATGTGGAAACATACCATAATATGGAATTTATGAAATTATCTCTTTTTTGGGCCACAGGCTGCTAACTACAGAAATTGCATTCTTCCTCTCCTTAGTGCCTTTTACATATGTGTCAAGTCTTTGTCTGCTCGACAATGACAGTGTCCCCTTGAACACTAGTGTAGTAGTGGCGGTGTTAGACTTACATGGAATATTTTATAGATTGTAATTGTTTATTTTAAATTTAATTTGTTAAATTAATATATACGGTAATAATTAAAAGTATGATAATTAAATTAGATTGTATGCATGTTCATGAATTTGAAGTAAAATACTTAATCTTGTGATTGAATTCAAAACAACTTTCAAATAATCACATTGTAAATATTTTAAATTTTGATTGAATTAAACAAGTTACTAACATGTAAAATGAAGGGTGAAACATTATATCCAAGATTAAAGAACATTTATCAGCACAAAAGCATTAAAACCATATATTAAAATTAAAATTATACATATACTACAAGAAAATAATGTTTTCCTAATTGTAATTTTTTCTAAGTTTTTACTGTAATGAGTACTATCGGATGACAAATGTACAATTTGTTTTTGGTTTTTTGTTTTTGCAAAAACAATTTTGCTTTGATTTTTTTTTATATACTTAACATATTTATCACTTTACACTTGACTTATCTATTACATTTTTTGTTTGTTTTTATTTTTATTATTTTGTAATTTTTTTTAGTTTTTTCTTTTTTATAATGTTTTTGAAAAAAAATTATTATTTTTTTATTCTTTACACTTGAAATATTTATTACTCTACACTTGACCTATTTATACCATTTTTTTTCGTTATCTTTATTCTTTTGTTTGTTTTTGTAAATTTTCCTTTTTTCTTTTCTTTACATTTTTTTTAAAAAAATTCTATACAAAGACTAAACAAAAATAGTATTTCAGTATAACAATTGCAATATTGTTTTGTTCCATTTTCTACTACAAAATAAATTAACTTGAAATCTTACACATTTTTATTAACATATAAGATCTTTAATTCATTTTATTATATGTAATTATTAATGTTTTGATATTCATGGTTGTTTTTTTTTACTCTATACTAAAAAATACGTTGATAACACCTATATATTCATTATTTTATGTTAGAAAAAAAATTATTTGACCCACAACAAAGTGAGTCGAATAGATACGTTAATTCTTGTTTTTTGTAATTATTAGCACATTTAGTTCTTAATTTATTAATTAAATGCATGTATAGGATTTTTAATTTTTAATTATGATTTATTTTCTAAAAAATATTAAAAAAAACTTATATATTCATTTGTTTTGCCAAAAACAATTATACAACCTGCGGTTCGGGTTAAATTACTAGTTAAAAACTAATTAACGAACGAGGGAGGAATAAAGTTGCCAATATTGTACTAACAAAGGAGGGTACAAAAAAAAAGGACATTAAAGTTGTGTTACTTTTTCATTGTTTCCACGAGCAGGTTCATGCATGGAGGAGACATAGGTTCTCTCTAAACGAGGCAAGGATCTTTCCTATTATCTCTTTGGAGAAAGATCATTTGCTAGCATGATAGAGAAACACCTTTTCTTTTCTTTCAATCCCATACAAACTGATTAGGAGAGCTTACCTAGATTATATTTCAGAGCAGGTTGTGGTGTCCACCTCCTTTTTGGTGCTTGTCCTTTTCAAACTCTGGATTGTAGGGCATCTTAACTCAAAAGGATGAACAATCATTGTATGGTATTAGACATTTATCCTGCACGTAAAAAGAAATATTAACAGACATCACAACGTAACAATTCTTTTTGAAATATGAACCTCATCCCTTGGCCTACGTCTGGATCATAATCGGTCCCGATGCATTAACATTTTGGTTCGTGCAAGCAAGATGATCTGCCGCGCTACTGTTATGCAGTCTTAATCATAAAAAAATGTCATATTTAACTTATAAGTTGTTTTCACAATAATTTCTGACAGAAACTTGAGAGAATATGAGCGAATATATAATACAATAACATCATTTTCACTACTGAAATTTATCTGTTGAGCATGTTTCGATAGAGATTTCTTTTTTAGCGTCTTCTTGTCATATAGCTAGCTAGCTAGAATCATGGAACCAAAATACCACAATCTTACAAAAGAAAACATGAACAGTCTCAAATCCAATCTTGTTCCCAAGTTTTTCACACATTTCACTGCTAATTGGTGTTTCAGATTTCAATCTATGAAAGCTTTTGCATATCAATGGACATCCATTTAAACTCAAAAACTTACAGCAGTAGTATCACATCAATACTAAATATACTGCAGCATGACAAGTAAATCTGTCAACGTTACCATCGGTTTGGCCCGAGAAACAGCACACAAACTCATATGCACATCAGAAAGAAGGGTAACATGATAAAATTTTGAAGGAAGACAAGTATCAAAGCCCAAAACATCTCTATATGCAAGCTAGAATTGTACTGTATCGGTACCCATCTAGCTACTCCAATACAAAATTACAAACAAGTGGAGTTATCCACAGAACAGTAGAGGATTTCTAGTCTGCAGATAGTAGTCTATTACGTCAGTAAATGTGGAATAAAGTAGGGGCATTTAAATATTCGACTGTCATAAAAGAACACAAACAGAAATTTGAGAGACTGGTGTGCTATAATTAAATGAGATAGCACAGTAGTAGAGAGAACCGACCGCATGATGTCAAGCAATGCTATCACAATTTTCCTCTTGTTTCTCAACATCTCTATCTTTCCAGCCATCTCTGCCTTGAACCAAGAAGGCCACTCTCTGCTTTCATGGCTTTCAACCTTTAACTCTTCTTTTTCATCTACTTTCTTCTCAACATGGGATCCAAGCCACCAAAATCCATGCAAATGGGATTATGTTAGATGTTCTAGCAATGGTTTTGTCTCAGAAATAATAATCACCTCCGTCAACCTTCCTACCGGCTTCCCTACCCAGCTTCTCTCCTTTAACCATCTCACAACTCTCGTCCTTTCAAATGGAAATCTTACTGGAGAAATTCCTCGGTCGATAGGAAACCTGTCCTCACTGAGCACCTTAGATCTCAGTTTCAATTCTTTGACTGGAAACATCCCAGCAGAAATTGGCAGACTATCTCAATTGCAGTTACTTGCACTAAATACAAATTCATTGCATGGTGAGATTCCAAAAGAAATAGGAAATTGTTCAAGGCTTAGACAGCTGGAACTCTTTGACAACCAGCTCTCCGGAAAGATTCCTGCAGAAATAGGACAGTTGTTAGCTTTGGAGACCTTTCGTGCGGGCGGTAACCCAGGAATTTATGGACAAATTCCAATGCAGATATCCAACTGCAAAGGACTACTCTTTTTGGGTCTTGCAGATACTGGGATTTCAGGAGAGATTCCAAGTAGTTTAGGGGAATTGAAGCATCTTGAGACTCTTTCGGTCTACACAGCTAATCTTACAGGCAGCATTCCAGCAGAAATTGGCAACTGCTCAGCGTTAGAGCATCTTTATCTGTACGAAAACCAACTTTCAGGCAGAGTTCCTGATGAATTGGCTTCGTTGACAAATCTCAAGAAGTTGTTGTTATGGCAGAACAATCTAACTGGGAGCATTCCAGATGCTCTAGGCAATTGTTTGTCTTTGGAAGTTATTGATCTCTCGATGAATTTTCTAAGTGGTCAGATTCCTGGGTCTCTTGCCAATTTGGTTGCATTGGAGGAGCTTCTTTTATCAGAGAATTACCTTTCAGGAGAAATCCCGCCTTTTGTTGGCAACTATTTTGGCCTGAAGCAGCTTGAGCTGGATAACAACAGATTCACCGGTGAGATTCCACCAGCCATCGGGCAACTGAAGGAGCTTTCGCTGTTTTTTGCATGGCAGAACCAGCTCCATGGAAGCATACCTGCTGAACTAGCCAGATGTGAGAAACTTCAAGCATTGGATCTTTCGCACAATTTCCTTACTGGTTCAATTCCACACTCTCTGTTCCATCTCAAGAACTTAACTCAATTACTGCTGATATCAAATGGATTTTCAGGTGAAATTCCTCCAGATATTGGTAATTGCATTGGTTTGATCCGTTTACGATTAGGATCAAACTACTTTTCTGGTCAAATTCCCTCGGAAATAGGTCTCTTACATAGCTTGAGCTTCCTTGAATTGTCAGATAATCAATTTACTGGAGAAATCCCTCCAGAGATTGGCAACTGCACTCAACTAGAAATGGTTGATTTACACAACAATAGGCTCCATGGAACCATTCCCACATCTGTCGAGCTTCTTGTTCGTCTAAACGTTTTAGACCTTTCCAAGAACTCTATAGCAGGCTCAGTACCTGAGAACTTGGGTATGCTTACATCCTTGAACAAATTGGTAATTAACGAAAACTACATTACTGGTTCTATTCCGAAGTCCCTTGGCCTGTGTAGGGATCTGCAGTTGTTAGATATAAGCAGCAACAGGCTCACTGGTTCAATCCCAGATGAGATAGGTCGATTGCAAGGACTAGACATCCTCTTGAATTTGAGTAGGAATTCTCTAACGGGCCCTATTCCTGAAAGCTTCGCAAGTCTTTCGAAACTTTCCAACCTGGATCTTTCGTACAACATGCTCACAGGAACACTGACAGTGCTAGGCAGTCTTGACAATCTTGTTTCTCTCAATGTCTCGTACAACAACTTTTCAGGGCTGCTTCCTGATACCAAGTTCTTCCATGATCTCCCTGCCTCTGTATATGCTGGCAATCAAGAGCTCTGCATTAACAGAAACAAGTGTCACATGGATGGAAGTCACCATGGCAAGAACACCAAAAACCTAGTCGCGTGCACTCTTCTCAGTGTAACTGTTACCTTGTTGATTGTGCTTCTTGGGGGACTTCTGTTTATCAGAACCCGTGGAGCTTCTTTTGGAAGGAAAGATGAAGACATCTTGGAGTGGGATTTCACCCCATTTCAAAAGCTTAACTTCTCGGTAAATGATATTTTGACAAAGCTCTCAGATTCAAACATTGTTGGGAAAGGTGTTTCAGGCATTGTTTATCGTGTCGAGACTCCAATGAAACAGGTCATTGCAGTGAAAAGGTTGTGGCCGCTGAAGAATGGGGAAGTTCCAGAAAGAGACTTGTTTTCTGCCGAGGTTAGAGCTCTTGGATCAATAAGGCATAAAAATATAGTGAGGCTTCTTGGATGCTGTAACAATGGAAAAACCAGGTTGCTCTTATTTGACTACATCAGCAATGGGAGTTTGGCTGAATTGCTCCATGAGAAGAATGTATTCTTGGATTGGGATACAAGATACAACATAATACTGGGGGCAGCTCATGGCTTGGCTTATCTTCATCATGATTGTATTCCTCCAATCGTACATCGTGACATCAAGGCTAATAACATCTTGATTGGACCTCAGTTTGAAGCTTTTCTTGCAGATTTCGGGCTGGCAAAGCTTGTTGATTCTGCAGAATGTTCAAGAGTTTCTAATACAGTTGCAGGTTCTTATGGGTACATTGCCCCAGGTAAGTAGAACAAGCACTTGCAGGTTTTAGTAATTTAGTTGATTGCCATTTTCAACATTTCTTCACAGAACAATTCAAACACCGCTAGTAACATCTGCAACCTTCATATTACTTTTTTTCCTAAACAAAGAAAAACTAACGATTTCGTTAGAAGAATTCTTGCATCAATTTGGAAAATGGTTTTCTTTTGAACAGGGAAAATATAATTGGGACCATCCACTTGGCTCATATTTGCTAGGGCTCCTATGTTAAATCAGTTCTGAATTTGCACTGCATTCAATAACTCTGACCGCTAGTTGATTTCAAGTCCCAAACATAACAATCCTTCAATATTACAATGCAGAATATGGATACAGTTTCAGAATAACAGAGAAAAGTGATGTGTACAGTTATGGTGTAGTGCTCCTAGAGGTCTTAACAGGGAAAGAACCTACTGATAACCGGATCCCTGAAGGTGTCCACATTGTCACATGGGTTAGCAAGGAACTTCGAGAAAGAAGAACAGAATTGACATCAATTATAGATCCACAACTACTTTTGCGATCAGGTACACAACTCCAAGAAATGCTTCAGGTGATTGGGGTGGCCCTCCTGTGTGTCAACCCTTCCCCAGAAGAACGGCCCACCATGAAAGATGTAATAGCAATGCTGAAGGAGATTAGACATGAAAATGAATATTCAGAGAAACCAAAATATCGTGGCAAGGAAGCAGCTACCAATCCAAAAGCAGCAGTTCACTCTTCTAGTTTCTCTAGATCATCTGAACCTCTAATTAGATCACCTTCCTAAATCCTTACTTCTATAAAATCTTGCATTTAGTTCGTTGATTATTTTTCCAAAAAAATAAAATAATTTGTATAGATTGATATATGGAATAGCACCAGGGCTACAGATCCTGTTTCTTTTACCTTGTTTAAGTTTGGGTTCGGACCTTCGGTCAACTAGTGGGTGCAATCCTTGTTCTTATCGCTCTCTCTCTAAAGCAAAGACAAGGCAATGAGTTAGTTTACAGTGCAGAGGATAATGTTTTACATCCCTTTTTGGCAGTTCTGCCATCCTGTAGTTAAAAATGAAAGGAAAATGATTCTGATACATCCTTTCAAGAAGCTAAAAATTTTCAGACATGCATTTCATATTCAAACAGCTATTCTTTATTCCACTTTCCTCCCAGTCGGAACATTCAAAACTGCTAAGATATGCATATGCCCCACCACCAAGGAGACCAAAATGCCAAGAGGTTTTCAGGGTATTGAGGGATTGAGTTTTTAGTCGAGAGATATGCGTAAGTCAGCCCGCACACCAACGGTTATCTAAAAATTAAAAATACCAAGAAGGTAGTGGCCTAGATTCCACCCAAGCCAACAATAAACAAAATTATATGAATCAACCAGACCTTAATCCTACCCAAAATGGTGCAGTCTACCTTATTCTTTTTTCCCTAATACGTTTTAAGAAACTAAAATGCCCCCAGACTGTCTATCTTGGTACCAGAAAGCCGTTTCCATGGACAACAGGTCACAGAAAGCAAGCAATAATTCAAAGTGCTACAGTCCAAATAAATCAATCAGCATGGCCTTGTTATCAAAGGCAGTTTTCAAATTGGGACCAACGTAAAAGGACATTTAGCTTTTGATCCTACTGGGTTGTCTGTAGGGAGCTGGCCACGGAAAAGCCATTGCAGTGACAAAATCTTGGTTGGCATTTGTTAAAATAAATCTTGAAATTATGGAGATGCGGAAGGACCACCACTCCCTATAAGACCATCCAACATCAATCCTAGTAAAGATAAAGAGATCTCATGCTCCATGTTCTTGAAAGGATACATTGCTTCTAGTCATGTGATATCAAACCATCTCAGGCCCACAGATAGCTTTAAGAACCCTATCAAGCTCTAATGGCTAAGAATGCAAGCAAGCAACCAACTTATAAATCGAATGAAAGCTGTAGTTTGCCACACAGCAACTGCAATAATACTGTTAAAGAAACAAAAGCCGTATTTATTTATTTATTTGCATACTGTCTGCTATATCTTTTCCCAACAATCATACGAGTAAGCAATATCTTAACCTGCTGCAATATCTGTTAATACCACTGTCCTAGACCCAGTTATGGCTTGAAAAGTGTAACTATTTCTAATGCAAGTTCATAAATTCATAAAGAAAACATGAAATGCATGCTGCATGAAAATAATTCAAAGAATCAAGAAACATAGCAACAGGAACAGAATTTTGCCCTTAAACAGCAGCATGACAAGAGCAAGGGAACCAAAAAATCTGGCTGTGAGTTTACAACATAAATTGCACAACACAGCAATATTATACCATCAAATTAATCTTGTAATACGAAACAGTCCAAGAACCAAGACCATACAAATCTTATTTCAGGCTTTCAAAAACATCCCAAGGAGAATACCACCCAATTTATGTTATTTGTTCCTAAATACATGAAAACATGATTCGAGCATTTTAACAAACCAATCACCTGACTACGGAATTATTATATTTAGGTGAAATTAAAGGAAACAGGGAATGTGATGCATGCATGAATTTAAAAAGTACAAACCTAATCAAGAAACATAAGTTGGGCCTTGTATAATTACATATCAGGAAGAGCTGAAATGGTTAGGTGACTTTCCCCATCGTTGTACAAAAAATCTCAGTGGTAATTGCTTTTGTGTAATTAACACGGTCTTCCTTGTAGATCAAGCATTTTATACCCCTCATCTTCACGTCCACTCCCAACAAACTATGCCATAAAAAAATCCAAGTTGTTGAATGCAAATTGTTAATATATATGTTTTATAGCTAATCATTTGATTAATTAATTGATTATATGTGAAATTGACTTAGTTCATGTTAATATATTTAATTTTAATAAAGGTTTTATTTATATTTAATATTTAATAAATATTTGATTAATAAATTTAATATTTGATTAATGAATCTAGAGTAAAGATAAAGTTTTTAAGATAAAAATACTTTACAAACAAAATTATAAAGCTTTTATAATTATAGGATTCATATTGTATCAAAACATTGTTCTTGATCAATGCTCTATTAAGATTGAATATTAATTAAAGGTGTTGAGACTGATACATATTATATTTTTTATTTTATGAAAGAAAGTAGTTGTTCTCATAAAATTTAAATCCTTTATTTTTTTTTTCAATCTCATCTCTTAAAATTTAATTTAATTTGATTTTTATATCAACTTTGATCCGTATTTTTTTTGCTGATATTTATTTTTCTCTTATCCTTTTCTTAGTTTAATTTTTTTTTAATTAACAGATTTGGTTTATATTATTTTGATTGTTATTTATTTTATTTAAAATAATTTATGAAATCAAAGTTTTTTTTTCAATTCCATCTTTTTTTAATTTTTTTATATGTCGGATTTATTCCTTATTTTTTATTGCTATTTATTTTATCTCTGATGCTATATTTGCTAAATTTGTCCCACTACAAGGTGAACTCCACTGAACATGCATAACTATAAAGGAAAGTCAATGAGTTCCTACAAAAGGAATTTATACGAGAAATTCTTATTTATAGCAAAACAAAATAGCAATAATTTGATAAACTTATTCAAGTTTACATTGCCATAAAAAGGGCAAGCTTGTTTACGAACACCTTAAATGTTCACCGAGTGATTTCCTTAGGGTTTATAGTATCTTGTGAAGGAATCTCTTTTGATCCTCATATAGTTCAAGTGATTATAGATTGGTTCGGGCTGGTCCGAGCCTAAGAATGAAGTCCATAACTTTCATGGGCTTGTTACTTTTTATCGTTGTTCTATTAAAAGATTTAGTATTATCATCTCTTATCACAAATTATTTGAAGCAAGGTGAATTTAGATGGAGCAAAATAACAAGTGAAGCATTCGAAGAGGCCAAGGAAAAGAATGATGCCCTAGTGATACAACTCCTTAACTTTACTAAAGTATATGAAGTAGAATGTGATGCATTAAGAATTCAAATAAGGTAGAGTACTTAATCAGGAACGTCACCCTCTAACTTATTTTAGTGAGAAACTTGATGAGGCCAAATAAAAATACTCAACTTATGATAAGGAATTTTATGTGATATTTCAATTCCCAAAAGAAGCTTAACTATAGGCATGATAGTTAGGTTAAGTATTTACAAGCATATTTATTTGTTATGAAACATAAATGTGGAGTTGAGAACTGTAGTAGATGTTTTAGGTCGCCAAATTATGTTTTTATTTATGATGAGTGTTCAAGTTACTAGTTTTGATAGACTCAAAGAAGAATATGAATCATGTCTGGAGTTTGAAGAGACATACATAGCCTTGAGAGATGGACATCTCCTTATCATAAATGGTTATTACCTCCAGGAAAGGTATTTGTTTCAGGATAACAAGTTTTGTATTTCACAAACATTAGTGCATGATTTCTTAATTAGGGAGATTCATGTGAGAGGTCTTTTGAGATATTTTGGGAGAAATAAGGCCATAAAAAAGATGGAATACCATTTTTTGGGTTCAATTTAAGGAGAGATGTAGCCAAATTGGTTGGTTAACATGGAACATGTCAACTAGCCAAACATATATATAAAAAATTGTTTTACTCCTTTATTCCTATACTCAATTATCATTTGCAAGATGTAAGTATAAATAGTTTATGCTTAGGCTTCCACGAAGCATGATTATATATTTGTGGTTATTGATAGTTTTTCCAAGATGGCCCACTTCATTCCTTGTACCAAGATGACAGATGTCTCAATAGTTTCTAAGCTTTATTTTGATGAGATTGCCAAAGTTGTAGGGCCTTTCTAAAATTATAGTTTCGAATAAGGATGTGCAGTTTATGAGTTTTTTTTTTTTTTTGGAAAACCTTTTGGCATACGGTTAGTACTATGTTAAAATTCTCTAGTTCTTATCACCTTTAAGAAAATGGCTAAACTAAGGTGGCTGATCAAAACTTTGATAACTTTTTGAGATGTTTAGTGAGTGACCATAATAGTAATTGTGATTTGTTTCTTTCTATAGCCTAGTATGACTACAACAGTTCAGTCGATAGGCATGAGTCCATTTAAAGTTGTCCATAATTAAAACCTACCAAGCCTATAGATTTCTTCTCATATCTCTTCATGCTAGGGTGTCTGAGTGCTAAGTCATTTACACATAGCACTCAGGATTTGCATAATAAGATCAATCAACATATTCCAACAAGTAATATACAATATAAACATGAAGCTAATTTACATAGATGCCATAATAAGTTTAATGATGAAGATTATGTCATGATATAGATTAGATATGAATAATATCATCCTATATCTAATAAAAAATTATAGGCACTTAGCGCCGAACTATTCAAAGTGTTATAAAAGGTTGGATCAAATATTTATGTCATTGATCTACTAGCTAATTTTGATATTAGCTTTACTTTTAATATTGAGAATTTAGTTGCATATAAGAGGCAATAACCCATCTCAAATGACCCTTTTAAAAGTCCTTCACCCAAATCCAATCTTGGTGATTTTTTAAAATCTTGTCATCGACACCAATGGATATATTGATGCTATTTTAGATGAACAAGTTATTTCTACTAAGGATAATGAGGTTCAACGATTCCTAGTTTGTTAGGTAAGATGACTAAATTCAAATTGTACCTGGATCACTAAAATAACATTCCAATAACTTAATCCTAATATTTAAGAGTATTATCGGAGCCATTTAGAGCTATATTCGACGAGGTCGAGTTTCTCCAAACCTGAGAGAGTTGGTATGAACTTCAAACCTGCACTATAGATTACACATGTATATGGACAAATGATAGTCTAATATGTCACTCTTTGGTAGATTGTCTACTTATTGAAATGTTATTTAGTTTTACTATTAGAGTTATTCTTATGTTAATTTTGGACATGTTATTTTAATGGGTCTTTAACCCAATTATTGGTATTGACTAGGATACGAGTGGAGCCACATGGGGCAAGAGGGGGCAATTTCCCCCTTTAACCATATTTTTTTTCAAAATATTTTTTTATATGAAAATATTAATATAACAACCTAACATGTCATATCTTGTAAAAAAAAAAAAACAAGAAGAAGAAAAGAAAGTAGAAAATGGCGTGGCTAGAGAAAGACCACAACTTGTAGTTTTGTATCTGAACAATTTCTATCTTATTATTATTTTCATCTTGTCAATTTATTTGCATCTTCTTTTATAAGCTAGGTTGGTCTCTTTTTTTTTTTTAGCTTTTTCTTTCTTGATTTATTTATATTGACTAGATATATGCCATACCTACTTTTTGGAATTTCAAGATTGCTATGATTCTTGAATTTTTAATGTTAATTTCTTTTCCAATTCTCTAAATAACAAATTTAGTTGGGGTTATTTAATTTTTTTTCTCTTTCAAGAAATTTTGAGAATTTTGGATCTAAGTTTTAATGGGTAGCTAATAAAAATCAAATTTTTAGGGTTTATATTTTTTTAGCTAAGAGACTAAGTAGTTTGCCAAACAAAATTTGTCTGGATGACTTGTTATTTTTAAGATCCAGACGTAGAGTGCTTCAATATGTTCTGTTAGCAATTCTAAGATTACTTAATCACTTGGTATTTCATTATTTATTAATTAGGGACTGAAAAAGTAATTGTCAAGTTTATAAACATAATTCAATAACTTGGATCCAGAAAAAATTAATTAATCTCTAGTTTTTGCATATTATCGCTACAAATTATTTATATAAGAAAGCTACTAATTTGAAAATATAATTGTTTAACAAGGGATTACAAACCTACACCATTTATGTTCTGAATTGTTTAACAATATCATTAACATGCATCTTAATGAGTTGGATGATCGTTTCACCGAGGCGGGTACAAAGTTATTTCTTTGTGTGGTATGTTTAAACTCAAGTAACTCTTTCTCTGCTTTCAACAAAGAAAAGTTTATTGGCATTGCTTATTTTTATCCCAATGAATTTTTTATAGTAGATCTTATGGTACTTGGTGACCAACTTGATACATGTATTATTGATCTATGTTGTAATGACGAGTTCTCTGATATTGAAGGTATTGCTAGTCTTGAGTAGAAAATGGTTAAAATAAAGAGGAATTTGATATTTTCATTAGTATATATGCATATCAAATTGTCATTACTTCTACCAGTTGCAACTGCTACAGTGGAGAAAGTTTTTTTTGCTATGCATATTGTAAAGAGTAGATTGCGGAATAGGATAGGAGATAAGTAAATGAATGACAGTTTGGTTACATTGAGAAATATATCTTTGATGAGATTGATAATGAAGTCATTATGTAGTGGTTTTAAAATATAAAAACTCGGAAAGAACAATTATAATATAAGTTTTCTCATTTTAAAATCATTCTTAAATTAATTTTGCTTGATATAAATTAATATATATGTTTCAAATTGATTTCTCTATATAACATATATCTATATAATATTAAGTATTTGTTAATAATTTGCTTGCTTATCTAAAAAATCATGGCTTGGACACTGAACCAAGGGTTTATTTACATTATTTATGTGTAACTTTTTTACATGTTAGACAATTATGGCTGAACAAGAAAAGAACTTGCTGACAAGTTTTTCCTCTCTCCCTACTGTCTTTCTTCCTAGCTTCCTCTTTCTTTTCCTTCGTTTCTTCTCTTCTCTTCAATTACTTGTTGTCTCCAATAAATATACATCATCTTCTTTTTTTTCATTTCTATTTTTTAAACAATAAACAGATAATAAAAGAATGTAAAACCTACATAACTCGTGATATCATATTACATACATATCCCAATACAATAACTCACATGTTAAACTAAACCTTGCCCTCTGCACTTGGAAGACTCCACCGATGAATTAGAACACCAGATGCAAACAAAGAAACAGCAATTGTAACAAAAACAAATTCATGAAGCCGTAGAAAAATCGATAATAGGCTATGAATATCACAGTGATCATGAATTGTCAGAAAGAGACAGCATCCCAGAGAACAAAATTGAGGCCTGTGGATTATGATCATGGAACCAAACATTGAAGGTTACCCTGCCCCAGGATGCCACTTTATGCTGCATCCAGCACTGTTGGCAACAAGAATCAATGACTTGGGCATTCAATTACAGAAACAGAACTTAAAGGCACATAACAATGAAGAAAAACAAGATACCCATATACCTGTGTTTCTTAACTGATGATACTGGTTGGCCACTAAGAACACAGTCACTTGCCAGACTTTGGTCCCTAAAATTATTAACAACTGGTTAATATATTTGTTCCAAAACAATAATGTGACTTGTTTACATCCTATGTGGTTGCTTTCATCCATCATCAACAGCCAATGAATGTGATAAATAATCAAAAAGAAAAGCTCCGTCGCATCCTTGAGTAGATAGTAAGTAATAAATTTGCCACTCTTATGATTGCAAATGTCTAAAACACCTCATGTAATTGCACGTTCATTTTTTCTCCTGTCTCCCTTGAGAGGAGAAGAACACTTCAGTAGTGTGGATCAGGTTGAGGCAAGCATTAGCATAACTCATCGTATAAATAAAGGAAACGGTAATTAAGTGTTCTGGCATCCTCTGCCATCAATTATGGCCCATCCTGTGAAGAACAACTCCATTTTGGGTAAATCAGACTACAACTTCAAAACAGCTCTAATCTAAATGAATGGGGCTTATTAGGACCTGTGGGCGAGTAGCTACAGAGTTTGAAGATACAGCAACAACTGCAAGTCCTTTTCTGTAGCAGAAAACAGGAGGAGTTCAGTATCCTTCTTCATGTGTTTAACGAATGGGCAGTGATTGCAGAAGAACACAACCTGCGCCACCAGATCCTTACAACACATCTAAAATAACTGCATGTATTTTAAGTGAGATGAAACAATGTCAGAATCTCTCTTTCAAAGAGATTCGTTTGCCAAGTTGGGACCATCAACTACAGCTTGATAAGCCAAGGTTTTCACATCCAAAACTATGACAGTAGGAAGGCCTCCAACGATTCTAGTCAATCTCATTTTCTTCTGCATTGTATTAAAATTTTACAGTTCCAACAGCAAACACAACGATCTTGCATTTTTCGAGTCTAAGCAGCATATAATTTCCAGAAATGCTTCACAATGATTAAGATTCTATTCTATAATCCGGTGAACCAACCTTAACTAGTTTCTTCCCTGGCAACCTTCCATACTTAGTATCACATTCTTCATGGCTGCAATCACCTCTTTGATCACTAAAATCTAAAAATAAATCTTGATAATTATTTGTCTAGTTTATAAGCCTGAAGAATCCATCCACTGATTGTTGAAAAAACCTCACTACTTGCAACTTCCCAACAACATTACATTGCACTTTACTAGTTTACTTCACCAAACATCTAATATCATTACTAAGATAAACCAATTTAAGCAACTTCAAAATAAAAACCTACAATATCAAGAAAACAAAACAAAAGGTTTCGAATCATAATTTTTTTTTCCCTTTCCCTTTATTTTACACATCATAAATTACCACACAAATTTCTACATGAACAACAAAGTAAAAAATGTGGTTTGCTCAAAAAATTGCAGAATTACCAGTAAAGCAGGATATGGTTCAAAATCTCCTAGTTTTCCCTGTTAGAGGCTCTGGCAACTACATATATAATCATGAACACTGCCCCATAATTATTTGACGTCGTTCCTATGATGAATCAGATTTATAAACATGGATGATATCTCGAAAATTGGTTCAAAATCAATTTTGCCATAGAATTTCATCAATGTTCCACTCTAACCTTATAATTTAAAATTACCCTTCTAGTTTTCTAAAAATTTTAATGTTACTCCTAACCATTAAATAGTCTACTTTTAAATATGTTTTTTGAGTTATTTTTTTTTTTAGGTTTCTAATTTTTTTTATAACATACATGTGGACTTGAGAGAAAAATAAATGAGAGAAAGTAAGAAAAAATAAAATAAAAATATGAAAAAGTTAGTTTTTTGTTATAAATTAGTTAGTAGTAAAGGGAGATTTTGAAACTTTTTAAAAACTATGGGGTATCATTGAAAAATCTTAAACCATAAGATAGAAATGGAACATTTCTATATATATATATATATATATATATATATATATATATATATATATATATATATATATATATAGATTACCCTTGAATTTGGGTTTGTCACCTTGATTGCAACCATCAAATAATTTATGAGAGAGAGAGATAAACAATATGAAATTATAATGGACATTTAAAATTAAATGGATTTTTATCTCTATGGAACCAGATCGAGGTCTCTTTCCATGTGATAAAAAAAAATAGAGAGCTCCTGGGAGAATATATTGCATTTACACCTTGTACAATGCCACATTGCTGTCTAGTCTCCTAATCACTAATTATTAGTTTAATTTATCAATGTTTGATCCGGATTGTTCCAAGGCTGTCGTCGTCCATATGTTACTTACAGAGGTTTATTTTATTTATAAAAAGAGTTTGAGTGCTTCACAGTGAAAAATGCCCGTGCCCTTCCTTCCATATTTTTATAATCGTTAGTTATGATTCTCGACGAGGAATCCGTTGTGTTCACACTGTCCTTTCTCTCTTATCCATGGATAGTTTTGTGAAGTTTTTTAATCCATTTTAAGTATTAGGAAGTTCATATCACTGTCAGTGTGTGACTTACTCCACTGGATGAGGAGCAGCAGGCGAGCTGGGGAGACAGTGCAGCCAGCCAGCAGCCATAGCTAGAAAGAAACTCCCGTAGAAATTTGGTCGATTACCCAGTTCACAAGTTATACAGAGTTTTTCCTTCTTAATTATCCAAGATTAGACCGGTTCTTGAGCTTATGAGAAATAAATCTTGAATTGTATAAATGGTGTACTGTTAAAATCAACACAACAACAAGCAAAAATGAATGTCAACGCTGTACAAATCAATGACATCATCTAACAAAGAAATAAAGTTCTAAGAAAGGCCTCTCTTTATCCACTCATACTTGATAAATATTTATTTTGAGATAGCATAATCAGCAACAAACAACAAAAAAAGCAATGCAATCGAAAGAGAAATTCATTAGAAAAACAACACAATAAAAGCAATTAAGAAGATAAATCATAGAAAGCAAATGTTGGGAAAGAATAAGGGAGAATAGTTACTGAACAAGGAATGAGGTTCCTTGCTTTTCTAGCTGTGAATTCCAGCACCCAAGCACAGTTCCAAGGAGCCAAGAACTTTAACCTTAAAAGTTGTCTCTGATCAAATAAATGAAAAAGAAAAGATAGAAAAAGAAAGCTAAAAACAAGAAACGCTCTGCAATAAGATACCTTTTTCTCCTTAACATGTTGCTCAACCGAAGCATAATTTGAAGAACAAAAGAAACCTAAATACCTAAATATATCCCTAATCAAACAACAAAAGAAGATGACGAAGAAAAGATAAAGAAAAAAAAAACAGAAACAACATAAGCTTTTTTAAAGAGGAACCACCCAGCCCATAAGAAGCAAAAAAAAAAAATACCTAGTTGTTCTTCCAAATATAAGAGTTAACACTGATGGGTTTGAAAAAGGAACTCGCAAGTTTTCACTCCCAAATTTCTATTACAATGCACAGAAACCAAAAAGAAAAAAAATTAAACAAAAATTAAAAGACCAACACCTAACAGCTTATAATTCCTAGTTATCACAAACAGAAGTATATTATATATTTTGGTTCCTGCAAAAAAACACAGTGATTATCGAATTTCTAAAGGATTGTTGGGTTTGGATGGCTAGATTTGATGAATGACGGTGGTGGCTAGATTTTTTATATATATTTAATGATAAAATCTTAATATTTAATATAAGGGCATTTTTAGTAATTAAATAAAAATAATAATATCAAACTTGTAAATAATTAGAGAACTTTTATAAATGTTAGCATGCATATAAATTTCAGAATATAAATTGTGATTTTTCAAAACTTTATTAGACAAATAAAATATTGACTAAACTATAAGATTTTGGGGGTTAATTTCCCAAATATTTTTATGGTATTATAGATTGTTTTACGGATAACTATGTATTAGTATAATATGTGGAATTTTGATAATAATTTGCTTATTAATTAATATTAAATGAGAATAAAATATTTATATTTATTCTACTTCTATTTTGTTTTTTATCAAATTAAGAACCCGTGAAAAAAAATATTAAAGTTTTTTTAAAAAAAAATTATATATTAATAAAAAGGAGAATTTTCAATGGAGTATAAATTATTATTTTTAATGAGAAACAATTTTATTGTCTTATAATTAAAGATAAAAAAAATTGAAGAGTTTCCCACAAATATGATAACATGTTTCTTTATCTTTATATAATTTTTAATTTATTTTATTTAATACACAAATCAATTATTCAGTTTGCAAATTTATATATATATATATATATATATGGGTCATGATTAGCTTAAGCTGGGTAGCGTCAAGGGATCCCGAGATTTCAACGAAACAGCCTCTATTGTTGTTGTTGTTGTTGTTGTTAGGAGTAATATTTAATTACCTGCTTCTTCTTCTTGTTGCTGTTGTAATCCGTAGACTTAGTTGGTATTCTAATTAAATCAATTTTTAAATGGTGATCTATATCTAATGTTAAATCACTGTCTTACCCAAAGAATCCTACGGCCAGGATTGGTTATTGTTGGAAAAATAAATATTTTTTTAATATCGAATGAAATCTCCTGATTCATGAATGTAAACTAACATTGAGAGATTTGCTTATCACCCGGCGTGGTTTATGTCTCTACAACTACCGATGAACAACATGCATGAAGAAAAAATCTATCTGCAAATAGGAATTACTGCGTGTGAACCTTCTTTCTGATTGCATGCAAATCTTTTATGACTCGCGCGCGGAGTCTAGTAAAAGAGTTCGTGGATTAAAGTAAATAAGGAAAAATTACTTTGATTCTCTCGAGATAGAAAAAAAATTACAGCCCGTCAGTCACTCTTACCTTCGCTGGTTTGGCATTAAAATATTCCTAAGCTATACGTTTTTATTGGTCTATACCACATTCAATCAAACTACTATTTTCTCTAGCCAATAAGGAATATTTCCTTCGAAGATCAGCTGCTTGCTTCAGAAGATAAGTACGACACTACCGTTACAGGATGAGCTCTATCTTGTCTTTACAAGTAAAGTCAATGGATGAGGTGTTTAAATACCTCTACTGCCCAGCAATATAGGCAGGATGACCCAACTCTTTGATACATACAAACACATGATTTTGTTTACAATTTCTATTTAAACTCTTTGCTACAACTACTTAAGCATAGAAGACTCGTATAAAATACATAGAGGACTTTATTTTGCGAGTCTCGAATAACCCATACCAGCATTGGTCGTGGAAAGTCTAGGAAAGGCTTTTCGAAGTTTTTATGTAACTTTATTAATTACTAGAAACTAAACAAAAGCTAGTTCATTTTCTTATCTCATAAATCTGTTCTAAGGTTTTTCATGGCTAACAACATAGAAACTCCTAAAGAGAGAGAGTGACTGATATCCCACTATCTCCATCAATTTGCTAAACAAATGAGAGCACTAAATGAAATTGTTTTGGTCATACTCAGCAACAACTCAAAATTTTTCATTTTCTATCACGAACCATACAGTTAGTCGTTACTCCTACTATGTATAAAGAACTTCACTTTCTAAAATGGACTACCGATAATAACATGCAAGAAAGTTGATGAAAGTATCTTCGCACCTCTCACTACCAGAAAACCGGAGAAAAGCAACGGAATTACCGACGGAATTTTTCCGTCGGTAATTTATACCGACGGAACTAATTCCGTCTCAAATTCTGCCGGTAAATACCGACGGAATTTTTCCGTCGGTAATTCCGTTGCTTTTCTCCGACGGAATATTTCCGTCGGTATATACCGACGGAATTACCGACGGGGTATACAGTTCGTCTGGAAAAATGCAACGGCGCGGTGACGTCGGGCGATTTTACCGACGGAAATTACCGACGGATTCAACCGAGATAACCGTACGGTGACGTGGCACATTCCGCCCGGCATAACCGACGGAATCACCGACGGACGTAATCCGTCGGTGATTCCGTCAGGAAAAACGACTATATGACCCATCTCGCGACACTCTCTTCTTCCTCTGTTTCTCCTTCTTCTTCTTTCCCATCCCACCTCTCCCCTCCCAAACTGCAGCCAAACACCCATCCCAAACTCTCCACTATTCTCAACACGAGCACTCAGGTTTCTTATATCTTGTACGTGGTCACAATATCCGTTTCTTGTAAATTTTATCATTTTTTTTGTAAGTAAATCTATCCTTTTTAGTTTTAATATTTAATTGTGAATTTTATTATTGTTTTAGTATATGTATTTTGTTAACGTTTGTACTTGTTTAATTGTTATTTATCAAAGAAACTTGTAGTATGAATATTGTATAATATTTTTGTAGTTGTTATAGTTTGTTTTAGATTTTATCAAATTATATTTGTTTGTAAATTGTTGAAATTTTGTTTGAATTACACCGAATTAAATGTGTCGTTGTGATGAAATAAATAATTAATAGCTTGTTTAAGTGTCTTGTTTAATTGTTATCAATTATATTTGGAAGTTGTGATTTACGTAAATTTATATATGTATAAATTTGTATGTATGTATGAACGTTGATAGTTGATAATTGATAATGAATATTTAACATAAGTGTTGTTTTAGTTTGTTGGATAATGTCGGGGAAAACCAATATTTTTGTTATGTTTTATAGAGGTTCAATAGAAGTCATGGATGATCGTTCATGGATGTATCGGGACTCACCCCAAGGATTGCGGAGGATGGATTATTGTAACGATGTCCAGGGTTTTATTAATTTCACAACATCTATTCCGAGGAATTTCACGATGGCGGTATTAGGTGTCCATGCAGGAAGTGTAAAAATTTAAAGTTTACGCATCAAGATGTTGTAATGATGCATCTTCTAACCAAAGGGTTCATGGAAGATTACTGTGTTGGTATGCTCATGGAGAACTATTTGTTCTGATGAGAGCATGGAAGAAGCAGGTGGTTGGGTCAACTTCTAGTGCTAGCAACATGCATGAAGTTGGAAATGAGAACGATAATCCTTACGGGAATATGGTTATGGATGCAATGAGAATGAGTGAAGGTAATGTCGGGGAATGTCCAATCGTAGAAGAAGAACCTAATGCGAGATGACAGCAAGGTTTTTTGATCTGTTGAGAGATTCGACGAACCATTATGGGATGGCCGCACGAACCACGAGTAAATTATCAGCCGTAGCACGGTGTTCACCATCAAGTCGGATCACGGGTTGAGTGAGGCCGGTTATGACAAGATTATTGAATGGGCGAGAAGCATTTTACACGAAGGGAATAGGTGAAAGAGAACTTCTATACTTTGCCAAGTCCATGATGAAACCCCTCGGTTTAGGATACCGAGAAAATTGATATATGCCCTAACTTCGCATGTTATACTACCTTGAAAATTCGAGATGACCGAGTGCATGACATGCGGGCATTCCCGTTACAAACCCAGAACCTGGTAGAGGGAAGACTCTCGTGGCATATAAAAAACTTAGATACTTCCCAATCACACCTAGGCTGCAGAGGTTATTCATGTCACCAAGGACCGCGAGCACATGACATGGCACCAATCACACCACGCGGTTGATGGAGTGATGGTTCATCCTTCGACGGTGAAGCCTGGAAACACTTTAACAGTATGCATCCTCCCTTTTCAGTTGAATCAAGGAACGTGCGTCTTGGGTTGTGTACAGACGGATTCAACCCCTTCGGGTCATTCTTTCGCTCCTTATTCTTGTTGGCCGGTCATGCGACGGTTTATAACTTGCCACCGGGGATGTGTATGAGGCCGGAGTTCATGTTTTTATCTATGGTCATACCCAGTCCGAAGCGAGTCCGGGCGGAATATAGATGTTTGTCTTCGTCGTTGATTGATGAGTTGATGCGGTTGTGGTCCTCGGAGCTTTGACTTATGACATCTCGAGGAAACAAAATTTTGTTATGAGAGCGGCTTTGATGTGGACTATCAATGATTTCCCGGCTTATGGAATGGTTTCGGTTGGAGCACGCATGGAAAGCTAGCATATCCATATTGTATGGAGAACAACAAGGCATTCACGCTAACAAACGGGGTAAAGCTTCTTTTTTGATCGTCACCGTCGTTTCTTGCCACATAACCACAGGTACGAAAGAACAGAAAGGATTTCTTTGTTGGCGAGTTGAAAATGATGTTGCACCCCCGCGTCTTTCCAGTGAAGAATTGCTTGATGTTGTGTCGAGTACGGTGAAATTGTGTTTAGTCTCCAATCGGGTAAGCGAAGTTTCCTGGTTTTGGTTTGACCCATAATTGGGTGAAGCGAAGTATATTTTGGGAGCTTCCTTATTGGAAGACCAATCTTCTCCGCCATAACCTTGACGTCATGCACATTGAAAAGAACGTGTTTGAGAACATTTTCAACACCGTCATGGATGTGAAGGGGAAGACAAAGGACAACATCAAGGCTAGATTGGATGTAGCACTATTCATCGTAACCGTAAAAATATGGAGTTGGTTTGTGATGGGTCACGGGTCGCAAAACCAAGAGCAAGCTTCGTGCTAGAGAAAAACGCACAACTACTAGTCTACAAATGGCTTAAGAGTCTGCGTTTCCCCGATGGACATGCCTCGAACATATCGAGGCTGGTTAATACTGGAGGAATGCGGATTATATGGAATGAAGAGTCATGACCGCCATGTGTTTATGCAAACACTCATCCCATTAGCTTTTCGTGATTTGTTGCCAAAGGGGATATGGGATGCACTAACGGAGATTAGTCATTTCTTCGGAGACATATGCTCTAGCAAGTTGAATGTTGATCACATTGAAAGGCTTGAAAAGAATATCGTCGAGACAATATGCAAACTTGAGATGATATTCCCTCCATCATTTTTTGACTCAATGGAGCATCTACCTGTACATTTACCGTTTGAGGTAAAAGTTGGAGGACCGGTCCAGTACAGATGGATGTATCCATTCGAGAGGTTAGATATTACAGTTGCTATGATATTTATAATTAAATGTTTTTATTTTTATTTTAATGTTTTTAATTGATAATTTTTTATTAATATATATATATATATATATGCGGGTACTTGTTCAATCTTAAAAAAAAGGTTAAGAACAAGGCGCATGTTGAGGCGTCAATATGTGAGGCGTATATTGTTGAGGAGATCTCAACATTTATCTCATACTATTTTGAACCTCATTTGAGAACGAGGATAAACCGTGTTCCACGGCATGATGATGGTGGTGAAGTGCATTCAAGTGGGAACTTGTCAATATTCTCCAATCTCGGACGACCCACACCTAAAAATGTCGTGAGGGGAAGATATTTGTGCGAAATAGAGTTCAGACAAGCACACAATTATGTCCTATTTAACTGTGATGAGCTGAGACCTTTTATTAAGTAAGTAGATGTTCGACTTAAACTTTGTCAAGAGTGTACGATTTATGTTTTGTGATACTATACACTCATATACTTTGGAACAACCTTGCGAGGCAACATCGACGATACTTACATTGTCCAATAACTCACAGGTGACCGAATCCCGAGATCTTTCAATTACAAGATGAACAATTTGCCACATGGTTTAGAACACATGTAAGTCCTATCACAAACTCATTATCTCTTGCAATGTAATTAATTGTAGTCAATGTTACATAATATCCGTTTATTGATTATTGTTGTATTTAATTTACAAGCTAGGTTTATCAAATGGGAGGTAGTGCTTTGCTATTTCACTTGTCTTTACTATGTCTGGGCCCCTGAAAGAAAAGTCAAGTGCTATAATGGATATTTTGTCAATGGATATGTCTTTCATCTTGAAGAATACGGGCATGGAAGAAAGACATACAACGCGGTGTTTGTATTAAGGGATCGACTTCTAGTGAGTTTGAAGTTGACTACTACGGTAGATTAGAAGAGGTCATCGAACTGCAATATCATAGTGAGCAAAATAGAGTGTTTTTATTCAAATGCTATTGGTATGACACAACTGACCGAGGAATCAGAGTAGATCCTCACTATGGTCTCGTTGAAATCAACTCAAAAGCTAGACACCGCAACGTAAACGACGTCTTTGTTTTCGCAAAGCAATGCCAACAAGTTTATTACACATGCACCCCTTCCTTTAGAAAGGACCGATCAAGAGTTGATTGGTTATCCGTTTTAAAAACAAAACCCAAGGGTCGTGTCGAGGTTGTTCAGGATGAGAACGAAGACACAAGTGTGATAGATGAAGTCTTTCAAGCTAGTGAGTTGGTTGAACCATACCGAGTTGCTCCGTCGATTGACTTAGAAGAAAATTCGAATTTTCGTGTTTTCAACGATAGTCTTGTTGATGTTGACGCAGAGGAGTTGAATGTTGTTCGAGATCTACTAGTGGAAAAAAGAATGTTGTTGAAGAAGATGATAACGAAACCGAAGAGTGCGATGAAGGCGATGATAACAATTCAATAGAGGACGAAGATGAAAATTCCGACTAACTAAACATGTTATAAAGCCTTATTTTTATAATGTAATAATTTGAAACATGAAATATTTATTCTTCTTTAAGGGTCAGCCTCTGTTATTGTGTTGTGTGTCTTTGTAAGATTTCAATTTAAGATTTTTTTGAGAGGGTTACATAAAAAAAATAAGAAAAATTTACCACATTCACCGACGGATATACCGACGGAATATAATCCGTCGGTATTTCACAGAGAGTTGCAAAATAAATTACGGGATTTTGCCACATTCACCGACGGCTTTCCGACGGTTTTTCCGACGTACTTACCGACGGAATCACCGACGGGTTGCCGCACGCATGGCGGACACGTGTCCGTCCGCACGATTACCGACGGAATTTCCGACATCCAATACCGACGGCTTTCCGACGGTTTTTCCGACGTACTTACCGACGGAATCACCGACGGGTTGCCGCACGCATGGCGGACACGTGTCCGTCCGCACGATTACCGACGGAATTTCCGACGGATCGAAAAGTTTGGCGGGATTTTCCAAACTTTTCGGTGCGAATTTCAATTAATTTCCGACGGAATTACCGACGGAAATTAATTGCACCGACACAATTAAATTCCGTCGGAAATTCCGTCGGAAATATTGCTTTATAAGCACCCGACTTTGGTCATTTTCTCCCCTTCTCCTCTTCTCCCTTTCTCCTCTTCTCCCTTTCGATCTCTTCTTCTCTTCTCCTCTTCTCCCTTTCTCTTCTCCCTTGCTCTTCTTCTCTCATTTATATTTAGCTTGTAGAAGGATTTTATTGTTTTGGTGGTAGTTTTAAAAGGTATGTATATTTTTTTCTTTATCTTTTTATTTTTTTATTTTAATTATGATTATTTTTTTTGGTGTTCTTTGTTTTGTATATTGTTTGTAGATAACATCTTAAATTCAACACATTATTAAGGTAAGCATTTTTTATTCCCAAATTTATTTTGAATTGATATAATGTTTTTTTGTTTTGTGTTTATGTTGTGTGTTGTGTAGTGTTTTTTAGTTTTTTAATTTTATTTATTAATTTTAGTTTTTTAGTTTTGATATTATTGTTTGTATTGCTATAATTGTTATTGTTGAATTTATGTTAAAAATGTTAATTTATATATATAATTGTTATTGTTGATTTATTTTAAAAATGTTAATTTATATATATAGAATTGCTTTTTAATTAGTTTATCTTAATTTAGGATATTATTGTTTGTATTGCTATATTATTGTTGAATTTATGTTAAAAATGTTAATTTATATATATAATTGTTATTGTTGATTTATTTTAAAAATGTTAATTTATATATATAGAATTGCTTTTTAATTAGTTTATCTTAATTTAGGATATTATTGTTTGTATTGCTATAATTGTTATTGTTGAATTTATGTTAAAAATGTTAATTTATATATATAATTGTTATTGTTGATTTATTTTAAAAATGTTAATTTATATATATAGAATTGCTTTTTAATTAGTTTATCTTAATTTAGGATATTATTGTTTATATTGCTATATTATTGTTATTGTTGAATTTATGTTAAAAATGTTAATTTATATATATAATTGTTATTGTTGATTTATTTTAAAAATGTTAATTTATATATATAGAATTGTTTTTTAATTAGTTTATCTTAATTTAGGATATTATTGTTTGTATTGCTATAATTGTTATTGTTGAATTTATGTTAAAAATGTTATATTAATCCGTAAATTTGAATGTATGACTTTAATCTAATGTTTGTAACTCTAAGTACCAATTTAACAATGAATGTTCATAGTTGTAATTCTATATGATGTTATTGAAAAAAATGTTGTGTTGATGATGATGAGTTGGGTTGAGATCCAGGATGATTGGATCGGGATGTGAAATAAAATTGGAAGTGTAATATGATTTTGTCGACAACTTGGGACCCCCAAGAGGGGGGAGACTCTGTCGAATTTTTTTTAAATAATCGAAGTTAATTATGTAATTATTCGTATACATTTGTGTAGATGCGTAGAATGAAATCTACAAAGACGTCGTCAGAAGACGGTTGCGGCTAGTTCTTCTAGCAGGGAGGAGGATGTATCCTTAGGTGCTGATCACGCGAGGAATCTACGCCAACTTGTGATCTTGCCTCTTCTAGCGCGGTTTCACGAGCGCGAAGCGGTGTGCCTTCACAGCGAGGTCAATTCACCCGCAAGTACCAGGCACAATGGAAGGATGACCTCTCAATGTAAGTTTGTTTAGGTTTTAGTTTTTTTTTTATATACTTATAACATAATTTATGAACAACTAATTAATATTAATTACTACTTTTATTTAATTTCGGGTTCACAAACATTGAGGTCTGCAAGGACTATAACATTGGCGTTTAAATCGTCGATGGAGATTCCATTGTTTCAATGGAGCCAGGTTTCCAAACATCCCGAGTGGAAACCTAATATCGATGCATGGTTTAAGCGATTTCAGGTCGGTGTTAATTTTTAATTTCCAGCTTGAATTTAATAAATGATTTTTATAATTTTATATCTTGTACTATTTTTATTTTATATGAATTATTTATATACACGGAACAAATTTGAGTGGGATAGGACGGACAACAATGTTGTGAGGAGGGTATGGGAGAATCACGCGGCAACTAGGTAACATCAAAAATAATATTTATTTTTGTTTTATAATTTTATTTTTTAAATTCTAATTTGTTACTATGGAAGTAGGTTGCGTGATTTTTGGTATGACACCCAAAAAAAATCAAAAAGACATGCGAGGGATAACGGTCTTGAAGGATGGAATGAGGTGGCGGTTTGGCGGGAATTCAAACCGCCATTCATCTCGGGGAAATATGGACGGCATATATTGAGCACGTGACCTCGAAGCGGTTCTCACGACGCTCACAGTCGCGGCGCCGACAACCGGAACCGGCAAATTTATGGTTCGGTGACCACGCACACCGGTGGATCCGTCCCATTCGGCGCACATGCAAAGCGGATGGTAAGATTAATTTTAATGAAATATATCGTTAATTAATTTGTCGTTCCTTATAATATATTTAACTTTCAATCTATTTTTTCCTTACAGTGCGTCGTCTCTTGGACGTGAACCGAGTCCAATGGAGCCGTTTCTAGAGACGCATATGCGGAGTCAAGACCGCCAAAAGGGGGTGCAGCGGTTCGTGGACAACCGTGCTCGGCACTTCGTGGTATGTTCGTCCATTCATTTTATTTTGTAAGTTATTATTTTCTTGAATTGCATCTTGAATTGCATTTGATGATTTTTTTACCGATGGAATTTTCGGGAGACCTATAATAGCCGGTTGAGGGAGAGATATGGGGACAATCCGTCGACCCATCCAGATTTCGATCCGGATTTGTGGATGGAGGCGGGATCGTCGGTGGACCCGATAAAAATAGGGTCTACGGGCTCTCCAACACTACGGCCGACAACTTGCGTTCGACTCGTAGTGTCTCAACCTGTTGGAAGCTCTCCATCGTATCGAACACCCGCCTCGAGGAGTTCATTGCGTTGAAACAACAATATCAACAACTCTCGACGAATTATGATGAGCTCCGTCAAATAGTCATGGAGATGAGATCAAAGATGGGTGACGATACTTGTGCAGCTTCCTTTTGGCCGTATGGTCACGGGAACAACCAAACCTCCTCCTCCTCCGCCTCCTCCTCCAGCCTCCGCCGCTATTCTAGTTTAATTTTGTTTTTTAAACACATTAAATTTGTAATGAATATTATTTAACATTACTTTTACATTTTTAATGTTTAATGCATTTCTATTTGTTTATTAAGGTTTTTTACAATTAATAAATTATTTTTTTATATATATTTTAAATACATACCGACGGACTTACCGACGGATACAATCCGTCGGTATTACACAGAGAGTTGCAACAAAATTGCCAGCAATGCCATAATTACCGACGGACAATCCGTCGGTAATGCCGTCGGTAATTACCCTTGAAATTACCGACGGAATAAATCCGTCGGTATTGTTCCGCGGGAAATTTTTTTGGCGCGCACGTGTATCCGTATCCGTAAACCGTCGGTGTTTCCGTCGGTAGGTTGTTTTTTTATTTGCGACCGAATTAGCGACGGAATTGGGATTTACCGACGACTGTTTTACCGACGGACGGGGTCCGTCGGTGAGTCCGTCGGTATTAGTTTTACCGACGGATTGCATTGCTGTTACCGACGGAATGAGTCCGTCGGTAAAACTGGATAATGTTGTAGTGTCTACCATGCTAGGAAATCGATCGCAACATGAGCATTCACAATCATAACCCTTTAGGCATATCTATATAAGTCAAAGGATAAGGCCACAACCAATCATGAGTACCACACCCATCACCATTTCAATCGCTCCTTTATATAGTCCAACTCGAGTGGTTCTGAACGTAAAAGACAATGACGAGAAGATAACAAAAAGGTTGCTTACCAACCAAATGATTCTCCATTATACCAGAATGTATTAAATACTCTTCTTCTGAGATATTTTGTCACCGTGAAGATGAATCTAAACAACCATAATGGTTTCACTTACCCTAAAGAGCATGTGTAGAATGTTAAAAGCAATCTTAAATTGATTATACAAAACAACTATTTAATGTGCAAGATTCTCCCTACTATATTCAGTTTCTTTGATTTATATAGCAAGATGGTTACTCATTTTAGTATTAGAGTTCTTGTTAAAAAGAGCTCCACTAAGCTCTTTATCATTACTAAAAATGAAAGAGAAAGCACTAGAGCCTACCTGAAGAGATTTAACAAAAAAAAATGCTCAAAGTGGAAGGCTTGCTTAAGCCTGTAGCTATAAAGGCATATATTAGTAGAGTACATAATCACTCTGTGTAGGAGGGACTATAAAAAGTCTTTTTAATGTCAAACAGGAAATAAAAATCATATACATGTAAAGAAAATAAGTATGGTAAAGTAAGATCACCCACACTTTCACAAATAAAAAAAAGAATCTTTAAACACAAGCAACCACCAGTCAACTCCCATACACTCAAAAGTAACCCTAGAGATATAATGTGAAAAAGATTAGTATATCCAGAGCTAATAACCGCTCATTTGAACACTATTAGAGTAGAAGTGCAAACAACCATCAAATGGAAAGATTTCATAGAGTATACACCACTTATAAAGAGAGATAATGATAGGCACAATCTAAATAAATATTTTCTTTACCCAAAGACAAGAAGCATGATACAAAATAATGTTATGCTCTCAAGAATAAGATAGAAAGACTCATTGCTAAGGGTATCTCCAATAATTTATTAAGAGAAAAAAGTAGATCATGGAAAACAATGATAAGAAATTGATGCTCCATATAAGTCATTACTAGAGATCAATATGATCTTAGAAGGAATATCAAAGGAGGAGATTCTAGTGGGAAATAAAAATCCTGTAGAAAACAAGTATTATTCTCATGATTTCTAAACCCTTTGTTTGAGCCTAATATATTTACAGTAGAAGATGAAAAAGGAGTGATGTTTTGCCATAAAAATACCTTAGCCATTATAATAGTCCTATCCAACCATAATGTGTATAGCGTGTTAATGAATTATGGAAGTACAATCAACATACTCTCTAAAGATGTCATGAAAGCAAAAGGCATACCAATAAAAGGTGCATTAGACCTTTTTATTACCATTAGCACTTACCTTAAGTGTCACACTTTCCAAAAAATATTTTTTGTGATCAAGATGAATTTGGTAGCTAACATCATGCTAGGAAAACATCTACTGCATGAGATCAATATAATAATTAGTATGAAATATTTAGCAATGATTAAGATATGATACATCTAGAGTTGTTGGCTAACATAGTATTGGTCAAGAAGTTAAATGAAAAGTGGCGTATATGTGTAGACTTCACTGTACTTAACAAGGCATGTCCTAAAAATAGCTTTTCACTACCAAAAAGTAACAAGTTGTTAGATTCAACAACTAGATTTGAGTACGTGAGTTCCTTAGATGCTGACTCAGGGTATCACTAGATACCTAGCCATCTAGATGATAAAAAGAAAATAACATCTATAATAAACAAAGGGGCTTTTTGCTATTTGGCTAAACCTTTTATCCTAAAGAATGTCGAGGACACTTATATTGGTGAACATAGTTTTAAAAGTCAGCTAGGCAAAAATGTTGAGTCCTATATTGATGACATGTTGTAAAAGAATATGATATTTAACTAGCACTTTTAGGACTTTCATAAGTCTTTTATGTCCTACATATGTACCAAATAAAGTTGAACCTTGCAAATATGTTTTTGCAATAAAATAGGAAAACTTCTTAAGGGTTTTTGGTCAGTAATATAGAAATTAAGCATAATATTGAGAAGATTCAAGCCATCTCGAACATAACTCTAACTCAATACATCAAAGATGTACAAAGACTTACAAATAAGTAGCAGCTTTAAACATATTTATTTCATGTGTAAGAGAGCATTGTTTGCCTTTCTTCAACACTTTTAAGAACATCTTTAATTTTGAGTGGACTATAGAATGCTAGAAATATTTTAAAAAGTTAAAGTCTCATTTCTCCTCTCTAAATGTCCTCTCATATCTAAAAAAATAAGAGTCATATCCAAAAGAATAAGAGGATATTTTCCTAACCTAGGAGTATCAAACCTATAAGTGCATACATTATTGATATAAAAAGAGGAAAAAAATTAAAAACTAGTTTACTATACTAATAGAGCCATTCATAATGCTAAGACTAGGTATTTAAAGATTGAGAATGTGGCTTTAGCGCTAATTAGTGTAACAAGAAATATGAAGTCCTACTTTCAGGCACACTAAGTAATTGTGATGATTGACCAACCTCTAAGACAGATTCTCCATTATCCTGACTTGTATAGATGATTAGTGAAATGAGAAATAGAATTAGGAGAGTTTGGAATCAGATATCAGCCCAAGCTAGTTATCAAAGAGCATGCACTGGTGGATTTCATTGTTGAATGTTCATTCACAAGATCTCCTATGCTAGAACAGTATAAGATATCATATTCTCAATTTACCTCAAACTTATAGGTATCATATATTGCTGGATATTTAAACACTGGTGGGAGTGGAGCAGGAGTTATATTGATTAGAACTATAGAAAGATTTTTTAGTATGGTATTCGTTTTGAGTTATTTTCCTCCAATAATACAGTAGAGGATGAGGCCTTCTTAACTTGTCGGATATTGGTAGAAAATCTTTATACATACCTTCTCTATATATTTAGTGACTCTCAACTTGTTGTGGGACAATACAAAGAATAATTTGAAGCTAAAGAACCCTCCACGATTAAGTACTAAAAAAAGTTTTAGTGCAATCCATTTAAAAAGAAAGGGGAAAAGTCAATCTTTATCCTTAAAATTATATGAGAAGAAAATGGAAAGGTCAACCCCCTTTAAAAGCTTGTGAGTAACAATCCAAAAATTTCCCTATAATGTATAGATTAAGATACTAGAAAAAATCAGTGTAGAAGAAAGAATAGATATGATGGTCACCATACAAACAAAGTTAGAGGAGATTAGAGGACACCACTAAAATAACACCTTCTCATATAAAAGCTATCACTCGACAAAGTAAAAGATGTTAGGGTAGCAAGACATGTATTTGGATATAATCTTCTAGGTGACGAGTTGTGCAGAGGTTTAACCACTGAATCTTTGCTAAAATGTCTATCTCTAAGTTCATGTATTGAAGTCATAGGAAATTTCTACAATCATACATAGAGAATTTAATATCATCTATATATAAAGAAAATTTAATGCACCTCATGTGCATAATTGTCACTATAAGAATGCATCATTTGTGTGGATTAAGGTATGTTATTTTTCACCCTACACAAATTCTATAAAGTCAGTTTTCAACTTGAACACGTGAAAAATTAACATAGGGGGGCAAAAGACAATACACTTTTTAAAAAAATATTTTCCAGCCATTTGGGCTAGGCCTAAATAGTTAGGGATCCAAAACAATAAATACATACAAACACCACCCTTATACATTGAGCTACTTGATTAAAACGTTAAACATGTAGACACCACCTATATAAGATGAGATATGCTAGCTTTGCCACCCTATTATGGTGAGCTACACTTCGTCTCTCAAAGTAAATTAGGAGATGATGTGTTTAAATACCTCATACTACCCAACAATATAGGCAAGAAGACCTAATACTTTACTACACATAAACACTTGATTTTGTTTACAATTTATATTTTTTACATCATTAAACTCCTTCTCTAAACTAACTTTAACATCGTAAGATCCCTTAAAACATACAAGGGACTTTGTTTTACAAGTTACAATGCATTGTCAGTCATGGAAAGCCTAAGAATCCTTTGTAGTTTTTTTTTTATATATATAACTTCTTCAGTTAATATATTATAATTTCACTACACAATTGAAACTTTAAAGATCAATCTCTTCAAAAATCCCAAAACATGTTTCCAAACTTTAAATTTTAAACTATCTTTATCAACCCTACTTACAATAACAAGAACAAAACAAACAATCACAACAAGTTTTTTTTACAACATCACTATTTGTTTTGTCCATTTCAACAACAACAATAAGGCTACTGACAAGACACACCTTAATACCCATCATTATTCACTATGAATTTCAAATTGGGATGTAACGTAGATAATGGCAATAAAAAGGTTAATGCTTTAAATAATCAAAATGAAGTTGCTCTACTGCTAGTACATTCTTGATGGAAGTGTGATACAGACTTCTTAATCACGTAGTCAAGGAACCCACAACGAAGATGATATAACTCTTGAAAAGCCAAAAAATCAGGTTTGATAGGAGTGTGATATAATATAAACCTATCTCAAGGCACCAACACTATTGGAATAAAATAAAAAAAAAAGCCCACCCAACAAATATTAATTCGCTAACAAGAAGTATAAGGAAGATGTCACAAGGTCAGTTATACCTTGATAAGTCAATTCGTTTGTTGTCCCAATAAAGAAAATATGTTACATCATGCAAAGCACAAGTTTATTTCATAAATCCATGGTTACAATAAATCCAAAGTATGTTAAATAAGCCCAAACATTAAAAAAAAAATAACAAATCTGACACATAAACTAAAGTTGTGTACCTAATTAAACAAAATAACCTAATATATATAATTTTCCTAGTTTAAATAATGTTATGAATGAAATTCTTATTGTAGAAACACTAAGATATTTGTTGCCACCTTTAGATATCCAAAAAGTTAGGAAATTGATTGTTGAAGTTACCTTGTTTGTCTAGGATAATTAATTGTAGCTTTAAAAAATCCTCTTAAAACATGAAAACTCTTTTTGCCTTTCTTTAACCTTCCTTGTAGAATTAAGAAACTCTCCAACATAAGCTACCCAATCTTTCATTAAATACCACCGACTCTTCTTTCCTTGTATATCTAAGATAACAACGAAAGACATGGCAGTAATCAATATTTTCTGCATGCTTTTCTAGAATAAAAATATTCGAGTGAGGAGAAGAAAATTGTAATTTTAGTGTGAAATAATTTGTTTTTATTTGAGTGCATTATTGAAACCATAGTTATCAAACTCGGCCTGAGAGTTGATCCAGCGAAGAAGTTGGGTCCCAGGTTACACGGGTTCGACCCAAATTAACCTGGACAATTTTAAAAAATATTTGAAGTTTTAATATTTCATATGAAAAAAATTAAAAAATAATTCATGTGAATATAAGCTATACATGTTGTAAATAATGAAGTTTAAAAGATTATTTCAAAAAAAATTATCCCATATTGAAAAGATACCATGTTATCCTTTTAAGTTGAAATATTTAAACCAAAAAGATTTTTTATCCCACATTGAAAAAACATAACTTTTTTTCTTATGAACATAGAGTATATATACTAAAAGTTTTAAAATCTCACATTAGAAAATAACTTTTTTTCTTATGAACATAGAGAATATATACTAGAGGGTTTCAAATCTCACATTGAAAAAATAAAACATTCTTCTAATATTTATATAGTGAACTTTAAAAATGGTTAATAATCAACTAAATATATATATATATATATATATATATATATATATATATATATATATAAAGGTCCCTACTTAGGAGAAAAAACACATTTGAAAAAAAAAAGCAGGTCTCTACCGAGTTTTGTCATGTCGCCCGGGTCACAGGTCAACCCAGTGGGTGGACCAAGTTTGACTGTTTTTTTGCTCTTACTGGTCTTTCACCTTACCCGGACTATTCTAGCTACCAGGTCGACCTGTTAGGCCAATCCAAGTTTAATCACTATGCTAGAAACTGTTAAACGATGATGTAGTTGATCATACTAACATGTATCAAAAACTAGGTTTTACTTAAAATTATTGAGAAAAAAATAAAATTAAAACATAAAAATTATGGAATAATTAATCAAAAAGTTAGTGTATCATATGTTAACTTAAAAAATCTTGGAAATGTTGTTAAACCTTGCTTAAAGAAAGTGATATCATTTTTTAGGTTTTTATTTTATTTTCACAAAACCAAATAAATGATAAAAAAAAATGTATTCAAAAAAGAACTTTAGAGAGAACCTGGTTGGATGATTAGGTGATGCAATATTGACATCAGTTACGTTTGTTTCTAATATAACTTTTGTGGTTGTGGTTTAAACAAATAAATTTTAAAAAAAATAAGGTTAGGTGTGATTAGTTGGATTTAGATACGTGTTTGGTAAAAATTATGGTTGAGGTTTATGTGCAGCAAAAAACATGTATAAAATGTTTGGTTGTGATTGTTTTTCAAAAGTACTTTTTACTTGGAAATGTATCAAAATTATTTTTTTTATTTTTAAAAAATTATTTTTGATATCAACGCATCAAAATGATCTGAAAATACAAAAAAATAATTAATTTGAAGTAAAGAAAAAAGAAAAAATTTTAAATTTTGAATAAAAATTATTTTTGATATCAGCGCATCAAAATGATTTGAAAATACAAAAAATAATTAATTTGAAGTAAAGAAAAAATAAAAAAAATTTAAATTTTGAAAAAATAAAAATACCCTTAAACAAAATTAATGTCACTTTGTTTTTAATTTCCACCATTCTTTTCTTTTATAGTGTGTTTTTTTTTTCTCAATAATTTTGAGTTAGTTGACGGTGGTCATACTAGTATTTAAACAGTTTTTAGGTTATTGAATGCACTCAAAAAAAAAAAGGTTACTTATCATATAATAATAAGTGATATTTAATTATTTATTTTTTGAGATTCCCTTTGAAGAAAGAAACAAACATGAAAAAAAAAGAATATAAAATTCATAACCCATAAAAAATAATAAAAATATTTATACATAGAATTTCTTTTTTGTAATTATATCTTTTTATGGAAACTTTTATTTATATATATTCTGTCTGCATGATCCCTCCAGTAATTTTTTCATCAAGTTCATTGTATATTCCATTATCATTAAGAGTGTAGTTCCTCCATGTTCAATTAATTTAGAACTTGTGTCCTAATAATAAATGTTTTTTTTTTTTAATTTTTGTTCATGTAAATGATACGTAGTCTAAACTTATAGAAAATAACACTTTTAAAAATAGAAGAATTACATTTTTAACAATCTTGCTATGCCATACAAGGATGAACTTAGCATGAAAACTAGCAAACGAATCACATTAAGCAAATACCAAAAGTAGATGAAATATTACATTAACCAATGTAAGCAAGCTTATTGACATGTACAATAAAGGTTTGGTGGATATGGCCCCCAATGCTCAAAACATCTCACTAAAATTGAATTTTTTTTTATTTAGCAGTTTAATAAAATATTTAAAAATATAATAATGATTGTTTTTCAAAGTATTTTTTATTTAAAAATATATTAAAATATTTTTTTAATTTTTAAAAATTATTTTTAATATTAACATATAAAAATGATTTGAAAATACCATAAAAATTTTAATTTGAAATAAAAAAATAAAAAAATTTAAATTTCTACAAAAACATTTTCCCAATACTCAAAACATCACTCACTGAAATTGAATTTTTTTTAATTTAGCAGTCTAATAGAATGTTTGAAAGTATGTTAACGATTGTTTTTTAAAGTATTTCTTACTTAGAAATGCATTAAAATATTTTTTAATTTTTAAAAATTATTTTTGATATTGACATATAAAAACGATATGAAAATATCAAAATAAATTTAATTTAAAATAAAAAAAATTTAAATTTCTACAAAAATATTTTTAAACGTAAAAACTAAATGTTTATAAATTGCAATTTGCAAACATGACCTGGGCAAAATCTGTTTAACTTCTGTAGATGAAAACCAGTCTGTCCTGCTGCTGCTGCCCTTGCAACATGGCAAGATTCTGATATTCCCTGACTGGTGAAGGGAAAATTATCCTTTGTTCTGATGCAATCATGCAAAGGACCCACCTCAGTATACTTTGTTAAAAAAAAAGAAAATCAGTACACTGATTTCAGAACTCTGACGAATGATATGGTAGGACTGACGGTTGGGATTGAATGTATAAACACAAGATTATATTAATTTGAAAATAGTAAATAGGATAAGCAGATAGATAACACCAAGGTCAAATACAATGTCACCATCAACATCTTATAGTAGAATAAATGAATCTATGTATAAAAATTATCTGAAGCACCATAAAAAATACTTCGAGTTCAGGCAGAACAAGTTACCACTGCTATATATCTCTCAACGTCTCAAGCAAGCTACAATACATTAGTCTTTCAGAATATCACTGACAAGCAACCGCCATTGAGACCAAATTCTAAAACAAAACCTTCCATTTCTCTGTTATATTGGAGAAACCCTTTTGTTGCCTAGACCCAGTAGTGAAAGAAGAGGCTAGAATCATCTTGAAGATGAAAAGGACGAGAGAAATGGAGAAAGGATCAGAGATACAGTCTGCAATTGAAGAACTTTCGATGCTGATCGAACTCAAGCCCACAGGTGACAATCTTGATAGGACTACTACTGTTCATATACCCACAAGGCCCTTTTTAAACGTCTGCAACCTTGTTATTCAGGTTCTTGGTAATTAGTTTCTTTTCTTTTCTCCTTCTAATTCTATCTCTAGTTAATTGTTCATTCAAGACCTACAATCACCTTGACTCGCTCTCTGTTGTTCTGTTTTTGTCTTTTATGAAGATAAGATTGGCCCAACAATGGCAGTTTTGAGACAAGATATCAATCAGAATATTCAGGTAAGTAAAGAATAGTGAAGCACTGCTCAAGCGTGTTTCTTCATTTTCAATAATTACCCTCCATTTGCCTTGACTTTTTATCATTTCAACAAACTCGCTCTTCTGGGCTTCATTTTTTAACCAGACCCAGGTTATTCCTGTCCATGTCCAACATTTGTCATTTTTCTTGCTGAATGCTTGTAGAGCAATGGCTTTCTATTCTTTCTATTTATCTTATACATATATTCCTCTTACGTTTCTTTCGTAGAGATTGGAGATGCTATGTAATTCTGATCCTTCAATATACTCCAATTTGGTCGAGATTTTAAAGAAAGAGGCCGATGAAGGCAATGCAAGAAAGGGTGCCAGCTGCAGTAAAGCCTTTGTGTGGCTTGCCAGGTATAAACACTTGTCAGTTATAAAGTAATGCAAATCTAATCCCTGCAGCCCCATCCACGCGGTTTGTTTTATACATATATCAGAGCCACACCGGCATCAACATAGTTATGGTACTTGTTTAATCAACAATTACAGCTTGCAACTTAGTGCGTTGTGCCTGTGACATTGATATCAACGAGTTTAACTCGGCGATTCTGTGCATTATACCCAGTCTTTAGCTAACTTAATGGCCGACAAATCGAAATCATGCAACCTTTTTAATTGCGGGTTTTTTACAATGTCAATTTGTCTCTTTCTGCAAAAGGCGGACACATGCTGCTATGCTTTCTCGTTTCATAACTTTAGACCATCCAAAACTGAAAACTACTCAACACAACTTGGTCCTACCCTACCATAAACTGGACTGACGTACTTGATTCCATCCATGCTTTACCATTTGTTTTGAGCTATAAATTATTTAAACCTGGTAGTCTCATCACCAGCTTATGATTGCATCAGATGCTGAGTAATGATTTGGATAAAAATGAAACTCGTTTTCCTATCCAGATCCTTGGATTTTACGGGTGCTTTGTTACAAAGATTAGTGGCGGATCCTGGTCAGAAAATGGAGCAACTCGTGGAAGAATCTTACAGCATCACTTTAAAGCCATGGCATGGTTGGATTTCAACAGCTGCTTATAAAGTAAATTGTATAAGCCTTATTACTTCCATTGATTATTTCACAGAACTTAAACATTGCTTCTATAACATATGGGATGTATGTCTGATATTAACTGCTTAAAACCAATCTTGAATTGACAAATAGTGTTTTGCAGGTTTCTCTTAAATTACTGCCTGATAATAAAACGTTCATTGATCTGCTCATGCCGAAAGATGAAACCTACGACAACCTAAAAGAGCATATGCAAACATTCATCTCATTACTTGTACCTTTTCTAGAAGAGATCCACTCTATTCTGGTAGGCCTCCAAATGAACGTTTTTTACTTTTCTACAGTGTTTCTTTTATTTATCTGGATACTTGGAACTTTTCTTAATTTTCCTTTTTACCGATTTTGCAGATACTGTATGGATTGGATAGGCTGAAGTCTACTTAGGGTGAAGACGCACAAAGATGGGGAAAAAAACTCACATAAAGAAAGCATAGCAAATGTACAGAGTTTTGTCTTATACATAACCTCAAGTTCTCTACTTAGTTTCTTTCGTGTAACTATGAATTTTGTAAATAACTGGACAAGTTATATGGAAACTATGCTGTAACACTAACTTACTGTAATGTCCACATATGGCCGCGAAGGCTTCTTGTTTAGATTTCTCCAACCTGGTCATAGTAGGAACGGGTCTTTTGAATGAACATCAGGCAGTGTTCTTAATCCCAAAAGTTGTAGCCATAACAATCTCGAAAAAAGTTGTTCTGGCCTCTTCCTCCTCTGCCACTCTCATTAGTGCTTCAGCGGTTTGTATCAGAGCTTGGGCTGAGCTTCTAGCAACATTCTAAGAAAAAATGCCTCCAACCAAAGGTATCATTGTATGAGAGCTAGTGAATTTTTTCTTTGGTGCGTCATTCCACCTTACCATAGAACAAGCAAGGAACTTCCTATCCTACGCAACAAACTGACAATTGGCAGAAGTGCTGTAAACCCATAAGAAACAGAAAATTTTTTGGAAGAAAATTCCTTGATGCACCAACCATGGTACGAAATGCCATTCAACACGATATTTGGAACGTTGAACAGAAAAATTTACATCACCTTCCTTCCTCTTAATTACTTGGACAAGTACGGTTACAAGTTTGGAAGGCGAAGACAACTGAGATTTATCCTCAAGTGCATTTCTTCAAACTCTCATCTTATTCAAGTAACTATCAGCTATCATGACTTTTCCTTTTATCTTCCTCGTTGCCTTCATTCTTCTATGAAAGTTAGTGACCAATTGTAATGCTTTCAAGTAGCTGGTGGAACTAATTGAAGGTTTTTAAAGATACCAGTCAGGTCAATTCCCAGATTAGTGCCATTTGAATCAGAAGACTTGTATGGTGGATCATGAAGCGCTATAAGTGCTGCAACTAGACCTGCATTACTCGCTATGGTTGGCTCGGTGAACCATGGCTTGTCCCTGTCATCCAAAAAATTGTCAAACTTGTCTGGCCCTGCAACCATGGCTCCATAAAGAATATTTGGATTTGGATCCGTAGAGTATAACCATCTATCTCCCTCTGGACAAGAATAATGCTGATCATCCCAGGGGATTGATGCAGCCCTGTGATGGACATGGGTTGGATATTTGTTTCCAAAGCCAACCATGTAGCTCATCTTCATTGGATTATCTCCTAGTATGTAATTAACCTGAGAAAAAAAGGAACAGTGAGACAATTTGAAAGGCCTGAATTTACAAAATTCAACACTGGCACTACAAATGCTTGCCTGAGAGATGGAGAATTCTCGCAACATCTCCACAGAGTAAAACTCACTGCTGCAACTTACACCTGATCTACGTAGAAGTTCAAGGTAGTCACTGTATAATTTTCCGAGGAAAGATGCTGTCGCAGCAAACTGGAGTGGTTCACCATGATCTGACCTCAGGAGTATCAATCCACCTATATAAAGAAAAGGTTTGGGATACCATGAACTATGAGATGGCTAGGTTGCTATGCATTTGCACATCTATCCACCGAAAAGCACATATATTTTAGAAACTGTGTTTGATCGTGACTTCACCTGGTGTCCTGCTGTAGATTTCGCGAGAAAGATAAGAACAAATGAGCAGATCAATCTTATTCGAAGAAGATCCTAAACCAACTTCGTAGGGATAGCCAAGGTCATGAAAGTATCGAAGTCTTGTCAGCAAGACCTGCCAACATTACTTGAAAGTTATTATAGCAACAAAAAGTCAAGTACACATGTAGCACACCTCATGGAAAGTCTGATCAAAATTACCGCATTAGCAGTAAGCTTGTTGTTCCAATAGAAAACACCTTGCTCTGACGCTGTTTCTTCTCCCTCTGCTGCACTAAAATTACTAGTAGCATATCCAAGATAAGAAGTATTTCCAGTAGCAAAGAACAACCAAGTTCCTCCCCATATCAATTCATCTTGGTAACCAGATGAATCATAATACATTCTTGCCTCTCCTCCACAATCTTCAACCGCAGTGTAAGTGCCTTGATGGTGACCCGTGTCATTCTTCGTCGCAACCTCAAATAACTTCTCTGCTGACTGGATTAGTTTTATTGAGTAACCAGTGTCTTCTTTGAAAACTATTGATGCTGCCGATAATGCTGCCATAATTTCTCCTGCTAGATCAGAAGCTGTTTCATTGCAAGCTGAAACAGGTCTCGTATAGTTCATGTCTTCTGGTCTTTGCCAGCAGGTTACATCATTATAACCGTTTGTATGATTACTTCCAACCTAAAATCAGGAAAAAAAGAGAGATTGTTTACTTGGTTTTTCATTCAAAGACTGGGAACATGGATCATGTTGCAAAGTTTTATAGAATGCCTGCCTGAGAATATATTATTATGGGAGCTGTAGTTGAATTTGGAGGATCAAATATTTTTAGCAAGTAATCACTGCCCCATCTGATAATGTCCTTGACATGATCAAGCTCACCTATGCTGTCATATTTATCATGATATTCAATGACAGTCCAGCTCAAGAGGGTAATGGTATAGGCTGTGGGGAAACTAAACTTTATATTTTTTCCGGAATCATAAAAGCCGCCCTTGAGGTCTGCAGGTGGATTACTCGTATTCCCATCTTGCAACCCTGAACTTCCTCGAAATTTTACAGGACTATTGCTTGGATAATTCCCAGCTGAAAAAATAATGTCTTCACTGAATTATACAAGTAATAATATCAAATAATCACTTGCAGAAAATAGCATAGTCTGACAAAAAAGAAACAAAATATTACACTTTTGAGCATCGAAGAACATCAAAGCTTGGTTTAATGCGAGCGTGATATTCTTTGATTTTCCATGGTGCTTGTGGTTATGAGGCAGAAACTGCACTAGTAGAACAATTGCTAGGACAACAAAAACTATGAAGATGGAGACATAAACAAAGCGCTTGAAGTATTTCTTATCTGTTATAACAAGTTCGTAGTCGAAGGATTTAGAGTATCGAGAGGGAAGTGAATCGTAGGTAGTGTTTGATTGCGGAGCAAGATGAAAGTCAAGTTCAATTGAGTTCCATTGGCTTGCTGAAGGTAGAAGCCTGCCTGCCTCAGAAATTGTATGAACAAACCTCACAGGTTGATGATCTATATCAGATGCATAGTTACGATCTGCGTGCGATGCAGAGGTATGAGTAGGCGAGCCTATAGAATTAATCATACTTGGGTTAGTTGATGTAGATGTCGGTTTCAAAAAGTGTTTCGGAGGACGGAGGAGAGCAAGGAAGCTAAAATGGTTAAGCTCAGCCTAGAAAAACATTTCCAAAGCATAAATATGGCAGGCCTCCAAGAGATATGCATAAATATGATTGATGTCTGTTTTTCCAAGTCCTTGTCCTGTCCTGGCTATTTCATCAATGTTAACCCTTAATTTAAATGCATGTAAATAAACTGTTTAACTAGTAAGCTTCCCTTTTTAATTGCTCAAACAGTATATAAATAAATGGATTTTCTTAACAAATAGACATAGGCTGAACCATTTTCTGGCCTGTGAACATGGTACACTATTTCCTTGCTTCCAATTAGAAGACACCATGGTTTTCTTGTGATGAACTTTCCCTACTTCCATACATTTTAGGTGAATTAACAACAAGTGCCTATCATCTGCAGAAGTTAAACTCACAGCAATGTCCTGCTGTGAGTAGAAAGACTAAGAGGTGGTAAGACGTGTTGGGTAATTGTGCTGGAAGTCCATGAGCTGGTTACTCACTTTATTAGAAGCTGAAAAGAATAATAATAACAATAATAATAAAGGGTTCCAAAGAAAGAATTGATTGACTAAAGTCGGTACGCAGGTCCCAGGATTAGAAACACCGAAGGAGTGCCTGCTTATCGGCTATTCCAAAGCATGGCTTGTCTCTACTGCTAGCTCTAGTATCAGACAGCGACAGAGAAACCCTCTTCCAACTCCGAAGCATGCCGTCCTATCATAGTCGGAAAAAAAAATGCCTATAAGAAACAATAAGAGGAATCACTCTGAATGCAATCACAAAAGTTGTCATATTATAAATTTTAAGTGCTGGTATCCGCTTTGAGGATCTATATAGTAACAGTGGCTATTCAAAGTATAAAATTAAATAAGCTAAAATTTCAAAGAAAGTGAATTTCTAAGCTTGCATTTAGATTTTGACTAGCCAGATCAGTCGTGCTCTGCTGCAGGGTGTATTAAAAAAAACTTTAACGCAAAAAAAAAAAAGTTTAGACATTGTGAAAATATTTTCTAGCATAAAAAAATTAATTGGGAACTAAAAATTTATAATGTATATTTAACAAAAATAAATTAAGAATTATATGTTATAATAAATATTATAAAAAATTATTAATGTTAATTAAAGACTAAGATGCCAAATTGAAATATAGATACAAATTAAAATATTTAATCATGTATAACGGAGAATCTTTTAATTTTTTTATTTAATTATATGACAATAAATGTTTTTAAGAGAAAAGTAATAATTTAAATTCCATCAAAATAATTAATTTGCTAGTATAATTTTTTTGTTTTTTATTGTTTATTGTTTTTTTTTCTACAAAAACAATATATAACATTTTTGTTCTATGTTGTTTATTTAATAAAAATAAAAATTCATAAGAAAAAATATAGAAAACGAACAATCTAAAATAAGGATAAAAAACATTGTATATCCCTAATAAAAAACATTGTAACATTATCGACTCTTGTAAATAGCATCTCTAAGGGGAGATGCTCTTGGAGAGAGAAAAAAAACTTTGTAAATATACGGTGCATTATACCTTGATACATAGGTTTTTCATAATATAGTTAGTTTTTTATAATAATTATAATTTTAAGAAGAATATTCCAGCCCCTCTTAACTACTGGGCTTTTGACTTTTAAATGGGTTTTAGTTAAGTAATCAATCGAAAATATATTCATGAAATAGGCTTTTCCAAACAAAAATTTGTTTTATGATTTGATTTCTCCTTTACCATCTTTCCAAACAAAATAAGCAAATAAACTGTTCAAAATATGAATTTTAGAGGGTGATAGGGATAATAATAGAGATTGCTTCCTCTTTTTTTAGAAATGTATTGAAATGGTATTTTTTATTTTTTAATATTTATTTTTATCATTAACATATCAAAAAAAATTTAAAAACATAAAAAAATTAATTTTAAAAAATTAAAAATTAATGAAACAATGGTGAACGGTGCTCCAAACATTCCCTTAGTTTAATCATGTCGTTACACAATTTAAAAATTTTCAAAATGAGGAACTCTAAAAAATCTAGGTTGGATTTCCTCTATATTAAAAACTAATGAGTTAACTCTTTGATTAAGATTTTTATAAATAAAAATCATCTTAAATAAAATAGGTCTGGCAAACATATTAAACCCAAAGAACTTGGGCTTGACAATTAGCCAAGCTTAATGTACCATTGGTCTTGCGAGCATGTCAGACCAAAAACACTTGGGCTTAGCAATCAACCAAGCTTAAGGTAACGTGGGTCTAGCAAATATATCAGACCCAAAGAACTTGGACATTGCTAAATTATAAGGCTATATGCCTAATTGTGAACGATCCTCTATAATAAAAGTATTGAAGACATAATAAATTGTCATGCTTATACTTATAAGTGTATACAAGGCCTCTTAAGGGATCTACCATACTTATTATCTCATTAATTATATGTAAGAGATATTTGTCTCCCATTAATATTGACAAAGCAGAAGTTTTTTCCTTCAATGAAAATGACAAGGTTCAAGGAATATAAATACCTCAACCATCCAGGTAAAAGGTCAGAACTTTTCATCTCTTAAAATAAAGATATATAGATTTTAGAGCATTAACCACCTTAAAACTCAAGAACAAACATCTTTGTTCCTTGAATTTAAGGCTCTTTTAAATCATTTATTACATTTCTCATAAATATACTGACTTTATCATTGGAGGATCTTTAAGCTCCCTCGATTAGAATTGTTTTTCCAGGTGCGAAGCTTCTATCATAAGTCTGGTATTCCTTAGATTAAGAAGAAGAAGAAATTCAAGCACTTGAACATATTAATTAACCATTATCACAAACACTAAATAACCTCTTATTTATATATCTTGGATTTTGAGACATCATTAATGGTGTCATCGTGGGAACTACTTATAAAAAAGTAATATATAGCTTTATTATTTGATTGTTTTCCCTTATTATCGTTATCAGTGCTAGATAATCAAGACACTTCTAGAATAAAATGAGTTACTGATCTTTGTGCCACTACAAATACTCCAGCCCTTGTACAGCCAATCCTTCAAAGAACTTATAGAACATATACAACTCCTTACCTAGGTAGTGCTGAGAAATCAATAACCGAGAGAAAATCTACCTCCATAAATTTCAACTCCTCCTCGGCAAGTTACTGTATCTCTCCACTCACCTCCATGATAGCAGCCCCACATAGTGTCCGTATATGATTACATTATCCAGAAGAATGCAAACAAAATAATCTAGTAGAGGGTCTTCAACCTCAGGGGTCATCGAGCTATTCGAAGAAGCATCCACGCCCTAATGACGCTCGAGGATAAAGTGGTTTTTCTAGGCATTCATCTGGACAACGTAAGAAAAAGGTTGTCCTCTATCACGCCATCCTACTCCAGAGACATCAAGTTCTCTAGAGCCCAATAGGTGTAAGAGTGGCAAACAGTTGCAAAAAGAAATCATTTATGAGGACACTCCTTATTAGATCAAAGATTCTCATTTATCCACACATGTGTTAAACACTCGCATACTCGGGAGATTACATTGCCACCAAAATGACCCTGGATAATTATGATAAGCTTACAGATTCCAAAAAATATGTACAAAATATATAAAGCAATCTAGAGCTAGTCATTCAGAACAACCATGTCATGTGCAAGATCCTCCCTACAACCTTTAAAGGTTTGGCAAGAGCATGGTACAACGAACTTAAACCAGGTTTAGTCACCAGCTTTAATAACCTTTGTGTCAAGCTAGTGGCATGTTTTAGTACAAGTATTCCAGCCAAAAAAAAGTTCATCTAAAAGATTCAACGAGGAAATGCTTAAAGTTGAAGACTTAATTGAACCAGTAGCTTCAGAAGCCCTTATCAGTGGGGTAAGGGAAAAAACATTATGGAGGGAGTTGTACTCTTTACCAGATAGAATATTACTGAAGGTGAAGCAAACCATGAAGAGCCATATTCGGGTAAAGAAGGCAAGTACGCTATATTATAGTCCTCTTTATTTTACCAAGGACAAATAACCAGAAGGTCCCCCAAACAAGGTCGCTCGCACAAGCAAGACCTCTCTCCTAGAAGAGATAACAACCCCAAGAGGACTCAGAAGATATCGTTTAGGGAACGCCTGGGTTATCCTAAAGCACACGCTTCTCCATTGAACTCCCTCTCACTAAAGTCCTTACAGTCATCCAATGCAAATAGTTTGTTAGATATGTTTGTGTTTGCATTATATAACTCATAAGCATGTAATGTGCTAATTATAATAAAACATCCATGTAGCTAAAATGACAGCTTCATTCAATAAATCTACTCTAATCCAATCACCCAAAATTGCAGAGCACATATTTTCACACTAGATTTTGAAACTTTCAAATCTATTCCAGTTTACTTATCTTCTCATGTACTTAATATTAGGATCGGCCAACTCTTTTCATGATTTTCCTAGCAAATCACAAGTAGAGGCTATTGCAATATAAATATTACCTATATATTTAAAACATTTGAGATTTTTATGATGCTTCACATATTCATATGAATATGAATAGTGAAGCACCTGCATTTTTTTTCATTTTTAAACTTTTCTTTCTTTCAATTGAATCTTTATATGGTCTAATTAAATGAAATTAGGTGTCAAATTGTTGTAAATATACCAAATTAAAAGACAAAAGACTAAAATATAAAACATAGAGAAAAGATATAGTCAATCTCAAATTCGCGATAAATTTTATTTTGATCCAAAAGTTCATTTTATTTATTTTTCAGTTTATAAGTTGGAAAAAGGAGAGAGAAACTCACTAAAAAACAACAATGAGAGAGAAAGTTGTCGATTAGGCCATTTTTCTGTGAAGAAACTTGTTCTTCTTGGTGTCAATGAGTTCTATTTGATAAATGGATTCGATTGTGTTTGTTTTGAACCTTTATCTTACCTGAAAAAGTAGATCGAGCTCGATTTAAATATTTTTCATCCTGCTGATTTTTTTTGTTGGGTTGTTTTGGGAGCTTTGTGGTTATTAGGTACTTGTTCAGGGAGGTTTTTATTGTGTTTTATGTAAAAATTGGTTTAAAATGAATTTTCAATTCAGTCATTTTAAACCCAAAAATCCCTATCCCTCTATTTTTTCAGTCATTTTAAACCCAAAAATCCCTATCCCTCTATTTTTTCAGCAACCACAGTGGTGGTTGAATTTTGGGTTGGTGCCTAGTATATTACGCATCATTTGTTTCTTATTTTTTTAGAAAAAAAATAAGGGATGAATGATAGGTCATCTACTGCTTAAGAAAGAAAAAAAATTAAGAATGGCCCAAACATGCGGGCTTGCCTAAGGCCCAAGTGCTTAGCTCGGCCTTCTTGTTTTTTTTTTTATTCAATTTCATCTTTCAATATTAGATTGATTTTGAATTGGTTATCATATTTTATTATCATATCATTGAATTAAAAAATATATTTTTGAAATCAATAGAATTCATGATTCTGGTTACAAGTTTGGTGAGTTAACCCGTTTTAATTTAATGTCCTTGTCTCAATGAGTTTTTTTTTAATCTAAATTTTACTAATCGTGTGGTTGCCTTTGACGTCTATGCTAGGTAAGAAATCGACTTGAAAGTTTTTAAATTTAATTTAATAAATTAAATTTAATAATAATACCAAAAAATTGTCAATCACTTATAGATTTTTTAAGTTAAATAAAATGTCCACAGCGCGAGTAGTCATCTAAGGCATATACTAATTAGCGTGACACGGAATGAAAGTGATGGGCACATGGAAATTTCTGTAAACCTGCTGATTATGCATGGGCAGCGTGTAACAGCTTAGGGGAATCCCATACAAAAGATTAACAAAGCATGCGTTCATGCACCTAGTCTGTGATGTGCACACTTTAATGCCATGAACTACTGATTAGCTCATCCTTCTGAATTTCGTTCTATTATCCTTGGGAAGAGAATTGCAAAACTAATTGAAAGCATCTTCCTGAACTTAAGAGAAAAGCCAAGTTTAATGAGGAGTTCACTTTAAATGCTTAAGCATGTAATATCACTGATGTTATTGTTCCAGGTATCAGATTGAAGACTGGATATATTCAATCACGCAGGTATCTACTGTTTCACAGGCATGATCTTGTGTTTTGGGTTGGCTGATTGAATACTCTGTCCTTGTTTATTCAATAGTAAAACTGTTTGCTTTTCTGAGAAGTAAAATTTTATTTTTCATCATGCATTTGGATGGAACAGCCTATCACACATTAACACTGCTGAGAATTTATTACAGGGAGAGAGAGGGAGTGACATCTCGAAAGGTGTGTGCTTATATTATAGAGGAAACTAGAGTGCCGCATCCGGGAAACCATCGTAGTCATTCATTTTTATCACCACTGCCATCGTTTGGCTACCCTGTGCCCCTCAAGAAAGGGCAGGTTGAAGCTGCCTCTGCTGTTGAGCCGTCCAAGGTAGCACCTTTCATAAGACCTCCAAGCAGTTCTCCACGGTCAATAAAGAACTCTACCTTCACAACCTTCATGTGTTCATCCACCTGGTTTGCCAGGAAAAACAAACTACTTTCACGTAGAAAAACCAGAAAATGAATAAGGAATACGGCCACAGCTGAGAGTCAGATGTACCTCAAAAATAGACATTCCATAGAGTTCTACTAATTCCCCAGTTGCAGCATGGCCCTTGAACGGACCTTCCATGTAACCCCAGTGCCTGAACTTGTACACAATCACCGGTGGCCCTGAATAAACTTGGAGAACCTCCAAAGCAAACCCACGAGGGAATGCTGTTGTAAAAGCCACATGAGCTGAATCCACAGTTTCTTCAGCAGGGTTATAGGCCCGGAACTTCTCCGGTAAAGTAGTCTGCAAAAAGGTGTTGTAGCCTCCGCCAAGTTTGCGCTTTTCTTCCAAAGTTACAGGTTTCCTTCCTGAACTCATATAATTAATTGCATGAGTTTATAATTAATTGCGATTTTGCAGCAAGGAAAGAAGACTGGAATGTTATTACCATTTAGGCTAAAAGTATAATTCTTGGGATCAACTGATTTATAATCATCAAAGCATGTCTTATGGAACATCTCCATCTCCCATGTCTTTACTAGGTTCTGCACTTTTTCTTCGAGTGATCCAGATGGCCATACCTTACATCAGCAAGTTAACAGAATAGAAATTAACAGCGGAAATATATATATATATGATTGCTATGATCAGTCACACAAACAGTTTTAATACCTTAGTCCTGCCTTCTTCAAAGAGTTTGTTGACATCATCATAGTTTGGAGGTGAACCAAACCTCCATTTGGTGTTCTTCTCTCCTTCTCCATACAAGAAAGTACGGTATTTGTCTTCTCTAACGCCTGAAGTTGCCATTCATTTTCAGTGAAGAATATCAGTTGTTGATTAGTCTGAATTTTCGTGGCAAAGAAGGGACCTTATATAGGCCATGACGACCTAAATGCACAGAGAAAAGTCAAGGAGGACGTCGTAGATTTTTTATCTCTATATTCAAGATACCATGGTGGAATAGGAGCACTCATTAAACAATGCGGAGGATTGCGGGACAAGGTTCATGCATGTAACCTACCAAATGATATCAACATACTATCAGTCAATCAGTTCCTCAATTTTATAATTTTATAAGATAAATACTTTGAAAATTTAAAGCCGGATTCTAACACCACTATTTTGAAAGGTTGAATTACTAATAAGGTCCAAGAAAATAAACTCAAATTCTCTCTAATAGACATAAAAGCTATTAAAAAAAAAAAAAGGGACCGTAGACACCACTATAGGCAGTGGAGATTTTTCACACTATTTTTCTCAGCCACCCCTAAGTCCTACCTGGCGGCATAAAACATTTTTTCAAAATTAATTCTAACGTTTCAACAATTAAATACAAACTTTTCTATTTAAATATTAATTGTGATGTCTTAAACCAATAATACCTGAAATTTTAAGAAATTAAAACCCAAAAACAATTTGAGTACCACTGATCAATCAAACTCAAAAAATCTAGATAGGTGTTGTTCATGGATTGACAAAAAAAAATTTCAATTAACTCAAACCCAAATTGAACCTTAGTGCACATATGTGATTTAAGTTTAAAATCCATTTTTTTATGAAAGTTTTGATATCTTGCAAGCCCAATTTAAATTTCTCGGGCATTATTATATAAACCAGTAGAAAGCTTTGATAATCTTCAATGTGGCATATAAGATATTTTTGGTTTTATAATTTTTCAATCAATAATTATTTGAAATCAATTTTTTATTTATTTGTGATTGATTTTAGACATGTTAAAGTTTTATATTAAAATACTTGTGTTGGATTAGTTTTAGATCATTTTTAATAAAATCTTAACCTTAAATACAAGTAGATCATACTTTTAAATTGATCTCAAATGTATTTATTAATTATTTTTTAAACTAATTTTTGAAAAGAAAAAAAGAAAAGAAAAGAAAATCGTGCACCAGTGCATATTTTAACTTGTTGGGGTGTACTAATTTTCTTGCTGCTGCTCACAAAGTAGAGAATCTTAGACTTGAATGTTTTGAATGTCTCTCAATTTTTTTATGGGAAAACGTTCACGAGCTCGACTAAACATTTAATATTTGTAAAATTCCTTACTACGCACTCCAAGGAAATTCATTCTTGCAACTTCTTCAAGCTGCCAAATTATGCAGTAAAGCAGTGGATATTCTTCTTCGCCAAAGAACTTCATTCAACTTCTTAAAGCTGTCCAGTCATGTAGTGGAGCAGAGAAGATTCAAAGCAGCTTCATAGATAACATTCTTAACGCTGTCGAATCATGTAGTGGAGCAGAGAAGATTCAAAGCAGCTTCATAGATAACACAAGTAGTTTTTAACATATTGGTAGGTAGTAATGATTATATTTTAAAGTATTTTTTTATTTAAAAATTTATTAAAATAATATTTTTAAAAACATTATTTCTAACACTAACACAACATCCAAAAATTATAAAAAATCAATTTTTTGTTAAATGGTGTTTGGGCTGTGTTCCGAATTAAAGCTACCATCTTACATAATATCTGCTTGTGTTTGCATTAATTATAATAATCATTTTTAAGTTGCTAAAATGGCAGGTTCATTCAATAAGTATACTTTAATCCAATCATCCAAACTTGTAGAACGCACATTTTCCATACTAGTTTTTTGAACTTTCAAATCTAGTATGGTTAATTAACTTTTCTTCCTTAATTATATATACTTAATCTTGGTGGTGGTCAAAATTAGACTAATTTCAAAGTTGATATCATATGCAAATGATGTTTTTGGCATCTGCGATTCAAAAGAAAAATGAAAAAACAAAAGAAAGATGAGCACCGGTGCATGTTTTAACTTTAAACTTGTTAAAGTGTGCTGCCAAAAAAGACTTGTTGAGGTGTACTAATTTTCTTGCTGCTGCTCACAATATAAATATCGGATTTTCTAATAATATGAGGTTGAGTAAAATATGAGTTAGTCATTGAGAATCTTAGACTTGAATGTTTTGGATGTATCTTTAGTTGTAGTAACTCATTTTTTACCAATAATTTTTCTATTTAATTTTATTTTTATAATGATAAAATAATAATAATAATAATTTAGAGAGTAAAATAAGAAAAAAGAGAAAACAATGGACTAAGGTGATCATGGACTAAGAATAATAGGTGGACAATAAGCAAAAGAGGAAAATAAAAATAAATAAGAGAATCAAGCAAAATTATAAAATTATGGGAAATAGATCCTACACTTTGCTACACATTAAGAAGATGAAATTTAATTAATTAGAAATTCATAATCAAGAAAAAAACAATATAATTACCTACTAGTTTTTCAATTTAGTTTTTATGTTTTATCGAGGATCCCAAACAAATAAATAGTAGACATTCAAACGAAGAAGAATGGAAGGACATTCATACAAAATAAAAAGAAGAGACTCTTCTAAAAAAAAATCTAAACTAACAACAAAAGGATATAAAGAAATAACAAAAACACAAAAAAAAAAAAAAAACCATAGCCTTATAAAGTTATAGCTAGGAAGATAGCCTAGAAAATTCAGCAATAGTAGCAACATTCCCAGCCTTCTATCTCCTATATTTGGTGGAGGTGGTTGACGATTCTCATGCCAACAATAAAAGGAAGGATTCATGCACATGGCGGACATATTCACACGCTCACCTACCTTGAAAGTAAACTTGTCGTATGAATAGTACAATAAACACACCAATATTGTTTTTTCCAACATTGTTTCTCCTCGTTCTAGCCTCTCGATCTAGTTCCAGTAGATTCTCACGACTCATAAAGGTCAATTTTGAACCCACAATGTATGATTTACTTGTTTTTAGAACTATTTATGACATATTTGTTTGGTTTTAATTTGTGATTGCATAGTTGAATATTGTTCGTTATTTTTATTTTTGAGTAATTTGTGAGGCTTGAATTAGTTTTTTTTTTAGTTTTATTACATTTGTTTACATTAATTGAGTTATATTGAATAATTTTTAATGTGTGAACGAATTTTATTTTTTGACGTGTAAACATATTTATGGGATTGTGTTGAGACTTGTGTTTAATAACAATGTGTTCATTGTCTTTTATTCAAGAACTCAACCTAAGATTAAGCCACCTATTATTGTCTTCAATCTTTGGATGTTGACTATCGAGTAATAGAATTGGTGGGTACACATTCGTGTTTCTTTGTATATTATTTTGGTATTTTTATTTGTTGTGGTGTATTGGTTGTCATGTATATCAAAAGCTTAACCCAAGATTAAATGACACATTCTCAACACTAATCATTGGAGATTGATTGTCGAATATTTGAATTAGCAAATACACATTCACTTTGGTTGAGCAAAAGGCTTTTCAACTTCGAATTGATACTTGAGTGATTTTTTAAACAATGGTCACACATAATATTAGTTTGAATATAATTAAAATTCATCTTACCTAGTTTTTTAGATAAAGTTGTCATTTATGCTACCAAAAGTGGTAATATAAGCAAGTTCAAAAACTCCATATGCGTTTCTTTGCATTACTCTCTCCATACGTCATTGATAGTTATTAGATGTCAATTCTTACAATATTTCATAAGCTACTTTATGAGTTTTACTCATTAAAGCTCTTTTAATTGCTGCATCAATCATAGATCTATTTATAGCTCCTAAACCATTATAGAATGTTTAGACTTTAAGCCATGTCAAAAGTTTATGATAAGAACACTTTTGTAATAAATCTTTGTATCTCTAACATGCTTCATGCAAATATTCATTCTCAAATTGAGTAAATATGGTATTATCATTCCTTAGCTATGTTTTCTTAGATGAAGGGAATAATTTCCCGAAACATCTTGTGTTAACTCATCCTAGTAGTGATGGCACTAGGTGGTAGAGAATTTAGCCAAACATTTGATATTTTTAAGTGAAAAAAAGGAAAAGTCTCAAATGAATAATATCATTTGACACTCCATTGTACTTGAAGAAGTTGAAAGTCTAGAAAAATTATGATATGAACATTAGGATCCTCCTGCGACAGCCCCCTAAATCGAACAGTTTGTTGTATCATTTGAATTATCATCACCTTAATCTCAAAATTATTAGCTTGTATAGTCAGCCTCTTTATGCTAGATGCAGCCCTATTAACCATGGGCATAGAGTAGTCCCTCAAAACTCTATCCACCTCTTCGTCCCTCTAATCTATCATAGTGATGGCAGATGTGGTGACTTTTGCCTCTTTTTTTTATTGATCTAACACAAAATTCTCACAATCTTAAGATCAAAAAATATAGGCTCTAATGGTTTAGATCGGTGTATACACTTCTAAATCCTGAAATGAAAATCAAAGAAAAGCAAAACTAAGATCGAATAAAAAAATATAGGCTATAATGGTTTAGATTAATGTCTACACTTTTTTTTAACCTGTGATATCTCTACACGAGTTTAAAAGCACATAAGCATATTAATCTAAAATATTTCATGACAAAATCGCACAAATCACATTGGGACATCGCTATCTTTCATTCAATTCGTGGCATACTTCATAAAAAGCAAATAACATATATAATTTATTGAAATCAACATGCAAAACAATTTATTCAATTAATGGACAATCATTCAAAAGCATTAGATAAAATGATGCACACTCAAGAATGATTGATAAAAATTTCAATAACATAAATAAGAAATTCAAGAATGTCAATAAGAGGCTACATCGAAGCCTTATCAATAATATTAGTTCATAATCAGATTATTATAAATATTCTTTGTTTAAATTGATTTTCTCACTCATTGACAAAGTTTGATTCAATATTATTCTTTCTCCCCTTGCATCCAAGGCTTTTGATGGTAGAAAACCCTTCTTCTATAAGCTTTGGTCAAGTTCTCTTCCTATATCTCCCTTTTATTTTGGTCAAAAATCTCCTTTTACTTGTTTCTTGATTTATTTATTTTTCAAAAACTAGCAGATTCTTAGCCCCTAAAGTTTTAAATCTTCCTCTTAGATTTTTTTTGAAACTATGATCGCTTAATTTGGTTATCTATAGAGAAAGTTATGCCTACTTTCTTCTAAAGTTTCTAGTAAGGAAATTTTGTATTCTTACAACAGGAAATTTTGCTTTTCTCATTCCTTTCTTTTCTAAAAAGTAAACAGTTAACCAGACCTTTTCAAGATAAATTGATTTATTTAATTGGCTTCCAAATAGGCTCCATCAATATCATGAGCCTCAATTTAAATCTATAATTCAAAGACTGAATATCGAGATTTCACTTCAAAATGCATGATGCATGAGTATATGAATTTATTTCTTCCCCCATAAACAAACTAGCATAAAATTAAAAGTAAGAGAGGGTTAAGAAATCATAGAAAAATCAAGCATATCAATTTCCTTTACTTTTTATTCAAAAAACATGCTAGTAATGAAAAACAAATGTGTTTTTCAAACAAAATATTGCAGGAGTAATAAAAAGAATAATTTGTCTAGCAAAACATGTATTTTTTTTCTCTAGAATTTAATGGAAAAAACAAACCTTGTAACCATCACTTGGTTCAGTAATAGAGAACCCAAAAGATGATCCATGAACCAACAAGTTGAAGCTTTATTAGCATGAATCTTCGGAAAAACTTCTGAGGCTTTTTTCTACCTTTAATTTGGATCTTGGTCTTGTTAATTCGGATGTTTTATTGTTAATGGTTTCTTCCTAACTGAAATGTTAAAAATTGGGCAATATGATGTCTTTAATTGCAGATCTCCAAGAGGAAAAGGGATCAAGCCTCGTACTCATTCCTGAAAGATAGTGGTGATTATGTCGTTACTCTGTATAAATTTATAGACATCTTCAAGGTACTTTATCAATGCCAGTACTGTATCATACTTTAAATTAATGAAAACATCCAGATTTACTTGTTGATTTTACTCGTTTAGAGAGGTTGTCCAAGGTGATTATAAAAGGTCTTGCTAGCAAATTTTATGCACAAGTACCATTAAATTAACCTCAAGCTAATTTTATCATAAAATCAAACCTTCTATATAGTTTTATCCAGACCTTCCATAAAAATATCATTTGAAGAAATGTGGAACATTGAAATGCATATAGCCGTGGTAAATTCCATGTAATTAATACCTTGAAGAGCATGTAAGCAGTTCATGTAAGGAAACTCAAAGATATCGGCATGCCATGGCTCCAAATATATAGCATAAGCAACTAGACACAACAAAAAGATTGGCAAATCATTCGAAGAAGTGGGTGATGATGGGTATTTTTGAAATATTATTTTCAGTGTTAATTTTAAGATGAATTAATGCAAATTAAATGGTTTCTTTCTAATTTTCTTTTAACTTATTTTTTATAAATTTTATATGAGATTCAATACCCTAAAAAAAATTTCAGATACATGAATTGATTTAACTCTTACATTAAATTCAATTCAGAAAATTTAAGTCTTTTAAAAATTTAAAAGAAAAAAAATCATATTCCATCTGTTATTAACTGGAAGCCGAGGCTCATTTTAAATAAAAAGTCATTTTCAGCCAAAAATTTACGAAGAGTACATTTATATTTGTATTTTAAAGATATTTTTAAAGATATTAAAAAAATTACTTCAATATATTTTTAAATAAAAAATATTTTTAAAAACATATGAATTTACTCCTTCATTGAGATTGTTCTAGATGGTTATAAAAGGTCTTGTTTGCAATATTTCAAGGCAAATACCAGAAATCGAGAATCCTTTTATTGGAATTTTGGGAAAAGCATCTTGCAAGACAAAATCAACTTTGTAAAATTGAAAACTGAAAATAATAATTATTAGATAGAAAATAATAAGCTATACTTAAATCTTGAGAAACTATACCAATAAGAATTACGAAACAACCTCGTTACAGGAGGGGGAAAAGAGAAGCAATACGAGTAAAACGATGAAAAAGGAACCATCAGAAACCGAAAGTTATCACCAGAAGCAACAGAAAGTTGCTGTGCGGTCCGCATCATGGTTTCGGGTCATCTGATTAAAGAGACCCGCATCACTTGGATCCTTAATTATCCTCCTATTTAAGGAATAATTATTACCACTGCATTTCCGTAGAAGATAAACCAATTATTGGCATCAAAATAAAACAATAATTAGATTATATGAGAAGAGAAGAGGGCTCAGAAACATATGGGTATGAGAGATTTATCAGCACATATAATATCAGAGTGGTGCATGACTTTCTCAAAATCCTCATCACTGCCCCCCCTACGAATCTCCCTTTCTTTCTTTCAGAACAAAAATATCACAAGTTCAGTAAATACAGCATACCAAGTAAGAAATTACAGATACAGACGGAGGGAGAGAGATCTAGAGGAAGAGGAAAGGACTGCCTGTTATTAACAGAACTTACCCAGAAGTCTTTGCTAATGGTTGTATATATAGTGACGGCCAGTTAAACCCTAATCGAGCTCTCTCTGCTTTTAATGACATTATTACCCTCCATATCCTGTAGTATTTGTTATGTTCTTTTATTCGTGGGTCGTCGGTTCCCATGGCTCACGGGTTAAAATCTAGGTGGTGTTTGATATATTAGATATTATTAGTCGGACTAAATTGAACTTTATAGAACTAGATAAATAACTATCTTGTCTTATGTTTGGTGAGCTATGGATTAGATTGGATAATTTTATTTTATTTTGTATTTGGTAAACACTAGACCAGTCCGAGCTTAAAAAAAAATAAAGTAAAGATTGATCTGACTTGACCCGGTCAAAAACTCAAGTCAGTCTGTGACTCGATGAGCTCGAGATAAAACACAATTCAAAAATACACTGACTTTTTATATATATTTTTTGGTCAAACAAGGTTGCTTTTATTTTTTTTATTTGGTTAACCTGGGTTGACTCTCTCGACCTGTAACTCGAGTCTTATCTCGGGTCGTCTCCTGAATCAAGTTTTAAAATTATAATAATAACTATTTTTATTCTTACATTACTTTAAGTCAACTCGAGTTGACCATCCCGTATCTCGGGTCAACCTCTTATTTTAGTTTTAAAACTATGATAATAACCATTTTTATCCTTACATTGACTTAGGTTTATGGTCAACCTGACCCAGGACCCAAGCCTGGACCCAGATCAACCCCTTAGTTGGGTTTTAAAACTATGATAATAGCGATTTTTATTCTTATGTTAAGCGAGGTTAATGGCAACCTGGCCCGTCACCCAGGCATGGCCCCAGATTGACTCCCACGTCGGGTTTTACAACTATAATAATTATTATTTTTATCTTTACGTTGACCCAAGTCAATGGTCAACCCGACCAGTGACCTAGACCTGACACAAGGTAGACTTCCGAGTTAAATTTTAAAACTATAATAATAACTAATTTTATCATTACGTTGGCTAGAGTCAATGGTCAACCCAACCCGTGACCTGGGTCTGTCATGGGCTGACCACCGAGTCGAGTTTTAAAACTATGATAATAACCACTTTTATCTTTACATTGACCCTAGTCAATGGTCAACCTAATTCATAACTCGGGCCTGACCTTGAGTCAACCCCGTGTCATGTTTTAAAACTATGATAATAACTATTTTTATCTTTATGTTGACCCGGGTCAATGGTTAACCCGACCTAAGACTCAAGCCTAGCCTCGAATTGACCTCCGAGCCGAGTTTTAAAATTATGATAATAATTATTTTTATTCTTAAGTTAACCCAAGTCAATGGTTAACTCAACCTATGACCCGAGCCTAGCCTTGGCTCGACCCCTAATTCAGATTTTAAAACTATAATAATAATCATTTTTATCCTTATATTGACCCAGTTCAATGGATAACCTGATCCGTGACTCAAATTTTACCCCGAGTCGGCCTCGAGTTAGGTTTTAAAACTATGATAATAACTATTTTTATTCTTATGTTAACCTGGATCAACTAGATTAGCCCTTGTGTAGAGAATTGGACTAGCTTATCCTGCCCTTTATAGTGAGACAAAAATTTCTCCACTAGAACGGTCTTGGACAAGACAAAAAATGATTTTTGTATTGTCCAAATATATGCCAAACAACTTCACAAAAACATTATCTAATCCAGTTCATCATTGTTCAGCATACCAAACACTACCTTAAAAGCCCAGCAAGCAACCAAGCAAAAGGAATGCCTTCTGTTTTTTGCCCTTAATTATTTTTAGCTAACAAATAGTTATCCATGTTTTTTCGAAGCGTTATCAATTATTGGGTTCTTCATTCATTGTAATGAAGTTTTAAAGGCCTATTCAACCCTGAGATTGAGGCTATTTACTTCTCATTCAGAATTGAAAGTGCATACAATCTTTCACAGATAAAGCAATCGCCATATCGATATGGAAACAAACATTGAGAAATTTTAAGTATACTAAGATTGGTGTCCCACGCTCCATCACGGGCTATACCAAAATTTCTTTTAATGTAGAAAAATAATGTTTAAGTGTTGTTAGTGTCTTTTAAATAAGTAATAGGAATCTGCAAATCAAGTTATAGACCTGGATTGAGTTAAATAAGCTAGTTTATTCAACCACATAATTAAAAAATAACAACAACGATAAATAAACCAAATAAAAAAGGTGTTCAAGATAGCCTCCATAAAAAAAAACACATTTATCAATATTCTAAAAATATATCCTATCAAGATTTCATAAAGATCTTTATCATTAACTTGACAAAAAGTAAAAATTAAATAGAATCTAATAAAAAATATCTAAAATACAATTATAATTAATCTAGAATTAAAAAAAAATCCAAATCGATGAAATGTTTAAGGTCAAAATCGAGAAAAAAACTAAAAAACCGACTTGAGCCAACCTCAATTTAAACGCTGAACATGCAAGTTGGGTCATGAAAATGGGACAACACAATAGAAAGAAAAGGCAAATAAACAAAGAAACTCAACTCCCAACCAACCAAATATTAACAGGAAAAAAATAAAAAAAGGACAAGAAACTAACAAAAGTTAACTGAATTAACATGTCGGACACGTGAAGTCATGATGACGGGATAACCCCATAGAAAGTAAATAAATAAATATGAAACTCAATTCCTAGGGAGAAGTAAAAAAAAAATACAAAAAAAAAACAACTCGGAAGAACCTAATTTGGGATGCCACCTCGTGACCCAAGTTGTGAGGACAAGATAAACCTATAGAAAAAAATCAAAAAAATTGACGAAACTCAATTTCTAATAAACTCAATGTTTAAGGATGAAATCTTAAAAAATCAATTAACAATAAAAACCTAAAAAAAACTGTAAACCAAAGTAAGCTCATGAAACTCCTGCAAACTGAATCATGTGAATGGGATAACCGAATATAAGGCAAATTGAAAAACAATTATGAAACTAAGTTTAAAGCATAACTCTCAATCAACCCACTATTTTGAGAAGTTTAGCGTGAAATCCGGGGATAGGAAAAATTTAGCAATTGGAAAAAAAAAGAGTACTTCAACTTCTCCCCTGCCTGTAAAATCCAATCTCTAACGCAACAACGAAAAAAGGGGCTGAATATTTTTTAAAACTTCAAATTTGGTCTCCCAAAGCTTTAATTGTTTTAAATCAATAAATTGCATTTTAACTTTCCAAATCGAGCATTAACTGAGTGATTATTTTTTTCATTGACACTACTAGATCCCCATGTATGGGTAACTAAAACAAATCATTAAGTTCAATCACAAACCAACACAACATGAAAGGACCAAATTGAAATAAAAACAAATTAGAAGACTAAAATGTATACAACTAAATGACCAAAATTAAAATTAAAAAAAAAAGGAAAAGGAAAGAAAGAAACTAGTGTGGATTATTGTTGTAATCTACAATAACTTTTCCTTCAGATTTAGGTTTCTGTTAATGTTGTTCTGAAAATTAAACAAGAGTTAAAGACTACTTTTGCCAAGCCAATACCATTGCTCATTTCTTCCAAAGAAAGATAACATATGATAATACTAATAATAAAAAAAAACAAAATTTATTTGACTCTCCTATAGTTTAGTTATTTTTTCACTTTGTCTCTAATTTTTCAAAAAAAAATGAATTTTTTTATCCTGGATCAATGAAATTTTTAAATTTGAAGGAAAAAACAAATATAACCTCATATATAATATAACACAAACAACCTAAATGATAGAGATTTCCATTTTCTTTTCTCTCTATGACTTTTTCTCTACCTCTCTATTGAAAAAGAAATATAGATATATGAATTTGGATTTTATATCTTTTAAATTTCTGTAGATTTGATATTTTATGCATGTACAAATTTATTTTATATATGTACAATGAGAAAATCAAACTAAAAAAAATTATAAAATCTAATTCTCAATCAATCCAAGTTAAACTGTCGAACTCATAATTTGAGTTATGGACTTCATTGGGTCTAGTAACTTTGTTTTTTTTTTCTGAAAACATTTTTTATTTAATTATCTGATAAAAAATAAATGCTTGTAAAATTAAGCACCAACAAATTGAGGTCGTGATAAATCTACATAAAGCAAACTGAAAACAAATTAGAAAACCAAATTCAAAATCAAAAAAATATTGAAGAATGAAAATAAAAAAAAATCAATAAAAACCCAACATTGAGGAATGAAATTAAAAAAAATCAATAAAAAAAATTAAAAGAAATAAAATAAGTCAGACACATAGACCGAAGTGGCTTAGATGCCTAGGCCTAAATAAAAAAGCCTATGCATACAGGCATGGGAAAGGCCCATCATGTTTGGGCCTTTATTTTTTTTCTTCTTTTAAAATAAATATATAGCTTTTGACAAGTTGCCTGTTGTTCTAGATTTTCGTTACCTCATGTGATCAAAAAGTTAGGCTTCCAACTTCTAGGTATAATAAAACTTATTTTCACCTATTTTTCAAATGAAAACACCTAAAAAAACTCCTTATGAACCTCACTAAACCCATTTTTTTATCTTAAATTAGCATTTAATCGATTAGAAATTGAAAAATCAACCTTTCATTTTTGGCAAGATAAAGAAGAAAAAAAGACCTAAATGAAACTCCCCCATCAAATAAAACCTATTGACATAAAGAATGACTACTTTTGTTGTCAAAAAATGGACATTCTTTTACTTTCTCTCTCCTTCATCATTTTTTAGTGACTCTCTCTCCTCTCTCGATCTTAGGAGCTAAAATGCGAGAAAAATAAAGTTTTGAACCAAATCATTAAGAGTTTGGGAGGTAATTACAAGTGCAATTAAAAGCAATTGGAAGAATATGGACTAAAATGAAATTTGTTAAATCCCAAATTAAAAACCTTAATTTTTAGGGTTTAACTTAGACGACGCGTCGTTCAACCACTGTTTGGCTTCTTTTTCGACAGTTTTGACTGATCGAGTAGGCACTTTTAGTCGAATAAATATGACGATTCAGACTATATATTGGATTGTAACCACCATCATTCAACCGACAAACACCCCCTCTATAAAGATCAATTACTCATATCAAACGTTTACATCTTATTTTCTTCAACGAACTCAACAACATCATGTCCCCGGTCAAGCATCACTATATTTTCATATTCTAAGCTGATCAAGTTGGCACTTTTAAATGAATAAATGTGGAAGCACAAACCTCCAAATTGAGTAAGATTGTATCCAAATGAAATGTATGCACTTATTTTACCAAGATCATGTGGTGTTCAACGACGATGACATCAGAGTTGCTCTGACAATGCCTCAAAAGTGGTCAACTCAGTCATCGATGGTTGTTATATCCATTTCACAAAACAACTAATCTTCTTTGTGTGTTCACACTTCAAGCCTTATCAGTGGGTTCTTATCAAAAGCTGACCATGTTTCTCTGAAGATCAAAATGCTAGAAACAAGCTTCTTGGACTTCAAGTTTGGAAAACCACCAAAACCTTCAAAAACCAAGTTTGTTGCAAAACTACCATTGAAAAACCAACGTAGGTACAGAGCTCACGATTCTGAAATGTACTCCAAAACCCTCTAATTTGGATAATAAGGCTAAGTTTTGATCAATCTATGTTTGAAACCATCAAAAACCCTATAAATACCCCCTGGAAAATTAAAGTAGAATGAGAGAAAGAGGTGAGGAAAAAAGTGATAAATAAACTCTATAGTGTGAAGGTTTAAGGGTCTAGCACAAACATTTCCATAATCGTAAGAGAAAATAACAAACTTGGAAAAAAAAACCAAAGGGCAGCAACCATTGTTTGAGCTTAGAAGGTATAAAGCATTCATTTATCCTGGTAGATGATGTCAATAAGACACATCTCTAACCTGTTCTTTCATGTTTTATGGTGTTTTTTTAATATTTGTTACATTACGTTTATTTTAGTTTTGGTTTTGATTAATACACTGAATGTCGTCTTTTTCTTTGTTTGATCCTGTTTGAAGTTATTTGTTAATGTTGTTGGATGTTTAGAATATGCTTGGATGTTTAGATTAAATGAAATATAGTGATTTGAAAATCTTGTAGTAGGGTTATTAATGTTTTTTTTTTCTAGTTTGTTAGTGTGTTCTAAGTTCTTGGGAATGGTTTGGGTTCCAAATGTTTAAAAAGTTAGTTTTGAACAAAATTTGATGTTTTTGTAATTTGTTTTAAGTTTAGAATTTTGAAATTTGAAACCTCTTACATGATTTTGATGTTATTTATTAGTTTTTTTATTTAAACATGTTTGGTTATGATTGTGTAACTTGTTAGAATGAAAAAAACATGTTTTAGAAGTAAAAAATATCAGTTTTGGAGGCTTGATAGTGTGCTAGGTTTCTGTGCTATTTTTGGGTTACTAGGCAGTGTTCTTCGTGTTTTTGAAAAGAACATTATCTTAGCTCCATGATCTAGGGTTTATTTGCATCAATTACATGTTTTCAATAGATTTTAATCCTAGGGTTTCAGTTTTGAATTGAAACCCATATTGACTAAATTACGGTTTTTGAATCATAATTGAAGTGCATGAACGCTAGAGTATTGATCCTTGCATGATTTCCAACTTGTTTATGTCCTTGGTTTTTTGTATCTGGTATGATTTGAAATCTATGTTATTGGGTTCATGTTGAATGTTCTTCATGTTCTTTGTTTTTCTAGGTTTTGATCCATATTGACTAAATTGCGGTTTTTAAATTTTGGTTTGTTTTTTGGGTCAAACTAGTGAACTTTGGTTCGGTTTATGATCGAACCAAAAATTTCAGGTCAACCCAGTCAAGTCAAAGGCTAAAACCTTGTTTGGCTGGCAATGTTTTTGCTAAATGTTTTCTTTGGCTCAAACACACCCTAAACCTATTTTAACAGTTTTGATTTTAGGGAAAAATGAGTTTTTTTTCCAATCATGACCTTAAAAAAAAAAGATTTATGTTTGTTGCATATAGCCTAATCCTTATTAAAAAAAAGAAAAAAAATAGCATTGTTTTAGAAAATATTTGTATTTCTTTGTATTTTTTTGTGGAATTTACAACAAGTTTGTAAAATTCTTTAAGAATTTGGCCAATATTTCAATAACCGTAAGTTTTCTTCTTCTTTTTTTCCTTCTCTGAAAATTAATGGTCAACATTATGATATAAATATTGGACCTACAAGTAGACTGGTATTTAAATATCAGAAGTTGACTTGGAAATTCTCAAAAAAAAATTAATATTCACCAATTTTAATTTGAAGTATTTTCACCGCAATATAAAAGTTGTGGAAAATATTTTTGTCTTCCAGGATAGGTGAACCATGTCAAGGCACTTAAATGGATTTATTCCTATTAAGATTTATCTAAGCATAAGAGCTCATAATAAATTGGAAATGTCAAGTTTATTCATGAGCGTAAATCTTTATTCTGAGTCATAGATAGACCACCGGCTAGGAATTCATCAACATCTTTAAACCATATTTAGACCACACAATGCAGCTTACCTCAAGTAAGGTGCGTTAAGGGTGTTATTACCTTTTCTAGTCATAATCAGTCTTTTACCTTAGAATTTATTATAAGATCAGTCCACCTGAGTCTTCTAATATCCCTAAACCAAACAACTAGGTGGCGACTTCTTAACCCCGATATCCCCCCACACCGCACGTATGCGATAAAAATCATATTATTTTTTGTGAAATCAAGAACCAACTTATTATCGGGATTCATTTTAGCCCGTGATAAATACATAAAAAGCAAATTGCATCAAATTACCAACCCTAAATCCAAAGCAACACTGATAAATACATAAAAAGCAACTTATTATCGGGATTCATTTTAGCCTGTGATAAATACATAAAAAGCAAATTGCATCAAATTACCAACCCTAAATCCAAAGCAACACTGATGAAGTTGAAAAAAAAATCAATGACCAAAAAAACAACCAAAAAAGAAAAGTAAAACACTAGGCAAATCAATGATTTTCTTTGATAATAATATTTGGGTTTCACAGTGAAGAAAGAAGAAAAACAAATAATGATTTGGGTTTCTTGTTTTTAAAATTAGGTTTTGTTGATTTGCACCTAGATCTGGATTAGCATGGAAACATTGGGTTTTGTTGATTCTTATACAAAGCTTCAACCAAATTTTGTTGGGCTAGGGTGGCTGGATTCTAGCAAAGAGAAAAGGGTGAGGGTGGTGGCTAAAGTTTTTGTTTTTTAAACTTTATAGCAATTTCTTAATTTTAATAACGCAATAATTCTTTAGTCATTAATTAAAATATAATAGCAATCATGTAAATAATTCAAAAAACTTTATTGAATTTTTTTTTTACACTCGTTAATGAGGATGTAAAGTGTTATCAACTTATAAACCATGGAGATAAAGTGAAAAAATAACTAAACTATAAGAGAGTCATGGTAACTTTTCTTAATCATAATATTATAATATTTTCAAGAAATATCATCTCAAACTACATGATGCATGAGGAGTTTTTGGAGAATTAATTTGTTTCCTTAATTATTTTTATTCCTATTAAGTTTAAGAAAATATTTTCTTTTATGTTATTTTTATTCTTTCTATTTAGTTTAGAAATTTTTTTTTTCTTATTTAGTTTAGGTTTGGGACTAGGATAAATAAAGATGTTTAGTTTGTATTTCATCAGAATACTTTAAGAGAAAATGTTTAGTAATAAAACTTTGAATTAGAGTTTTTGAGTGGTCTTATTATTTTAATTACATATTATTTGTGTTTACTGTCTTTTTTGTGTTATTTTTGTCTATGTTAGTTGGCATCAGAGCTCTGCATCAATTGGTATCAAAGTCCAACAATTCCTAGTTGTTAGTTGTTGTGTATTTTTGAATAATCATGGCTCGAAGAGGTGGTCGCGGAATAAGACGTACTCGTTTAGGAGAGGATGATAAGGTTCTCCCCTGGGAAAATGATGTTAAGAAATTGGTGATAGAAAACATGCAATGATAAATTATAGAATTAACCTGATAACTGGCAGTGATAAAGTTGCAGAGGCAAGTTGAAGAGTTATCTCGTTGATTGACAAAGATTAAGAAGAAAAAATTAGAGGAGAGTGATCACGAATCCATATCTAATTTTGAAAACTCATTTCAGAAATATGATTAGAGAAGGCAACTTTTTGATCAGGATAACTATCATAGAGATGTTAGTGATCCTATTTATAATGAGATCGTTGTAGATTGGTACTCTCCACTATTTTATGATGTTTATTTTGATTATGGTTATGTTGATGATGATAGCATAAATAATGACAATGGTGATATAATCAATAATATTCTTATTCATAAATTAAAGGTTGAGTGCGAAGATAACAAGGAAGGTGCTAAACAAAAAAAATGTTTATTTAGGCTATGTTAATCATTTTGAATATAAATCTATTATTATAACAAAGATAGATTTGTTCAAGAGTTATATAGATACAACACATGTTATTGAAGCAAGTTTGAGACTTGCAATTCATTACTCTAAAAATCAGTTGAAAAGAAATAATGTTGATTGATGTTTTTTATGCAAAATTTAATATGAAGGGATTGAAGTTTATATTTAAAATTGTTATACACTTGAAGCATAGAAAGAAAAGAGATTAGAGAGTCTTCATTAAAAATCCATTTGATCAAGAATAATTTGAATATGAGGACAAGTTACTTTCAATCTGAGGAGACTGATGCAAGTGGACTTTTAGGATAAGTTATATATTTCCTTGGTTATTTTTATTTTTATTTGGTTTTGAAAAATATTTTTTTTTATGGTATTTTTATTCTTCCAATTTAGTTTGACCCTTGTGTAAATAAGAATGTTTAGTTTGTATTTCAAGAAACTATTTGAAAAAAAAATAGTCATTAATAAAATTTTGAATTAGAGTTTTTATATGGCAACCCTATTCAATAAATTTTTTTTTTGTTTTTGTACTATTTATATCTATATAAGTTGGTATTAGAACTTTATATAAGTTAGTATCATAGCTTTGTAATACTGCGTGAAGCCCAACCCTCAGGAAACTGAGTAGATGTTTTTCACATAAAGCTAGTTTGCTAAAATTATTGATGCTGAGAAGTTTTTAAGAATTTTATGAATCAAATGTCACCAGATGGTTCTCATAGCAAAAGATAAGATTCAAGGCATTCTATCTACCTAGAAAGATTCTTTTATTGTTAACTGTATATTTGCCAAGAATGCAAAACACTTTCTCCATTGACCGCTATAAACCAGAGGAAAACAAGAGTATAACATGCTATCAATTATCAGTGCTGGCACTAAGAAAATCCGCTTCTGTTTTGGATTTTAACAATTCATGTGAACTTGGCTGAGCAAAAGGTCGAAGTGTAGAATCTCATTGTGTGATTCCGAACATACAATTGTTGAACTAGTGAATAGCCATCATCATACGCAGTAATTTACTATTTTTATCAATTTGTTTGGGTTTTCACACTGAGATTTTCAAAAATCCAAAGCTTTGCGCATTTTAGCGGCTCCGCAACAATAACTTTAACGAGTTTCTACCAATGGTAGTAGTTTCTGTAGAATGTTCTTTGTACATTTCACAGTTAGAAAATCACGAGGTTTGGCCCAGTTATTTGCCCGATAAATAAAGCATCATCAAAATATTGCCTTATTTATGGAAAAATGGAACGCCAGTAAATTTTTTATTTTGACATACCAAGAACAATGATGCAGTAAAAAAAGCCCTCGTGAACTCAGAATGCCATTTGAATTTTACTCTGTGATGTATAGCTTTTAATACTATCTCCCTGCTCTCGTTCTAAATGCGGAGCCTTTGGGTTGATGCGGCGGTCTCTTTCCATTAGACAAACCACTATCACTGACACTCCCTTCAAGAAGGTTCTCGTGTGCTTCAGAAAATTCCCCCGTCCATGTATTCAGGGGAACAAGATAATTGTCATCCTTAGAGCTCCTCCTTCGTTCCTCGTGGCGTTTCACATTTTCAGAAATCTCATGGAAGGTTTTATTAATCTTTGCAATTCCCCTTTCAACCGGTTCCACAACATGAGAAACTGTATACTTCATGTCGTCAACAATCTGAGAGAAAAGATGTAAAGAGTCAGCAACATAGGAAGATAGAATGAAAGTACAGCAAGGAATTCAGTGGCGGTGACAAGAAAAGGCGTTAAAGGTTAATGATAGCGCTGTATAACAAAAGAAATTATTCAAATCATTACAGAAAAAGCAAATTATCTCACAATTTCACCGCTACCAAGGACCACATCACGAACACTCTGGGGGAAATTCAACCGCTTTTCTCTCTCATTATGCCGACCTTGACGTACCCTAGTTGACCTCTCACAATCCTGAACCTCTTTTGAATCTGGAGGTGTTCCTAAAGAGGCATAGTCGGTCATAACAGCCACATTACGAACACATCTCTCTCCTCGCTTGTAAGGTACAGCAGGGAAGACATAAAGATGCACAATAGCTGCAATACCCATCTGTATCACAAATTTGATATCAGAAAACAAGAACCATCCCCTTGAACTTGAAGAAACTGAGAGGAACAATTACTATGATATTTCAACCGGAAATATTATAGGATGTGAAGACAGCATTGTGTTAAGAATTAATACATCACTACTTTGTCCTCCCACATAAAGGTTGTTAGGGTACTCGGCGTCATATAGTGTAACACCAGACTCTGATGAGGTACTTCATTCATTCAGATCCACATATAAGCAAAGAATAGCTTTCATCAATGAATTAGGATTTCTCATTCCACCTACAGAATTACTCGCATAGAGAGAGTGCCCCTAAAAGACACTTATCACTTGTAGTTGTGGAGCCGTGTCATATTGATCAGCACAACAAACTTATCAATCCTTGCATGCAGTTTAACATGGTTCTACGGTAGGGGACACCACAATGAATTCAAAAGGACTGGTACTAAATTAATATCTACTTTAATGTCACTTCCTAATCAAGTTTCATGCTTATCAATTTCACTAATAAACCAAATTAGCTATATAAGTGAATGCATCCACACAAATAAATAAGTTATCTATCTGTTATCAATAAATGGTAATAAATCAATCACACCTCTATGCAGATAATGTAGTCTTGTATTCGTGTTTTTAGCTCCTGGGCTAAAGTCCCTTTAAAGGCTCCCATGGAGTTTAGAAATGCGACCACAACACCTTGCCACCATGTGAGGAAAACAATTGACTTGAATGTCAGAAACTTGGCCAGCGGTTTGATTGGGGCCAACTTGTCCTTAATCACAGAATAGAACTGTACAAGGCAATATAGGGCCCAGGTCTGACTGAAATTAAGAATAACTGCCAAGTATGGATACCTGCAAAAAAAAAAAAAAAAACATTCTCACTCGGATCACAAGTAGATCAAGAAAATGAACTGTGTTAGTTTTTCTAATAAATATCATGTTACATATAAGTAGCTAGACACAATGAACAGAAAATTACCAAGTAAACATGATTTTATTAGTATTGAAAGAACTGTTTATGTCCACTCCATGTAGGTACACAGCATTTGTGGTTAGATAAAAGATAAAACAAAACATTATTAATGCAAGCTTGAAGATGCTAAAAATGCTGGTACAATGAAGAAAATCTCTTACCCATATCTCCATTCAAATTTCCCTTCTCCATAAACCCCGAAAGCTTGAAGAATCATTGCTAAAAGTGCACAGATCAACTTCAGTATCATCTGCACAGTAAATGTTTCAGTGAGTGCCTTGAGGTTGCAATAGTCATTCTAGGAGAAAGTTTTAAGTATAAAAGCAAGTACATACATATTGAACAACACCAATCTTCACAGCATGATAGAAATCAGCACCAAGATTCCAGTCCCTCAGAAAGCAATTTAAAGGAAAAGGATGCTCTACAACTCCATAAGCATATGACTCCTCCAAAAGAGGAGAGCTGGAGGTGATTAAGGTCTGACTTTCCATGAATTGAATTGTATTCTCTTCCCCACCTTAAAGCAGCAAAATCTTATCAAAATAAACTAAGGGAATGCAAATATATATATATATATGCTATCAAGGATATTGCGGAATATAGTAAAATCCCAAATTGCAATACCTAAGCAGGCTATCAGATATCTCTCAAAGCAATACAAGGCAAAAGCTTCATAACAGTCCCTGATTGCTTCACAGTTGAATGCAGCACTGGAATCCAACAAAGATAAGAACTGCCCAAGAAAACATTATAGGTAAAAAGTTCATGGATCGTCCACACCTAAAACAAAAATTAACAAATTTTCACAACATGGGTGCTTCATTTTTTAGTGACTGCTATCAAACAGATGCCAAGTCAAGGTGCTAATCTTTTGCAGCAAACCAGTGCTAGTCAACTCAAGCTCATAGGATTTGACCTTTCAAAATGGAAAAAATGGTAAGTACAACTCAAAGAGATCAAGTAAAGCAGCATTAAGCAGCCCCAATGTTTAATTAGAATGAAATAATGATGTTACTAGTTTATGCTAAAATGGTGTGTCTGCCCTTATAGGGAATGTGTAAGTGTGGTGATATAGTATCCTTCCCAGGATGATAAGGTACATCGACTCTATGGGTTGAATTTCGGATAGAGTGCAGACAAAGCAGAGTTTAGCATACTTAACTTGTCCAATAGATTTTAGGATATGCTAGAAAAGTAGGCTAACACTTCCTAAACTTTTGTCCAGTTATCTCCCCGATACTACAAGGATTAACAGCAGAGGAGCAACTTCCAAATTATAAGTTTTTCAATAAATAAATAGTCAGTGCAAATACATTACTTTCAAGCATTCAAGTTACCATCTGTAAATTGAAGAAGAAGACAATGATAGGTTGCTTCTTTCATACCGATTCTAGAGAATAAACAGGAACCATGAGGATGAGTCCAATGAGAAACTTTTGCTCCTGAAATTAAATAATCAAACTCTTACTATCAATTTTACTGGCTTGGACAAATTAACAAGGGAACAATCAACTGTCAAGAGCATGATGAAAGGACAAAGTTAATAATAACAACAACAACCACAACAACTTGTGAAAAAATATGAGAACAAACCTCTGGCTGATTATATGCAGCTAAGTGCTCAAAAATAAGGTACATTGAGAGGATAAGAGCAAGAAGCACAAATATGCCCGCACTGAAGATAGGCCAGCTGACATTTACAACAGACTCAGCTCCCAGATATAATGCCCAAACTTTCCCTGATTCGCTTGTGGACTTGACCAGCTCGAAAAGAAAAAACAAACAGCAAAAAGTCCCTCGCCATTCCATGGAGCAGGACCATATAACATGCTATTTAACAAGTCCGTGTATGATTGAAGGCTTTATGACACCTAAGCACCCGCAGCTAAATGCTCTCTAACCATCAACTGTAATACATCTACCACTTTGCAGACATTTTAGAACTAGAAGGACAAAAACCCACACTTGTTTATCACAACGCCTTGCGACTGTTGATCGCAACCCAAACAGCATATACCATCGTATCAGAAAGAAGCCCTGCGACCACGACAAGCCACAAAAATCACCAAGAATTATCACACCAAATATCAGTCAAATAGTTAAGACTCGATTAAAATGCACCAGAGACCCCATTATCTATATCCAAGAGGTTCTCGTGAGATGTATCAAGTGCTATGAATTGAGTTCATTGAATTATCTTCTTAATTAGCCTATAAAACCATTATATTATACTAATTACTTTTGATTAAAAAAAACTCAAATATAAAGAAAAGGGAAAAGAAAAACATAATGTTCAAGAAAACTAAACAGGAACTAGGTTTCTAATTTGAATCACACAAAACAAATTGAAGCCTCAATATCATAACAGAATCGAGAAAACCGAAACCCTAGAATACACACACATTAATAAAAACAAAACCTACGTTGGCAGACACAAAAATCAAGAACGAAATCCCAAGTTCCGTCAGATAAGAGAGAAAGTTCAGTTAGCGTGTGATTAAGAATTAGGGTTCCAAACCTAATAGTGGAGATTTTCCCGGGAAAATGGATAGAATTTTCGTGAGAAATTTTTTTTTTTTCTTTCTATGGGATTTTGTGTTGTTGTGTCAATGAGTAAACTGATTTTTCCCTAGGCGGTTAGGAACTTCTGTTTCCTTCTGGGATTCAAAGAGTCTACTGTTACCGTATCGTACACGTTTTCATATCACAGGCAAGATCTGAACCGTTATTTTAAGATTAGATTTGGATCCCCTCATCAACGGTTTTAGATTAGGTTTTGTCTTTTACGCCGCTGTTTGTCGGGAAATAATTTTTTTGTTAAAAGTGATTTCAAAATATATATATATATTTATGAAAAGTTAATTAATTTCTTATATATTTACTAATGTCATTTGCAAAATAATTTTAGTTATTTTTTTTATATAATAAAAAATAAATTGAAAAATCACTTATTAATTTTTTTATTTTTTTAAGTTATCCAACATATATAAAATATTAAATGTAACTATTTGATTAGTTACAAAAAAAATATATATATATATATATACAAAAAGTTTAATAATGAAAAAAAGTTATTATATCATATATTATATTGCATGTATGTGACATCGCGATGATCATTCTCCTGAAGTGGGATCTTTGTGGTGATAGGTGAAAAGAACAATGAATTTTTATTTTTTATCAGTAAAAAAAGAATGGAGTCGTCACCTTATATTTGATCACTGGAAATTCTAATTGGTATAAAAGTCTAGATAAGCGGATTGGTAGACTGATTGTGTACAGGGAAGACATATCACCCCTAGTACACTTAACTAAAGTTGTATTATTTGTTTGTCTGATATAAAATAAAGTATGTCGTATTTTCTAACTGTTGGTCTGTCTAATGTTTTAAAAAAATCATCATCGGTAAGAAAATTCTTATCTTATCAACTTAAAACCTAATTGTTCTAATGTCAAAATACATTTTTGCATTTTTCTTTTAATATCAGGAATTGTCCTATATATAAGTTCGTAATCCTTGATATTCAAACAAATAAAAAAAATTGTATTTTTTAAAATGTAGATCAAGTTCTCATGGATTTCATAAACTAGTTATTAAGAGCGTGTTTGGCAGTGTGGTTGCGGGTGCTTTTCAAATAACTTTTCATGCCAAAATGCATGCCAATGATTTTTTTCATTTTTTAAAAATTATTTTTGACATCAGCACATCAAAATGATCAAAAACATACAAATCATATTAAATTTTAGCAAAAAAAAATTTTCAAATTTTTTGGGAACGCAGCCGCAGTCGCGTTCCCAAACGTTCTCTAAATCCAAAAATGCATGCAAAGATAAAACTATTTTTCTTGAGTTTTTGTATTTAAAGATGCTAAATCATACCTTGTATTTTTTTTATGCAATTTTTTTTTTAGAGTCTTGACTATATGCAATTTAAAATAAAATTGTATTTTTGAAAGAAAATTTTTTTTGTTTTTCTTTGTGAAAGGAAATTGATTTACTTAATACCGAAAAAGCATCTCGCATATATGTTACAATTCTAAATATTAAATAAGAGTGGATAAAAATTGTAGGGAACGCAAAATTAACGGCAAGATGATTTTCCAAAAAAAATTGAAAAATTATTTCATTTAGACTAAGGCCATGTTTGGCAACAACAAAAAAGTTTTAAAATCAAACTATTTGATTCGGGATATTATCTCAAGACAAATTATTGTGACCAAACAAAACCAAAAATCCACTCACATCTTGTTAATTTCACGAAATTCATTTAAAACGCATACTAATTTAAATAAAATAATAGCAACCTAAACATGATTCTTGTATCAACATTTAATGTCCAAAAAGAAATCACAACCTATAAAAAAACTCATAATTAAACACAAATAATATAGTTATTTCAAAATCCAAACACACATCAAACCAAATTAATAGTGTCCAAACAGTCCAAATATTATACAAAATAATAAGCATTTGGTCTTAAAATTTCACAATTTTAGCAATTTGTCAACAAAATGATTTAAGGTTATATATTGACCTTCCAAAGATGTGGAATTAATTGGAGAGACAACTGTAACCAAAGAAACAATGTTGGAAGATTTTAGAAAGCGAAGGAACAGTGGTGGCACGTGTATCCACACGCCCCCACCACTGGTGGCATGTGAGTTCCTCTCAACCTCAACTTGTTGTGTGTATCTTCTGATAAAAAATGGGTGGATCTGGACCGACTTTTACTATTCTTCCTCCTTGTGTCGACGATGTCACCAATAAAGACCTGAAAATCAGAAGATACACACAACAAGTTTCTGTTTCCTTTTTTTTCTCATTGGAAGATCTTTTTTTCTAGCCCTTTTCTCGCCTTATTAGTGGTGTTCGCTACAGTCAATGGCTAGTATAGAGTTATGTTGGCCAACAGTTGAGGTTGAGAGGGGCAGTGGTCATTGGTCGGGATCTGTGGTGAAGGCTATATAGTTGATGGATGGCGTTGGCAGGAGGGGCTGACTTCAACCAAAAATAAGAAAAAGGTTGTCGCTACTGAGTCGTCTAGAGCTACAGCTGTTAGGAGATGGGCGTTGTTCGTCTTGAAGAGCAGCATTGATTGGAGAAGGTAGTGGGGGAGGCTTTGTTTTTAGTGTTTAGAGAATACTGAAAATAATTTGTTTTTAAGGTATCCTAATTTTATAATATAATTTATATGATTTAAAATGTATAATTATTATATAATATAACATGTTTTTGTATTCGAATGTATTTTATAGTAACATTATCTGCATTTAAGTATTATATACATTAAAATATTAAATTAATACATTTTTTTATTGTATATTAACATATTCTAATATATTATTTCCTATATAAATATATTAATAATTTATTATTTCTAATAATATTATATTTTAAAGTATTTTATTAATATATTATTGATAATATATATAAGAATATTAAAGTATTGTACTACTTTAGTTTTTGGTCCTTCATGAAAAGTGTTTTCCAATATTTTAAACTGAAAACATTTTTCTCCATCTAATGCTTATGTTTTTCTTTTGACTGGAATGTGAATTTTTTTTAACTAGTTTTCTATAATGTAGCCAAACATGAGAAAGCTAAGAAAATGTTTTTCATGGAAACTTTTTTCAACAAACAAACAAGGCCTTAGATAACACTAGATCATTAGCCAACATCACACTACAAGTCAAATTAATTTTTTTTACTTAAAAAAAATGTCCAGACACTATAAAAATGCTTTTTAGTATAAAGAAATTTAAACCTTGTGGAGATTGACGAGATTGACTTCATGGGTTCAAAAGCAACCCGGACTACCAATAAAAATATAGTTTGACTAAAAAAAATTCAAGATGATATTTTTATTAATATTGAGATGATAACATATTGGATTGACCCGGGTCAATCCAAGTTAACTTGCCAAATTCATGACCCGAGTCAAGAGACCGTAATAACCTCATAAAAAACAAATTATAAGTTTAATTCAAAATCAACACAATGTTTAAGAATGGAATTGAAAAAAAAATCAATTGAAAAAAGGAAAAAAAAACAACTCAAGCCGAAGTTAATCTGTCAAACTCATGATCTAGGTCATGAGATTGGGATAATCCTATAGAAAAAAAATCAAAATAAATCATGAAACTCAATTCTCAGTCAACCCAATGTTGAAGAGTGAAATTGAAAAAATAATTTAATTAAAAAATACATGAATCAACCCAAGTTAATTCGTCAAATCTACGATTGAGTCATGATATCAGGATAATCTCACAGAAAACAAAAACTAAAACAAATAATGAATCTCAATTCTTAATCAATCTAATGTTGAAGCATGAATTTGAAAAACAAAAGTCAATAAAAAAAAACCTAAAAAAACAACTCATGTTTACCTAACATACATGTGACTAAGGTTATGAGATTAGAATAACTCCATATAATTATTTAATTTAATTTAATTTAATTAAAAAAAACGAAAAAAAACATGATGGTCGGAGTTGGGTTGACCACACTTTCTCTCTTATCTCCTGTTTTTCGATGACCCCCTCTCTTTTCTCTAACTCAACAATTAAAATGCAAAGAAAATGAAATCATGTACCAAAATAATAATAATAAAATCTTATTAAGCTGGGATTAGAAATGAAAAGAATTGAAAAAAAAAGAGACTTAGGGACTAGAAAATCTAAAAGCGCGCCTCTGCTACAATATTAAAAAAAAGAGTCTAGGAATTTGTTTCAGCATCAATCTAGTCCTTTGAGTTTTAGTTATGTTTAATCAAGACAATTGAATAACATTTAACCAAATCAAGCATGAACTTAATTTCATAACCTTTTTTCAACATTGCGAGAAATTATTTTGAAGTCAATCAAAATAAACCATCAATCCCAATCCTAAAAAAATAATTTTCAAAGGATCATATTGAGAAAAAAAAATTGATAACAAAAAAAAATGACCAACATGAAAAAAAAGAAGAAGAAGGAAAACAACACTCTAATCCATAGTGTTTTTATGTATGGGAGAGCAATGTTGTCCCATATCTTTTTAGGTTTTTGTATATGGTGATGATGTACGAGTGTAGTGAAGTTATTTGTAATGGATTTTAGTTTTAGTGTGTGTTATCAAAATGATATTTTTTTAGATTTGTTTTTTATTTTTGACATCAACACATCAAAACCATTGAAAAATACCTCAAAATGTATTAATTTGATGCTTTTTGGAGAAAATCATTTTAAAAAACAAGTTGAACAACATTACCAAACATAGCCTTAATATGGGAATATTTTGTTTTTCCACGTAATAAATATGGTTAGAAATCGAATGTCCTCGTCAACTAATGGATTGGTAGGTTTTTGTTGTTGAGATCCATTAGCAATGACAAAACTAGGTGGTTTTACCGAGTTTAGAGATTAGGCCTAAATGGTCCTTTCCAAACAAGAAACATGATATATATTATTATTAACATTAACATTAACAAATAAACTAAAATGTATCAAGATTTCACTATACAGTTATAATTCATCCAATTTTATTTTATTATTCATAACATTATTTATCAGGGTTTCATTTATTGTTCATCCACTTTTACTTTAATATTCATAGCAACGTTTATTGGGCCAAGTTTTCTTCTTGATCCCTCAAGTTCTTAGTTATTTCCGCTTCGAACATTAAACTTTAATTTTTTTTATTTGGCCCTTATAAATTATGTTGTCATGGTTTTATGTTTTGAAATTTGTTTAAATTTGCATTCTCTTACTTGTGCGAGATGTCAGAGAATTTTTTATGTTAAATGAGAGATCAATTTCTAAAAATAGATTATTAGTTAATTGCTAAAAAAAAATCGAAAGAGCAAGGATCAAAATTAACATAAAATTAACTCATGTCAATCCAATATGTTGTTGTCTCAATAATAAAAAACAAATGTCATCTTGAAGTTTTTTTAAAATCCAAATCACACTTTTTACATATCGTCCGAGTTTTTTTTAGACTTTTCAAGTTGAGTGGATCACATCGAATCAACTTCTACGTAGTTTAATTTTAAACTCGATCTAGATATGGAATTAGAGCAGGAGGTTTTAAAATTGATCTACTAAGTCAAGTATAATAACAATGTCAAATAGTTCCTTGAGGCCTAAACATTTTTTTCATGTTTTTTTTTAAAATTGATCTACTAAGTCAAATATAATAACAATGTCAAATAGTTCCTTGAGGCCTAAACATTTCTTTCATGTTTTTTTTTAATTCAACTCACCGCTTAACGCAGACTAATAAACTAATATCCTCTAAATTATATATAGAATGTCATAGCATAATGGCCAAAGTAAATGAATTTTGTGTTAAGTGACCAAAGGATCCCTGATAAATTGAAAGATATGTTCTTAAAGAGCAATGATGAGACTAGTCATATTATAAAGAAGGAAACAGTGAGTATCTCTCTAATAACAAAAACATGAAATGGTTATAGATGTGGATGTGGATAACGTGTAGATATGTACATATGTTAGGGTGTATATCCAATACATGAGAATGAACAAGATCAAAACTGATTACACTCACCAAAAAGGTTTACGTATCACATATCAAACATAAAATAAAAGAAGGGTAGCTAAACTGCGACGCAAACAGAACAAATATATAAAGGAGTTTGTTACATGTTAAAACCCTCAAAGACTAAAAACACCATAAGCATAAAAAAGAATCTTAAAATATTTAATTTTATTCATTCATGTCTTCACTTGCCAAAAGACTATTACAACTCCTTATATAGAAAAAATAAAAAACTCTAATAATACTTAATAGGAAAAGCTAAACTATGAAAAATATTCCCTTCAAATTAAAAAAAAACACTAGGAAAGCATCATAATAAGAATAGAAAAATAAAAAAATAAGAAAGCATTTATTTTCTTGAACAAGCTTGCATCAGTCCCCCTCGAGTTGGAAGGAACTCGTCCTCGAGTTCAATCTTTAGTTAAATAATTATCCTCCATCAAGAAAATCCTCTTTATGCTTAGGTCACCTCATCGTGGATCCTTAACACCTTTGTAAGAGTCACTTCATCATAGGTCTCTAACACAACACTTTTATATGGGTTGTCCCATCGTAAATTCTTAACACAACATCTTTATGTAGACCACCTCATCGTAGGTCCTACTACTAAAATTTCAAATGACAACAACTAGCGCAAACGAAAACAACACTCTAATTTTTGGATTTTTTTTCTCGATAGGGGACCTCCTCATCCTTTCTTACAAAAACACGTTCTATTCTGCAACATCTTCCGTCCATGGTTGTTTGCAGCACACAACAAAACAAAATAACCACCAAGGATCGTCAAGACCTGATACCAATTGACGCAGACATAAGTGAATGATAAAAGAGTTTGTTATATGCCAAAACTCTCAAAGACCAAAAACGCTATAAATATAAGAAGACTCTCAAAATATTTAATTTTATTTATTCGTGTCTCCATTTGCCAAAAGGTTTTTACAACCCTTTATATTTTTAAAAAAACCATAATAATACTGAATAAAAAAAATAAGCTAGAAAAAAATATTTTGTTCAAATAAAAAAACTAAAAAGGCAACATAATAAAAAATAGAAAAATATTTATTTTCCTAAATAAATTCATGTATCAAAACGGTTTGGTCATAACCATGACATCTGATTCAAAGAAGAATATCGTTTAGTATTATGGTAGTTTTTGCTTTTTAAATTGTTTTTCTAAGATTTTGATGTGCTGATATAAAAAATAAAATAAAAATATTCTAAAAAAAATATTATTTTAATATATTTTTAATCAAAAAAAAAGTTTTTAAAAAATACATTATCCCACAATATCGAACAAACACAAATTTGCAACTTGAAAAAAAGTAGAGTTGAAAAAAAACTTCAGATAACATGAAAGAGAGTGGTAATGAAAAATCTATATTTCTTTTTGAAAAATAAAATACTGCTAATCTTAAATAAAATATACACTTCTTTTTTTATTTTCCTCTCTGTATAAATGTATGTGTATATATTTTACTCTTCATTAATTATCCATCATGACACCAGCCGTCCCCATCTCTACTCCGATGGAAAAACTTTCTTTTCAGCTCCAGCTAGTTCATGGAAGTGCACAATCCATTCGAGAACGAACCGAATAGCAGAAGACCAAGATCTATTCGAGGCCTCGGCATCCACACACACACACACACACACTACCAGTCTACCACCTCACACATGACCATCTGCTTTGGGATATACTTACATGTTTGATGTTAAATGATAAAAAGAGACCGCGGGAGACTTTCTTTTCACAGTGACGTCACCATTGCTTGAATCACTTAAATGAAATAAGAACACAAGTTAAGAATCTAAAATATCCATAGAAGCTTGTAACACAAACTTTAAACAATAGTTGACTTCTTCGGGTCTTTGATAAACAGAAAGCTCATGTAAATCCTCCTGAGAAGAAACAGAAATATTGTTACAGATCACGATGGGTAGCCTTGGAGAGGAAGAGCTTGTCGAAATGGTCAGAGACTACATGGAATCAGATCAGTCAACTACTCCCGTTTCACTGAGAACTTCAAAGGCTCTCCCCAGAAAGTCTCAATCCAGTTTGCAGGTTTGTTTTTTCTTTCCTGTAACTTCATTTTCTTTTATTGCAAAATCATTACATTTCTGTTTTGTTGGTGGTTTTAAGATCCTCGATGTCTGATTTTAGTTACTCGGGACGTGATTGGTATTTGTTAGGATATTATTTTGGAGGCGAAAGATATTGAGACTCGGGTTCTTGACAAAGTCTTGATGTATGTTAGAGGTATGGGAGAACCCAGTAGTCTCAAGAAATGGGTGGTCATGAGATTGCAAATGGATGGTTATGAAGCTTCTCTATGTAAAACCTCTTGGGCTTCCACTTTTGGCCACAGAGGTGCATCTCTCTTTGCTTTAATCAATTTTTAAGACTGGCATGATCAGTGAATATTATGTTTCTTTTATTATCTTCTTACAAAATCTGTTTGGGGTTTCAGTTTTCCACTTTACAGGTGATTATGAGTACATAGATGTGATGATCATGGACACCAACATTAGCAACAAGGCAACAAGGCTGATACTGGATATGGATTTTAGGTCTCAGTTTGAGTTAGCAAGGCCTACACAGACATACAAAGAGCTTATTAACACGCTTCCTTCAGTCTTCATCGGCACTGAAGAGAGACTTGACAAGATAATCTCGCTGTTATGCTCAGCTGCTAAAGAATCATTTAAAGAAAAGGGTCTCCATATTCCTCCATGGAGGAAAGCCAAGTACATGCAGTCAAAATGGCTCTCCAAGAACTGCAAAAAAGTCGCAGTCATGCACAGCCCTGAGCTGGTAGACTTGGATGCAAGAGAAGAGGGAAACAGCACCGCATGTTGTTCCTCCATCTTTTAGCAGAGGAGCACTAACTTGGAGCAAATAATAAAAGCCGAGAGAAGAAAGAAACGCAGGTGCATCATGGTGGGGTTTGGCCTAGTCCAAGCCAATTTGTCACTACATGTTAGTTTGGAGCTTTTTGTCTTTTGATCGAATATTTTTCAAAAGTAAAATTCGGGACTGTTTTCGAGGCAGACCTCAGCCTTGAATTTTGTACGTACGTTTCTGCAAACCATATTATTATTCGAACCGTACTAGCTTTGCCAATTTTGTTAGATGGCGATCATGAACTGGGGGAAATATTAACGCTACTATATAGAGTTTGTTACCCTTGTGATCTGCATTTGCCATAAAAATGTATATCGGGCAAGTTTTGTTGACGCAGACCAGAACATTTGATCTTACTTGTATGGCAATATCACAGGCTGTCTTCCTCTCTTGATCCATCACAAGCTGTCTTATTTATTAAAAACCAGTTTAATGTTGTGTCCTGTGTTTCTGCCACTTGATGGAGAACCCTATCGAACCTTTTTTTGGACTACTTTTAGTTTATTTTTTTTATTATTAGAAACAGTCCTTGTGTAAGCAGACCGCCTTATAGATCAACTGAAATCCAAACCTACGAAAAATGACACGTAATTAGAATGTAATGATGACTCATCTCAAGACTTGGTCCATGCTAAAGTTTTGAGACATGAAATTTGGAGCATGAGCATAGTCCTACTTTTCGTGCACTACTAGCAATGCTCTAGTAGGGTTTGATGACAATTTATTGTAAAGGCTTCCCAGCAGGAAAAAAAAAAACCCTAAACCTATAATGGGATTAGATAGGCTTGTCCTATACTGCGAGTAGGTTTTTCAATGTAAAAAAAAAATATCTAGACAATTATAGTATTTTTTTAAAGAGTAAGTAAAATATAGAATTCAGGTTATTAGTTCACATGATTTTTTTTAAAAAATCCAATATTATGAAAAAAATCCTTAAAAAAATATTAATAACTAATTACAAAAATAAAAGTTTATCAATATTATAAAAATATATATTCTAAATATTTTAAAAAAAATCTCAATAATCTTATTTGATAAAAAAAATTGAATGAGATCTGAAAAACTCATAAAGAGAAAAATGAAAAAATTCAAAACCCAATTACCAGCAAAACAAATGTTGAAGGACAAACTAATTAGGAAAAAAAAAGAACAAAAAAATGACTCTGAGTCAGCATGTTAAATTCACAACCCGGACATGAGACTGAGATAACCTTATATAGAAAAAAATGAATAAAATAATGGGGGTCAACTTTCAAGCAAACTAAATGATAAAAGACAAAACTGAAAAAAAAAATTAAAAAAAATCAGAAAAAAACCTGAGTCAACTCATGTTAACTTGACTAACATGCGATCAAGGATATGAGATAGGATAACCTTGCATAAAAAAAACAAAAAAATCATGAAGCTCAAGATCCAATAATCTAATGTTGAATGATAAAATTAAAAAAAAATTAATAAAAAAAACAAACTTAAATCAGATTAATATTCAAAACTCGTGATCTGAGTTATGAGACTATGATTATTCCATAGAAAGCAGATACAAAAAAAATTACGAAGTAAAATTCTTAATCATCCAAAATTAAAAAACAAAACAAATAGTAATCAAAACAATAAAGATCGAATCTGGTATAAGAACTAAATGAAATAAAATAATGAGGTGCTACATTGAAAAATAAAATAAATTAAGAAAAGGATAAAACAAAAAAAATTACAATCAAAAGAATAATAATCTAATTGAATACAAAATTATATGAAATAAAATTTTAAGAGTCAAAATTGAAAAAAAAATCAACTTAAAAAAACACAAATAACAAAACAAATAACAATCAAAATGATAAAAACCAAAATTAATACAACTAAGAACCAAAGGGACACATTTTATTTTTAGAATGGTTGATGTGAAATTCAAGGCAAAGAGATTAAAAAAAGAGAGGAAAAGAAAAACAAATTAACTAGAGTCCAACTGCTACTATAATATGTGTACAGACCTAACCACTAGGAAGAGAGCGTCGCAACGCTTTCAATGCCAATGTGGAAGGTGGTGTTTGGCCATTAAGAGACGGTGCATGAACGTGGGTGTCTATTGGAGAAATTCTGATCTTATTTTAATGATTATTTTTTAATAATTTTTATATATTTTTTTTAAGGGTATATTTTACCATGCATCTAAAATATAAAAAGACTCAATAACTAATTAAATGATTTTATTTAAGAATAATAACATAATCATTTACTGATTCGTTCCACAGTATTTTATATTTGTATGCACAATCAAACATTGAGTGCTTTTAGTTTTTTTTAATGGGGGTAGCTATGGCTCCAAAATCAACCTGCTTATAACTGATCGATCAGATTAAATTAAATTACAGTGTTGTAATTTTGATTTTTGTTTTGTTATATTAGATTATAAAGGGTTAATTAATCCAGACACACACCAAGAATAGAAGAGTTTTTTGTTTTTTTTTTGAAGACGATCACATCCAAGTAATTGTTGATTGGAAAGTAGCTCGTAGACTTTTTGATTCAACGAACCATGTAAGAATTTGCACATTAATCAATGGAACCACTAGACTAGGGGGACCCAGATATCTGCCGATCAGATAAAAACAAGCACCCATATGAATAAATTAAATGGTTTTAAATTAATAAATGGAAATCCTGGATTTTTTCTAGAGATGATTCTCATCATCGTACACTAAACCTTACCACGTTTTGGTTAAATGGAAATACATATAGTTCATTACAATAAACTCACACTTAGCTTTTGAACTGAATAGCGAATTTACTATTAGGAAAAACCGAAGGAGATTTTGACAGGAATAATGATTATTATACAGATACGCTGGATACTGATATTACTGCTTTACAGAGACTGCAACTGAGACAGAATCTTTAAGTTGCGCTACAGTAGCCCACAAACAATTACTCAGCCACAATCACCAGGGACAGGAAGAAGGAGCAAATGTCGAGATAAACCCATTGGAAGGGACGAGTTCTTTAAAGTTGCCATTTATGGCGGTGGGGAGTGGGTACGTAGAGAGAGCCAATTCCTTGGCACCAATTGGAGGAGTTGTTACCTGTTATCAGACAAGTGTCTAGGGTTTCATGATTGTATTTGCAGAAGCACAGCTTACACCTAGGGGATTTTGCGGAGCTAAATGCAGCCAGTTTCATGATAACCAATAGACACCGAAAGTGGCTAAAAGCATCTCTTCGTTTCCGATAATCGAGCAATAGTCCCTGTCGTGTCACAAATCGAAAGCTTGATTTGATTTCAAGAATTCGAAAGTTGCATTAGCAACTCTCATGCATATGAAATACACACATCCATCAATGGATCATCATCCTACATGCAACATACATCTGTATGGTGAGATGACTTGCCAATCATTTTATAGATAAGAAAGTCAATCCTTGGTTACATGCGATGCTGAGACTTCCCGGGGAAACAAAATGTCACATTAACAAAAATATAAAACACGTCGTTGTTTTCATGAACTCTTTACCGTGGACACAGACATTTTGACCATGGATTGCAGCAGTGTGTTGCCGGTTTTGCCCTTAATGAATTCAGTAATTGGGTGTTGTTTAGCCAGGGGTTGCCTGTGTTTTTCATTGTTTTCTTTATTGGCTAGGTGTTATTGAGCATGGGCTGTTTGGGTTTTTTCTTTGCTTTCTTTCTTGGAGGCATGATTGGTTAGGGAAGCGTGTGCAACCAATTTTCACTGCTGTTAATCAGGGCTTACTTTGGGCAAGCAAAGTTGGTGTTCGCGCCTCCTCGACTGTAAGTGGCTAGACATTCATGTTTGGATTCTTTGCTTTTCTCAAGGTTTTCTTTCTTTTTTGGGGGTTGCCTCACATCTCTTCTCGGTTTAAGTTCGCCTGCAGAGGGTGCACTGGTCTTGGAGTTGGGTTCCAAGAAGTCGTTGGTTTTCATCTGGCTTGGTGGACTGTTGAGCGTTGTGAGGTTTGTCTAGCAAAGAATGGCATGCAGTCATGATCATTCATTATGCAAGGCGCAATTGTCTTTGTCATAGGAGCTGCATGGGAAGGGCCCTACGTGACATTTTCTTTATTGACGTTACAACATGACTATTCAGTTCAGAGGTGTGGTATCTGAGTCCCTTAGCTATACCTCCGTTTCTTCTTGTGCAACTGAAGGCTCTATTTTATGATAATAGATGGGCTTGGCCGGCATTGAAGCTTGAATAATTTTAAAACTTCAAGGTCTCTAACAGTAACAGAGTTCACCATTGTGCCTTTTTATATTATAGGATTCCGGCTTCCGACACCAACTTCATGATCCTAATCTTGCACCTTGTAGCACTCGGCTTGAAATTCTCAAACCGTACCGAGTTCCTCTCCAACCAGATTGCCCATAAAATGTTGATAAAGCCAGCATTCCAGAGATCTTTTAGCAGAGAAGAAAGTCGCCTAAATTTCATCCTGCGCAGTGACTTTGAGGGGGCTGGTGATTGCTGTGCTAGATTGGACGTTGAATTGGGTGTTAGCGATTGGTTTGTTAGTTTTAGTTACTCTGCCTCTGGTTTTCCTTCAAATGCTGTTAAGATGTGTGTGGGTTGGTTCCATTAACAATTGTTCTGGTTTGGTTCCTTTATGAAAAAAAATAATTGGTCTTGCTAATGTTCTGTCACTTCATGTCTTGTTTCTTTAGCTTTTTGTTAGAGTAGCATGCTACTGTTTGATGTCTTCTTTTATAATAAAGAGCAGGTGGGGTGGTTTAGGTTTAACAGCCTTCATCGATTGCAGCTCCTCTTTAAAGTCTTCTTCTTCTTCTGGTTAATTTGGTGTTGTGACATTTTTTGTCTACTAGTAGTTTCTTCCAGCCTTCTGTTCTTTTTTTCTTTTGGGTTGGTTTCAGTTTTCTTATTTTCGACCATCATGTTAACTGGTTTTTTTTTTCTTTCATTTCCTCTTGATGGCTTCACAGGTTTGGGTTCTGCTCATTATGCTTGAGCTGACAAGATTCTTGTTTTATTGGTTGCCTTGCTGGTACTTCTATTAATGCGCTGCTATGCCAGTTTTTTCAAGTTTCTTATCGGTTTATGTTATATTGTCTTTAGACGGCATTCCATGGTGGCTGGTATTTTGAGTTAACATTTCTATGTTGTTGCACCAAGGATTGGTTTTTATATTCATGTTATTGGTTTCTATTTTGTCTGTGTCTGTGATTTGTTGCTTTAAAGTGTTTGTCGATGGTTTTTTTTGTTTTTATTTCTCCTTTTGCTTCTGAGGTAGATTCTGCTATGCCTATATGGTGTGTGGCTTAGACTAAAAGCATGCTATTATCTGAGGGTCCAAATATGCCAGGGAATATGATGACAGCCATGATCTTGGGATTTCACGTCTATGGAGGGTGGGAAGCATGCATGAAAGTCTCTTCCTGCAGCATTATTGGATGGTTTTATTGTGGATTTTCTTGTTGCTTTCATTTTCCTTGGGTGCTTGGCATGTTAAGAAAACACTTTTTTTGGAATTCATACTCTCTTCTCTTTCAAGCTTTGGTCTTTTTTGGTCACACTGTCATTTGGATGGGGTGCTCTGAACTAAACCTCTGTCAAGGATTTATAGTGTTGTGATGTGCAAGTTAAAGGCTTAGGTTTTATTTCAATCATGGTTAACTCTTTAATTGGTTTTGCCTTTGTCTTTTGATGCTGAATTTATTTGTTCATGTGTTCTACAGGGGCCCTTGATCGCCTTTGCTCAGACATCTTTTAAGCTTCAGGCTATTCTGCATTCTGTACCTTCATAAACATTGCCCTGGGCCTCTTTCATCCTTAAGGTCCTGCTCATTTTCTTACTCTGCTATGAATGTTGAGTTTGGAGGATCTTTTAAGCATAGTTTTTTCAATTCATAATTCAGCTCATTCAATCATTGAAGATGCTTCTTTTGGCATGGGGCAGCCACGGTCAATAACTTTTGTTTTTTGCAGGGAGAGGCTGTGCTGTCCTTGGGAGGTTGAGAATGAGAGGATTGATTTTTTATTCTTTCTATTCTATGATGTGCGAAGGTCAGCAGTGCTGTGGGAATAGAAAATAAATGGTGTTGTTGGATATTGATTTTTTTTTTCCAAAATCATTTGTATTTTCAGCCCTTGCTTGCTGCAAACTACGATGTTTGATTTGTTAATTCCCATTGCTTGGTGTCACATAATTATTCTCCTGCAAAAGTAAGAATAAAAATTCTCCATTCATAGACTGTTTGCCTTTGCTACATTCGTTATGACCTTCGTTCATCACGCCACTTTCCCATCTAGCTTTACTTTATATATTCATCCACATGTTCTTCTACCTTAGAATTGCGTCAGCCCCTTTCCCATCTAGCTTGGAATGGATTGACCCTCACTTTTGGAAAGGCAATCTTGGTTTGTTGCTCGCCTCCACGCATCTTGTTGCTGTTCATTAGCTCTATATGTATTAGTCATTGCCTTACAAGCACTTTGGTTCCTAGCCTTTCTTTAGTGATGATTTGCTGGACCAATGCTGGATTTGCAAAGAACGATTGGTATTAGCTGTCCCAAAGGGGCGGGCGTGGCATGATAGCAAGAGTTCGAGTCAGGATGTTTATCTCTTGTAAAAATCTGGAACAGCCGGAGTTTTACTAGTTCACTTGAATTTATAAAATATGTTTTCTGGAGGTGGGTAAAAAAAAAAAAAAAGATTGGCATTAGCTGCTTTGCATAGTTTAACTTAAAATTCTGCAACTATTTACTGTAACTCATGCTCATTAACAAAATCTTAGTAAAAAAAAAATTAGCATCTATTCTTAATTACTTTTATTTTTGTTCTGGGTTTCATTAATAATTATGCTTAATCGTTTCAAATTGACTAATATAGTTTCGTTACCTCCACGAAAGTAGCTCTTTAAAATATATCTTTCCTTTTTATGCAAACTTCCACTCATAACATGCACACTTCGTCTTAGAACATCATCAATTCACATTTCGTGTGCATGCAGACAATATGACTGGTTTAAAAATAAAGCCGAAGTTTCATCAAAAGTCAAATATTAAGACTTTATTTGTAGATGCTTCAAAGAACTTGGAGAAGGGGCAGTCTGATAGATGTGTACAACAATTTTATTTTATTTTTCATTCGTTTAAACCGACACCAATGTAAGAAACTCTACGAAGAAAAACATGGTTTCCTCTTTTCTTGTATGAAACTAAAAATCCAAGCACCAAGAGATCTGACTGTGGCTTGGTTAGCCGAAAATTGTGACGAAGCTGTCCGTTAGAGTTCGTGAAAGGTTAGGTGAGATAATACATGCATGAAAATTAATTTAACAGTGTTACAGGCTTTTGAAACTCTTCACATTCCGACTGCCATGCAAGGGAGTGAAATACATCAATCCAAATCTTGCCCGTTGCAGTAACAACGCGGTGATACCTGTCATGAAGCTGCTGCTGCTGCAATCTACTGGACAACTTTTCCACTTCCAGTCATCAAAACACAATGACCTTCTAAAGCCGCAAACAAGTATATACATGGATCTCAAATAGCTACAGATGGGAATTGCACTTCAAACTACGTTGGTGCTGGATTTAGCTATTCTCTGAGCTTCTTCCAGGTCCTTCAGGAACCTGCACAAGAACATCTCATCAAGCGTGGGTACTGTAGTTCCTGTCAGCTTTACTCCCTATATCTATCCTAAACAATTAACAAACACCTCCTAAATTAGTAATTGATTGGACCAAAGTTTCTTTTGGATGCAACAATATTCCGAGCTCCCACCAAAAGGCAAGTAGAAGCTGAGTGAACAATCCCAGCTCAGAGAGGTTTTCAAGCCAACTTGATATGAGCCTGACCTAAATATTACTTTTAGTAAATAGACCTCAAATAATTTCTCAGTCCTTCAGATGCATGGACAAATGTGTATGAAAATCAAGCAAACATATAATGCTAGAACTCCTGTAATCATGCGGGAAGCATAGGAGGAGGCTACATTAGTCAAAAGGTTGCTATAATTCAAGGACGTGGTGTCCTGTTCTGAGTACCCATGAGAACAACAGAATGACGACAGATTTACCTCTTAGAATTGAGAACTACAGAACCACCAAGGATAAAACGAGTTCCAGAATTGCTGGCATTTTGGAGAGCAACAGAGCGTGACTCCTCATATGTTGTTCCACCAACAATGAAAATAACCACATCTTGCGGCCTGCACCAAGAATAAATATAAATCATTCACATAGAACGCAAATCATTGTGGTTTTCCATTTTCTAATATGTAGGCGGGTTTGGTACTACAACAAATCATCATGATCAGTTTGGCTTTTATTTACTGGGGTATAACCACAGCATCACATGAACTTGAGCTGCCTGCCATGCCCTTGGAACAATTCTGCAAATACAATTGAAAAATAACCATGATTTCTCCATCTTTACAATACTAACCTTCCCTGTTGAAAGTGATTTCCAACAAATGGGTAGTCCACATCTCTCAACCGCCCCTTGATTATGCTTTCCATAGTTTGGAACAGAAGAGGCTGGTGCTGGGTGTATACATTTTCAACCCCCTATCACAAAAATGCAAAGATAAAAGACTATAAGCATCTACTTACAGATATCTAAGGAAAAGAAAAAAGGAAACATAAAGGAAAAGAAAAAAAGAACATTTTTTTACTCAAACCTTAAGACCACGAGCCATGTTACGAGCAATGTTCAGAAGATCTCGGTTCCCATAAAGATCCCCAGTACGCTTATCCACACCTGCTTGCTTCAGGAGGAATTGGACTAGCTGCCATTTCAAGATAATCAATATATCTAAACATTTAGCTTTCTTATCTAGCCACAGCAAAGGACAGAAGATATCTAAGTACAGTCAGACAAGGCTTCACAAAGAAGGTTAAATGTCAAAAAATAATCATAAAAGTTAAAGTAGTCTCAATTTTAAATGAGAAATGAGATTAAACATTTTTGGCCGGTAGTTCTTCTCATTGTCAGTTATGTAATATCATGCAAGAGTCTGAAAAGGATAGCACGATCAATGATCTAATATATATCTTTCCACCAGTGTTAAGCACCGTTTCTGAACATAAATGATAGCCCCTTTAACATGATTTTTCTCTACTTTTTTTTTTTACAATTATTTTATGCATCACTAAACATGTTACTGATTTACCCCAGGTTTATACAGCAAGGCTTGAGACTAGTACAGCTATTTAGCAATATTCTGGTTAGATAAATTACCCCAGGCTTGTACTTGGGAGATTGAGAAGCCAGTTTGTTAAAAAGCTGCATTAATTGAACAGGGCTCTCCTTCTCATAGCGCAATGCATATAACATTACCAAGTGTAGTCGGTCAATATCAGAAACACTTTCATTGTTTAGAAGATTTGTCACTGCCTGCAAAAATATATGAAGAAGGGAGGTCAAGCTTTGACAATTGCACCACATATTTCTGCATGTAGCATCAGATTGCCATTAGATCTTATCAGCTAATATTTTTGTGAAATCAGATATCACTAATTACAATGGGGATAAATCTAAGGCTTTCCAAAAATTACAAGGCAGGTGGCAAACAATATCAACTGATAAAAAAGTCCTAGAGACTAAAATGTTCTGTAAGAAGTAACATGGAATGCTAGTTTAACAGAATCATGTATCTCTTTTGACATGTGAAGAACCAATCAAGCTTGAAAATTCATATTCCTATTTCTAATTTACCATATAACTTATAATTAACAATAATTTCACTAGCGTTAATTTCATAATAATAATGCAACAACCCTTCAATCACCTAATTGGTGTAAAACCAATGTAATGCTGTACTCCATTAGGAACCTGATCCCCATCTCTTGCATTAAAAGGCAACGCCACGAACATTTCTGGGTTCTGATTGCTACACAGACCCCAATATTTCTACCTGTCTTCCAATTCTCACTGGAACATCTGGGCTTGGCTAATTTTTCTTTTTTCTTCCGCTCCATATTCATTTTGAACACATGTTACTACTATCTCCAACAAAAGTATCAATCTATAACAAAATCTTAAGGTACCAGCACAGTAATTCCCTAATTGTTTTTTCATGCAGTTTGGTCAGTTTGTTTAAATGCATCAGGCCTATCATATATTGTTGATTTTAGCTTAAAATTCATGCTCAGATCGAGCAAGAAAATAAGGAAAACCTGGAATATGTCAGAATACAAGCAATACCTCAAATGCAGCCACTTGCCCACCATTGCAAGCCAAATCCTGTTCCCTTTCTGAAACTAACATCAGCCTTCGCTCTCCAACTATCTTGCTCATTTCTGTGACCAATGTCACATGCTTTGAAACATTGCCGTGCATTTTTCTGTACTCAGGGTAACTGTCAACAAACTTGGCCATGTCTTCTGCAGTAATTCAAAATATTTTCTGTTTAAATTGAAAGTCCTAGATGCGACCATAGAGATTAACTAAATTATCAAACATATGGATGTTCAATCTTGCCAAATACAAACCTATTGTTTGGATATTTTGGTTACTTTTTGCAACTTGCTGAAAGTCATCCACCATCCTCTTGATGCTCATTCCAATATCTCCAAAGTTCTCATACATATTAGCTTTGAAGAAGGCATCTTGCTCTGATGACAATACAACCTCCTAAAAGCAACGGGGCACAAATTTAAGACTTAATGCAACTTTTTGAAATTTTATAAATTTACAGCAAGGGAAAAAAAGCAACTCAACCTGCTGGTCTTTGGGTAATTTTCCAGTACTACTCAAATCCACTTTGTTATCATGAATACCTATCAATTCATGAACCATAGCCTACAAAATAAATGAACATAATCAAAGAGCTGCCCAACTGTTACTCGGAAATAATTCACAAGGCATGCTTGACATTTGAAAAGCACAGAAATCACACATCACAGTCACAACTTGAACCTGATATGTCCATTGGTTTAATAATGGGGTAACAGGGTCATCCCTTCGATCAACTATAAGCAACAAAGGAGAAATCTCTGTACGTCTGAAATCAAAAAGGCCACTTTCCTGCTGGTACATCAGCTTCTGCATGCCCCAAAAGTTATTAACCAAAAAAATCATTTTTTCTATGACATTGATCTTCAAAGAACAAATAAAGGGCTCACTATCGACAATGTATAGTAAAATCAGACACTTCTTTAATACATAAAGGTATTGCAACACATGGAGTAACCTATGCACATGTAGTGCACATATCTTAACCTGAATGTAAGAAATGAAAGTGGAAAATAAAAAGGGAATGTAAGAAATGAAAGTGGAAAATAAAAAGGTTAAACTGTGACTCAACATAGGAGAGTTGTTTCCAAAGAAATGTTTAGTTGTAAGGTATGTTACTCTAGTTTCATCAGTTCAAAGTATCACTCACTGATGTTTCCTGTGCTATCCTTTTTGCAATATCAGAGGTCCTTTGATATCGAATAACAGGTCTTCGTTTCAATGCCAAAAAGACCGTTGATATGCCATCAACAATTCTATCACAGAACTGTTGCAAACCAGGAGGATCTACAACCGCTGGAAGCATATACATGTGATTTGAAGGGATGTTCAAAGTGAAATGATAAGGATCAATTGCAACAAAGTCTGCATAATACTCCTGCATAATCAATAAAGGAAAATGTATCTAAAGCATCTGAAATTAAAGACTGAGCAAGAAGGTGGATATGGAACAGATTGCTGGCAAATACAATCACATATTGACAATTCACAAAACATATATCAAGTAAAGCCAGCTAGTTCACATGTCAAAAGTGTAGTACAATAACCATATCTGTCATTCAACCTACCACAAGAAACAATATTTGATCCAACACATCGAGTTTGGCATAATTTTGTTTATCCTTTAGTGTCAATGCAACATTCCAACAGCTTTTCATTGGTAGTCTCACATCAGGTCCTTAACATCAATTAACACATTAAAGCTCAAAGGCAATGCTCATTTGATCTTAATCACATCAAGTAACCACAACTTCCTGTTGGAGGAAGTTTCCCAATCATTGCAAATAGACCATGACTCATTAGTTAAAAAGGTCTTTTTTTCTATTTCCTCTGTTAGAGGCTTAAAATTCTCTAAATCTAATGAATTACAGTAATAATGTTTGACAACACCCACAATGCCACACCACGAGCACTCACATTACTTCTCTTCTCATTCACCAAGTAGAAGACGACCATTTTAATCAGATAAGTAAAGAGCATCTTATCTCCTATAGACAAGATATATGCAACTATACGCCAACATCAGACCATTAGTACAATGACCTAATTGTTTCTACATTGCTCTGGACAGGTTCTAAAACAGAAGGATGTTAACCAATTCTACTACGATGAAAGCAAAAACCCTATGAGACACGACCTGCTCAAGACCCTTCCTCTCAGCATTTTAGAATGAAATGACCGAAATCCGGGCAGTTGTGCTAGGCAACTTGAGAATTTCATACAATTCCACCAGGTGATACTTAATATGATTTTCTTGCAAGACAGTTGATCCAGTCACGTCAGACATTCAATTCACATGTGCATTATACTCTACATTTACTACAAGAAAACATGATATGTTATAAATGAGTTCATAGATAAAAGATCAAGAAAAATGATGTACCTGAACTTGCTGCACAACTTCCTGTTCATCCGAATCAGCTAATATATGAATCTGAGTATCCTTCAACATGTTGGAGAAAACTGCAAATACATCACGATCAAATAAAAAACTTAAATGAAAAAAAAAAATATTACTGAACTTCCAAAACCCTTTGATAAGAACTTACATAAATGACTCTCTCCGAATCTAGGATTAGCCAGCTGACGCCGCAAATGCTGAATATTCTCCAATGTTGGGCGAAGGAAGTATACTGCTTTAAGATGCGACATTGATTCTTTCGACTTCGATATAGAATCTACCAATTCTACCAAAAATACCTCCTTTTGTAGTAATTCTGATTGTGAATACACAACACTTACAATACTAACCTGAAACACATTATTAACATAACTCACATTTCTCATCTTCTTTAGCTTAATACGTGCTAGGGTTTTCGATCCTAAAAAAATTGTTCTGTTTTTTTTTTTTTTTGTGCCTAGCAATTGCTTTGATTAACGAGAAATCAGCAGTAATTATACAGATTTTGAGTGGATTAAACGAAATGATGGGAAAAATAAAGATATAATTCAGTGATTAAGTGAGAAAAAGAAATTACCGTTTGGGAATCGAGAATGAGAACCTTCATACCGGAGATGTCCTGCAACATCCGGTTTACGTAATCACGTGCAGCGGATACTAGCACCATTTTTTTTGTGAACGGCGAAGATTAACCGTCGAGATCTACTAGTGATGGAGATGGTGGAAATTGACAAGAGAATTTGGTGTGATTTTACTCAGATCCGCGTAGAATTGTAAAACGCACCGTTTCTTTCGTATTATATATGACAATATCGCGGCCTTTCATTTCACGTAGCTGCTGCGATCTATGATTCTCTTGAATTTTGGATACATGGCTTAAAAAATATTTTGATTTGTCTTATTTTAAGAATTGTTTTTAAAAAATAAAAAATATATATTATTTTGATATATTTTTTAATAAAAATTATTTTTAAAATAATTATTATTATACTTTCAAATATTTTCTTCTTTGTCGATAATATTTTAGATGTTTTTAAATAATTTTAATATGTTTTTATAAAAAAAATATATTATTTTAATATATTTTTAATTAAAAAAATATTATTTAAAAAATATAGAAAAATCACTGTATATATTTTTATTTATTATGGAGTGTACTAGTAAAAGGACAATATTTTCCTTGAAAAAACTCTCAGAATGCTTATTTTTTAGGGGAAAATTGTATTTTCTTTTGGTTCATTTGTTATTTGAAAATTATTCAGGGTGTTTTTATTTTTTTATTATGTTTTTACATACTAAAATGACTTTGTTATCCTTTAAAATAAAAAATCATTTAACTATAATTAATTATCTTTTCAAACACTTCAATGGGGTTATTTGAAAGTGTAGTAATAGTTGCGGTTTAAAATATTTTTTTCTTAGAAATGTATTAATATAATATTTTTTATTTTAAAAAAATTATTTTTAAGATTATAACATCAAAAAAATTTAAAAATATATATAAAAAATTTTAATAAAAAAAATTAAAATTTTAAAAAACATGATTTAAACAGTAAACTAACTGTACAACCCAGCTTGAGTGAACAACAAGTTATTGCGGTATGGTTTTTGTAATTGAACGGGGCTTAGAATAGGCCGTCTGAAAAATGTGTTACGGGTTCTTCTAGGGCCCATTCCAAAGGTGTTTTGGATTTTTTTTTCTTTAATGATATAATGATTGTACGATTTTTTTTTCTAGTTAAAAAAATTCCAAAACATATCGTGTTGGTGAATATCAAATCACAAATCATTTTTTTACCGGAAAATTCATGAAAAAATAACTATGCACTTTATCTATGCTCCATGCCATCATGACTGGGAGGGGGCTACAAGCCATCAATAATCAATTTTGATGATTGATCGATGAATGAGCTTAACAAGCTTTCATAATAGATTTAACAATTTGTATCAAATTAATTATATATTTGGGATAAACGTGTGATTGAGGTGTGATTTTTTTTACACCAAAAGCAAGAAAGCTCGCTTTTAGTGGTAATTTTTTGATACAAATTATTCTCCTCATCATGTTTTTTTTTTTCACTCCATTAGTTTTGTTTTCTTTTTCTCGCTTTATTCCTCGACAATTAATTTTTAAATTATTTAATCTGATTGGTAAATATGTACAATCCTTATATTATTCATGTTTCTAATCTTTAGGGGACGTCCAAAAAAAAAAATTTCTTTAAAATTCATCAGTCCAATCAAAACACGAAAAGTGGTTGGAAAGTATCATTATTTTTTAATTCTTAAAACAGTGGTTCACCAACTAAAAAGTTGGTAAGCGAGAATTTCTCATTAAAAAAAGGAAAATTGAATAGCACCGTTCATTGGTTTATTAAAAAAAAAAAAACTCAGTTACACAGTGCACTCACAAAATACATGCAGTATCTGTGTAGTATCTGTGTGGGGCAATAACTTTAAGAATTAACGCAAAATTGCAAAAATATTACGATTACAATTATAAATAAACTAAAACAAAATATTCCACTATTAAGTATAAGTTTACCCCGATTATTGATATTTTAACGCATAAATTTATACTTTAATTTACATCAATTATTTTTACTACTAATTAAAATTTTTCTAATTTTATTATTTTCCAGTTGAAATCTAAGTAATTTTATGATAAGATTTACTTCTTTTTTTTATTCCCTATCTTGATCTTAATACGACAATTGCCATTTTAAGATTAATTTTTGAACACACCTTAGAATTGGTCTTTTGATCAAACATATTATTGAGTTATGGTATGAGCTGCCTATATTTCATAGTGATTTTTATTGATAGATTTACCATCCAGACATATTTTGCATAAACCATTATTATTTGGAATCAAGAGTCTTACATTTATTTTAAAATATATTAAAATAATATTTTTTTATTTTTAAAAAATTATTTTTAAGATCAGCACATTAAATCAATCTAAAATATATAAAAAAATTAATTTTTTATAAAAAAATTTAAACTTTTTAAAAATACAATTTGCATCACGTTCCTAAATATTATTTTAAGATCTTATGTTGTCCCAAATATACTCTTTTCTAGTAACTTTATCACCTAACACTGTAATTGTTCAACCTTTTCAGGGTTGAGCTTATATGATGGTATATTCAATAAGCTAGAGCCAATGATCAAGTTGTTCTGGTACTAGATATTTCTTATGTGGTAATACTTAAAGCAATTCTTTTAATATCATTTCGTAAATTATATTAGGACTCCCTAAAATTTTATAAGACTATCTTTATCCTCCTTCTTCACAACATAATTACCGGGGATTAAAATAATACCACCTTTTGATTCTTAGCCTTTTTATAAAATGTAACAAATATAATGTTATACACTTACTTAAATCAATTTCAGTAATTAACCATTTAAAAGTTGAGGGTATATATGTTATACCATTTATTATTCACAACATATCTGTCATACTTTCAAAGTTTGCCTAACAAAATATGACATGTATCCATTAACATCACGTCACATCAATTACTATTCTTATATTTTTTTCTTCTCATGAAAAATAACGCTACACATTAGTTATCCATAATTACCTCAGTATCTTTGTTCATCCAAGTCAACTTGTAGGGTTTAAGATGTTTTTTTTTTGTGTTTTTATCTTGAGCTAGAGTTTCTTCATTACCTTCGTGAACACCATATTTTCATAGCTTTCATTGTCGATTATTAGTTTGCATACCTTATTTTTAATGGTACAAGCTAAATAAAAAATGTTGATGCGCTACCTGTCTTCACCTTAAATCACCCTTGGAAGTTAATTGAATCCTTTGGATGACCAAAATAGCATCACCATATTCATGCAAAATCTCCTCATAACTATCAGAATCATTATAGATAGGATCAATTGCCTCATCATGCTTTCTATCAATAAATTCTTTCTTAAATAACTTTATGCTTATAACATTTATTAGCCCGATGTCCCTCCTCGTTATATTTATAACAACAAGTTCTAAAAATATATCCAAAATAAGAACCCTAACCTATCATTTGTAGAGTTTTTTGAAGGGTCAATTTGGGCTGAAGAGTGGTCATTCACTGATTATTGTTATGTCTTCTATGGTATTTTGGTCAACCCAAAAACTTCAGCAAGCTACCCTAGCAACTTACTGTTTCTATACCATTAAAGTGCTTTAATAGGCTTCTAACACTGCCCATAAAGATTGCAAATACAACATGTCTTGAATGAACTACCATTAGGGTATCTAGCCACCAACTGCTCTTTCATTTCAAATAGGTCATTCTTTGCTATTAGATGATAAAATTTATTAATGTAATCATCAACATAATTCCCCCTACCTCAGTGTGTGGAGTTGTTGGTATAAATTTTGGTTATATCCAAAATGAAAGAAGTGTTCCTTCATTATCTTCTTTATTTTCTTTAAATCATTGATCCTTGGTTTACCATGCTTTTCATGTGACCTCTTCAATTGCTCTTAACAGGTAGAAGCTCGACTTTTTAATTCGATGATGATTAGATTAACTCTTATTTGCTATAAGACTTTAATTGTACTAAAAAATCCTTTCTACTTCATTCAATCAATCAATAAACTCTTATACCTGCAAAGTTCTTGTAAAGTTAAGGAGCTTTAACCAAAACCTGATATCTCCACAATACTTTTCCCGATCAAGAGGTTGTCTCTCTTGCTCTCATCTTTAGAAAGGGTTCTCAATGCTGGCCATAGATTCATGGTCACCCTCCTCACATTCCCTTTGGTTTCTTGCTCGTACCAACCTGTTGTCCGTTCTCGCATGTTCACTATCACCAAGACATGGTCGTCTTTTTCTCAAGAGGAAACTTCTTTATCCAATCATGCTTATGCATGTCCTATTCTACGATCTCTTTCAACTATGGTCGTTACAATATTTTAATAAAATTTAAGCATAATTTAATGATTGTATATAAAATTATGGCTTTTTATGTCAAACTATTGATTTAGCATGAACATGCCTTCTCTTAAGCTTAACTCAGTGTCACTAACTCATAAATGAGTTTGTTAGATTTTTTGTACGATCTACTAGTTGTAAATTCATAACTAACTTTTAGAATTACCAAACTATTATGACCCGCCTCCCTTAAAAACAAAAAGAAAGTTTTGGCTAAAAAAATAAAATCTTTCTTTCTCAATCTAAATCATTTGAATTATTATGAATTCTTATTTTAATTATTGTAAAGTTTTATTCAAAAAATCATGTTATTGATAAAAAAAATCTATGGCTTTGTGAAATAAAAATAAAAATGTATAAATAAATTGAGAAAAATTTGATTGAGAAAATACATTTTTTAATTTAAAATTTAAATCATTGATTTTTTTAAATAATTTTTTAATTATTAAAAAAGTAAATAAAAATTAGTTTTGATAATATCCCCTTTAACATCATCGAGGATAAAAAAAAAAACTAGTAAAATAGAAACGAGAAAGATAGGTAAACTAGGAAACGAAAGAAAAACCCTCGCCCCATTTCCTTCGAGAAAGGGATTCTTACATTGACTTTGACTCGTCCTGTCTCACACTCTTCACAAGACTGGGAGAGACCATCTCCCTCGCAATAATACACTAAGCACCAGCATGGATCCATAGTTGCTGTGTGGTGCAGCCACTTAAACTAACCAATAAACATAATTAATACAATCTCCAATTACAGTCAATACACACACTGACAGCTGTTTCCTGAAACGAATCCGTGTTTTCCTAATAGAGAGTCTTTTATTTTTCCTTGTTAATGTCTTTTTAGTGAGATAGATTGTGACTGCCTCCCTGTAACTGAAGCGGAAGAAGATAAGATGAGAGGAGTCGGAGTGACCTCCCCTAGTTCTAGTTCTAGTTCTGCAGAGCCCAGACTCCGACCCTTTGCTTTGAAGTCAGTCTCTCTCTCTCTCTCTCGTTCTACATCTCTTTTTTAATCACTCGCTGTCTCTATAATCTGATTGATCGGTGGTTTCACTTAATAATAAATCAGCTTATTGATTACTGATTAAGCATGTTTTACACTAGTTAGCATTCCATTTGTTTCACTATCAACTACCGCTGAGATCTACTTGTTTATGGTATGATATGCTTTTGTTTTTGTTTTTTTCCTTTTTCTTTGGTGATTTATTCCTGGTCTTTGCATGCTTTGTCGAATTGGGTTTTCAATACTGGCTTGGTATTGATTGTGACCCATATAGTGGAAGCAGAGGACAGGATTTGGGCTGGTAATGTTCTACTTGCTTGCGTCTTTGACACCATTCTATTATCATTTTTTGGATGGTGGTCTCACCTTTTTATTATCTGAAATGCCAATGCTTGAAAATAACATCGAAAAATGTTTAAGATCCTCGTAGTTGATAGTTCCTTCCATTGGGTTGCTAACTACCGAATGTGTTTTTCTTCTTTTTTATTTGTTTGTCCTGCTAGGATCATCTTTATCCTTTTCCGATTTGTCTGCAATGTTGTGAACCTTTTTTTTTTGTGTATGTGTGTGTGTGTCTGGATTTATTATATAATTATGTACTTGGACCAATGTTCTTGTGAATGCTTTCTTGGTACAGTGAAGATGCAAGCAGAAGGAGGTTCTTAAGAGGTAGGGATCTTAGAGATGTTGAGAAGGCCTTCCAGGTTCCCATCCAATATAAGAATTTGAACTGCAAAATATCTACACTGAAAGTCGTGCTCTTAATAATTGCTTTTGGAACCTTGGTGACATTCTATCATTCTCCAGTAGTTTATATTGCAGACCAGCCATCCACTTCTGGATCTCGGTATGTTTATAGTCTACTTTTAATTATCTATCAGGTCTTATTTTTCTCTTAAGATTGTTTCATTTCTAGTTTTTAGTTTAGTTCCCAGCATAGCACTTCCAAATCAAACCTTCCTCTCTTTTTTTCTGTTTGGTATTATGTTAGTTTCTCATCCTGAACTTGTCCTTGTTTCAAGTGGATATGTAGTATGGCAGGTTAGAGCTGTTCTCAGAGTTAAAAAATGCACAGACACACTCGGCTATCCTTTTTAAAAAGTTTGAAAGCCTCTTTAAACTTTGCTAAAAGGCACAGACCCATGATTGTTTTTCTTTGCAATATCCTGAAGGAGAGTTTTAATGTATGCAGGCCAAGTTTTGTTGATCGATGGACAAGAGATGGTGCTGCCGTGGATCCACGCTATATCTCTAATTTAGATGTTAACTGGGACCAGATTTCTGATATTATTGTCAAACTAGATGACAGCAATGAGTATCAGGGAATTGGCTTGTTAAACTTCAATGAAAGTGAGATTAATAATTGGAAGCTGATGTTACTGGATGTTGAGCACGTTGTTCTGCATCTAGAGCATGTAGCGGAAGATGTAACTTGGGAATCCCTTTACCCTGAATGGATAGATGAAGAGGAAGAATTTGAGGTTCCCACTTGTCCTGTTCTGCCCAAACTTAAAGTTCCTGGCAAGCCACGCATTGATATAATTGCCGTGAAGCTTCCATGCAACAAGTCAGGGAAATGGTCAAGAGATGTGGCTCGTTTGCACTTGCAGCTTGCGGCTGCAAATCTTGCTGCTTCTGCTAAAAGTTATCATCCTGTGCGTGTGCTTTTGGTGACTGACTGCTTCCCGACCCCAAATCTGTTCACTTGTAAGGAGCTTATTTGGCATGAAGGGAATTTATGGATGTATCAACCCAACCTCAATGTGTTGAGAGAAAAGATACAACTCCCAGTAGGGTCATGTGAACTTTCAGTTCCTCTCAAGGCTAAAGGTCAGTCTTTAAGATTTGCATTAAAAAAATCAATACTGTCTATTTCTTTTATTTCATGTTAGCTAGTGGGGCATTGGAAAGCAGCTTGTCTAATTTCTCTCCTTTTATCTCTGTAGCCCACAAAAATCTTTTAAGTTATGGTGAAAACTAGCCCTGGTTGAGTTAGTTAAATTTTTGGTCAACTGCAATACCCATTCATATCTGTATGTTTATATTCACGTACTGGGAAACCGGTGCATCGAAACTTAAAAATAAATGAAAAAATACGACTTAGCACGACGTCTTTAGGGTTTGGATCTGTAAGTTTTACCTGCCAAGGGATCAAGGCAAGGAATTGACTTTTTCTAATTTGTTACCCTAACTATCTGTGTAATTTATGAAAAAGATTGCATTGGCTTTCTCACTGCAAAGCTAATGCAAAATCTTAAATCGAAATTCACTGAATGTTTTTCAACAGAACATTTTTACTCAGAAAGAGCACACCGGGAAGCTTATGCAACGATTCTGCATTCTGCACACTTTTATGTTTGTGGGGCCATTGCTGCAGCTCAGAGTATCCGCATGGCAGGTTCAACGCGGGATCTTGTGATACTTGTTGATGAAACAATTACTGACTATCATAGGGAAGGCTTAGCAGCTGCAGGTTGGAAAATCCATACTATCCAAAGAATCAGGAACCCAAAAGCTGAACGAGATGCTTACAATGAATGGAACTACAGTAAATTTCGTCTCTGGCAATTGACAGATTATGACAAGATCATCTTCATTGATGCTGACATGCTCATACTTAGAAATATCGATTTCTTGTTTGAGATGCCAGAAATATCTGCTACAGGAAACAATGCTACCCTGTTCAACTCCGGTGTGATGGTGGTTGAACCATCAAATTGTACATTCCAGCTGTTAATGGATCATATCAATGAGATTGAGTCCTACAATGGCGGGGACCAGGGATATCTAAATGAAATCTTCACGTGGTGGCACCGGATTCCTAAACACATGAACTTCTTGAAACACTTTTGGGAAGGTGACGAGGAGGAGAAGAAACAGATGAAAACTCGACTCTTTGGAGCTGATCCGCCAATTCTTTACGTTCTCCACTATCTGGGCAATAAACCATGGATATGTTTCCGAGATTATGATTGCAACTGGAATGTGGACATTTTGCAGGAGTTTGCTAGTGATGTTGCTCACAAAACATGGTGGAAGGTGCATGATGCCATGCCAGAGAACTTGCACAAGTACTGCTTGCTTAGGTCCAAGCAAAAGGCAGCATTAGAGTGGGATCGGAGGCAAGCCGAGAAAGCCAATTACACTGATGGTCATTGGAAGATTAAGATAAAAGACAAACGCTTGGAAACCTGCTATGAGAATTTCTGCTTCTGGGAGAGCATGCTATGGCATTGGGGTGAAAAGAATTGGACAGATAATGCAACTGTTACTCCATCACCGCCAGCTGTTACAACTACATCTCTCCCCGCTTTGTGATTGGTCAATCCACTATCTCATACTTACAATTTATGTAGATGATACAAAGTTCAATGTATTGACATAAAGTGATTTTATGAGAGATTGTAGTGACAAATTGGGAGTCAAGTGGTGTTCCTATAAGGCATCTTTATCTGCTTGAGCGTCTCGCAATGAGGTTAATTAATTGTGCATAATGCAGAGACTATTGTTGCTCTCTGAGGCCATCCTCCCAGCTCTTCAATTTCTGCTTCTGTGTTCATGCATAAATAAAACTTTTACAAAAATATTTTCCAACTGCAAAAACAATTAGCCAAACAAATGTAACGACGTCGTTTGCAAAAGACGATATTTCTTCACCCTTTTAAAAGCAACAATCAGAAGTTTTGCCGCCAGACAGCATCAAAATCTGTACCAAAGATGAATAATTCTTCCAGAGGTCCAGGGAGGGAATTCTTTCAGTAAACAATTATCAATATCTTTATTCTCTCCTTTCGCTTCAAGTGGTTCTGTTTTGCAGAGTCATGTTGGACTCATCCCTCCTCATTCAATGCTTCGCATATTCTTCTTCTTGAAAACCTCACCCTCCTCAAACCTACACTCCTTCCGTCACCAACTCACATTCTCAGCGATTCCAAACGGGTCAAATCACCCCTCTCATACCCTTAAACCTCGGATATACACACATATCTTACAGAACTGTCTGCAAAAAAGCAAGCAAGTCAAAACCCACAGCCTGTTTGATGAAATACCTCAAAGATTATCTCAATTTTCAACCACCAATAAAATTATCCATGCCCAGAGCCTCAAACTTGGTTTCTGGTCAAAAGGGGTTCTAGGCAATGTAATCGTTGACCTTTATGCCAAGTGTGCTGACGTGGACTATGCGGAGAGGGCATTCAAACAGCTTGAAGATAAAGATATATTGGCCTGGAACTCAATTCTGTCTATGCATTCAAAACAGGGATTTCCACACTTGGTTGTTAAGTATTTTGGGTTGTTGTGGAATTCTGGTGTGTGGCCAAATGAGTTCACATTTGCTATTGTTTTATCATCTTGTGCAAGATTGGAGATGGTAAAGTGTGGTAGGCAAGTTCATTGTAATGTTGTTAAGATGGGGTTTGAGTCAATTTCTTATTGTGAGGGTGCTTTAATTGGTATGTATGCCAAATGTAATTTTTTAACTGATGCTCGAAGCATATTTGACGGAGCAGTAGAATTGGATAAAGTTTCTTGGACATCGATGATTGGTGGGTATATTAAAGTTGGTCTGCCTGAGGAGGCAGTGAAAGTGTTCCAGGAGATGGAGAAAGTTGGACAGGAACCAGACCAGGTAGCATTTGTGACTGTCATAAATGCATATGTTGATTTAGGAAGGCTAGACAATGCATCTGATTTGTTTTCCAGGATGCCTAACCGGAATGTTGTGGCTTGGAATTTGATGATTTCAGGTCATGCCAAAGGAGGTTATGGGGTGGAAGCGATTGAGTTTTTCCAAAATATGAGGAAAGCTGGTATTAAATCCACGAGATCCACGTTGGGAAGTGTATTGAGTGCTATTGCAAGTTTAGCGGCTCTTGACTTTGGCTTGCTAGTTCATGCTGAGGCACTTAAACAGGGGTTACACTCAAATGTTTATGTTGGAAGTTCACTGGTTAGTATGTATGCTAAGTGTGGGAAGATGGAAGCAGCAAAGAAAGTTTTTGATACTTTAAATGAGCAAAACGTAGTGTTGTGGAATGCAATGCTTGGAGGATATGTGCAGAATGGGTATGCCAATGAAGTCATGGAATTGTTTTTTAATATGAAGAGCTGTGGTTTTTACCCGGATGATTTTACCTATAGCAGCATTCTGAGTGCCTGTGCTTGCTTAAAATATTTAGATTTGGGCCGTCAATTGCATTCAGTTATTATCAAGAACAAATTTGCATCCAACTTGTTTGTTGGAAATGCTTTGGTAGATATGTATGCTAAATCTGGTGCTCTTGAGGATGCAAGGCAACAATTTGAGCTGATAAGAAATAGAGACAATGTTTCTTGGAATGTAATTATTGTTGGATATGTGCAAGAAGAAGATGAAGTTGAGGCATTCCATTTGTTTCGAAGAATGAATTTGCTTGGGATTCTGCCTGATGAAGTGTCTCTGGCTAGTATATTGAGTGCCTGTGCAAGCGTTAGAGGTCTTGAGCAAGGGAAACAGGTGCATTGTCTTTCAGTCAAAACTGGTCAAGAAACAAAGCTTTACAGTGGAAGTTCCCTCATCGACATGTATGCCAAGTGTGGGGCTATTGATTCTGCACACAAAATTCTTGCTTGCATGCCTGAACGAAGTGTGGTCTCCATGAATGCACTGATTGCAGGATATGCTCAAATTAATTTGGAACAGGCAGTAAATCTGTTTCGAGATATGCTAGTTGAAGGAATAAACTCCACTGAAATAACATTTGCAAGCCTTTTAGATGCATGTCATGAGCAACAGAAGTTGAATCTAGGAAGGCAAATCCACTGTCTTATTTTAAAGATGGGCCTTCAGCTTGATGATGAATTCTTGGGTGTCTCTCTCTTAGGCATGTACATGAACTCCCTGAGAACAACAGATGCAAGTGTTCTCTTCTCAGAGTTTTCAAATCCAAAGAGTGCTGTAGTGTGGACTGCTATGATTTCAGGACTTAGTCAAAATGATTGCAGTGTGGGGGCTTTACAACTCTATAAAGAAATGCGCAGCTGCAATGTGTTACCTGACCAAGCTACATTTGTTAGTGCCCTCAGAGCATGTGCTGTCGTATCTTCTATAAAAGATGGTAGAGAGACTCATTCTCTGATTTTCCATACCGGATTTGACTCAGATGAGTTGACGAGTAGTGCCCTTGTAGATATGTATGCCAAATGTGGGGATGTGAAGAGCTCCATGCAAGTTTTTAAGGAAATGAGCAGAAAAAAAGACGTTATTTCTTGGAACTCAATGATAGTTGGATTTGCTAAAAATGGGTATGCAGAAGATGCACTAAGAGTCTTCGATGAAATGAAACAATCACATGTAACACCAGATGATGTCACTTTTCTTGGTGTCCTCACTGCGTGTAGTCATTCAGGGAGGGTATCCGAAGGGCGTCTGATTTTTGACATGATGGTTAACTTATATGGGATGCAGCCTAGAGCAGATCATTGTGCCTGCATGGTTGATCTTCTAGGCAGATGGGGTTCTCTAAAAGAAGCTGAAGAGTTCATTAACAAACTTAATTTCGAACCTGATGCTAAGGTTTGGGCTACAATGCTTGGGGCCTGCAGAATACATGGAGATGACATCAGGGGCCAACAAGCTGCTGAAAAACTCATTGAGCTTGAACCACAAAACTCTTCACCCTATGTACTGCTTTCTAACATTTATGCCGCATCAGGAAACTGGGATGAGGTCAATACTTTGAGGAGGGAAATGAGAGAAAAAGGAGTGAAGAAGTTGCCTGGGTGTAGCTGGATTGTAGTTGGACAGGAGACGAACATGTTTGTGGCAGGAGACAAATCTCATCATAGCGCATCAGAAATCGATGCAGTTTTGAAAGATTTGACACCGCTGATGAGAGAAAATGATTATGTTGTTCAGCTTGATTTTTTTGGTGATGATGAAGAATGAGAAAGGTCAGTCCTTCTTCACTACCTGCCCACCTACTTACAAAGAAGAAGAGCAGCTTCTCAATGACTTGAAGTTGGTACTATGACTTGTAGAAAGGGACTACCTGAAGCAATTGATTGACATCATAAACAACCAGGTGTAAAACGCAAAATAACTGACCATAAACATATTTGTTGGTTAAGGTCCTGAAAATCATTCAACTTTCTTACCAATTCCAGAATTCAGTTGTTATCGTTCGCTTAGCTTTTGGCTCCTTCAGATTGATTTGACTTCTTAATGCACTTCGGCCAGCATTGTGATTTCCTTCTGGTTACAACATCACAGTGAGAAGCAAACGGAAGGAGTTTCTTCAGAGAGGGATGTTTGAACTTTGAAATGCCCTTCAGGATCCCAACCCCGAAACTTTTGCTGGTAAACATTGCATCGGAGACTCCAGTGGTTTGATCTGCCCACTTTTAGATCTGGGTAAGCTCTGTGGTTCACTCATCTTTCTTTCACTTATCACATATCATCTGTTGGTTCTCTTTTCAAGCGTTGATTTTTTCTCGGTTCAATACCCACGGGGAGAAGTTTAGTGCCTGCAGGCCAAGTTTTGTTCAACTCATGGATAAAGAAGACCACAAGGAAGCTGCAGTAGATCCACGTTAATTACAGCTCAACTTCAGGCACAGCATGGGACAGATTTCAGAAGTTATTACAAACTACTAGATGACGGTAGAGAGTATCAGGCAGTGGTGGTTAATTGTTAAACTTCATTGGAAGAGAGATTGACAGATGGAAGCAGAGTTTCATCTTTGAAAGTCATTAGTTTCTGTAACTTTTACAAGCTTTTCACGTTGTTTTGTCTCAGGATAAACTCCCAAGTAATATCATCAATCAAGTTTTTTACATAAATTCATCAAAATTCCTCTGTTGAGGAAAATACATTTTAAGTTTTTAACGACATCGTTCTTATTTATTTGCAATCCTTTTTTCCATGGCACTAGCAATGATGCTTGTCTCCCTCCCTCCATTGTCCCCTTCAAACCCCCCCCCCCCCCCTACTAGTTTCCCAAACTTGAGCCCGAGGCGAGAATTCAATCATTTTCACTTTCCATTTCCACACTAACCTAAAATGAATTTGATTTCCCCATGCAAGTTAAGATTTCCTCCGATTTCAATTTCGCCAAGCACTACCTTCTCCTACTGCAAGACTTCGCTCACAAACCAAACCTTCTCCTTCCCATAAACTCCTCATAAACCAAACCCCCAAGAAGAAAAACTCCAAGCCTGAGCCAGTCAGTAAACCAACCATAATTGAAGAAGTGTGTCAGGAGACGATGAAGACAGAGATGAAGGAGAAGAACATCTTCTCTTTGATGATTTTGAAGATGGTAGCTTAAGTCCTAAAAAAATGTCACAGAACCTGCAAGATCCAGAGAAGCAACAAGGAAGAAAGCGAGAATGGAGAACAATTTCATTTTATACCCTGACAATATCGTCCTTGAACGAGAAAGAGAACCTTATAATTATAAACGGTACTTGAAAAACTTGTTAACAAACTTAATCAAGACCATAATCAGGTTTTTTTACAACCTAATGTAACACATTCCTTATTTTCAAAGACAAAATCTTTGATATAACATAATTGTAGTCAAAGTTCGAGTTTTTTGCCCATAACTATTAAGTTTTGACAAAAAATCATCATCTGTAATATTGATTGAGTCGATCCTCACAATGAAGTACCTTTAACCTTATAAAAAAAAGAATGGTTGTGGCCATGTAGGGGATCTACAGCTAAAAAGGTCAAATAATAAGAACAATTGTTTTTGTCTCAACTTTTCACTCAAGTTTAAGTGTATAAAATATTTATAAAGATTCTATTTTAATAAGTTCCTAAAAAATCTAAGTAGCTTAGCAACAAAGTTTATGTATTGGATAGTCAATTAATTTTTTAGTTTTAGTAATCTAATCCATTTTTTCTAGTCAAAGTGACTGATAGCTTGTATTTGATGACTGGTAGACTAAGGTGATATATGGGTTGTACCTACAATAGGTCCTTGTTTTTGTAGATTTATAGACTCTTAAATGCTTAAGTAAACGTCTTTTTAGAGAGAGAAAATATAATGATATTTTAGAGAGATAGACTCTAAAAATATATATGCTAAAAATATTGAGAATGAAGAGATTGTGAAACTAGAGCTTGAAAGACTCAAAGGGTATTTATAGCCTATGAGTCTTGTCTTTTTATGGAAAGGAGGAGTTGAAGAGTCATTTCATCTCTATAATATTTTGGATCGGTATAAAATATTATGGAACTCATTTAAGGAATATATTGGAGGAACTCATTGAAAGAATCCATTTGAGAAACTTGTACTTAAAAATTTTCTAAGTGGCTAGAGGGAATTCATAGGGGTAGTGTTATTGCACTAGAAAAACCAAATCAATCCCTTCCTTGGAGATTAGTGTTATTTTACTAGAGAGATCTCATTTCAATCCCTTGGAGATTAGTGTTATTTTACTAGAGAGATCTCATTTCAATCCCTTGGAAATTAAAGTTATTGCACTAGAGAGATCTCATACCAATAATTTAGAGACTGTTAGGATATTGTCCTAAAGAGATCAAGTCAATCCCATATTGTCCTAAAGAGATCAAGTCAATCCCTTCTTTGAAGAGCGATGTTATTACACTAGGGAGACCAAGTCAATCATTTCCAATGAGAGTTGTGCTCGTTCAGTAGATGGAACTTTCCTAATAAGTGGAACTTGTCTAATAGGTGGAGCTCGCCTTTTAGGTATCATCGAGCCCTCCAAGTCATGATGACACCTTTTGGTGTGTACAAGCTGCTATAAAAATTATTTATGGGCGTAGTCGTGGGCGTAGTTATAGGTGTAGCGAAAGATATGATCGTGGGCATCATCATGGGTGTAGTTGCTAGTGTAGCCATATAGGGTGTAATTGTGGGCGCAATCGCAGACATAACCATTGGCATGTCATTAACGTAGCCATTGGCATAATTACTGTTGCATTGAGGTTTCGCCAACCATAGAAAAAGCTTTTGAGAAATAAGAATGAACTGTCTTTTTGTTCATTTCCCATAGACGACGCCAATAAAGGTTCCAAAAAATTCATGTAGCTTAGAAGCAAGACTTATGTGTTGGATAATCTGTTAATCTCTTAGTTCTAGTAATCTGATCCATTCTTCTTAGCTAAGGTGGTAGGTAGCTTATACTTGGTGCTTGGTAGGCTGAGGTGGCTTGTGATTAGTACTTGCAAAATATCCTTTTTTTATATATAGATTTGAGGATTCTTAGATGCTTAAGTATCTTTTTAGAAAGAGAAAGTGCAATGATATTTTAGAGAGATAAAATCTGAAAATATGTATGCTAAAAATGTTGAGAACGATGAGATTGTGAACTTAGAGCTTAAATGATTCATAGGGTATTTATAGCACATGAGTCTTATCATTTTGTGGAGAGGAAAGACTAAAGAGTTATTCTATCCCTATGATATTTTGAATTGTATTCCACTCAAAATAATGTGTATTGGATCAATATAAAATATCAAGGGATCCACGTAAAGGTCTTGAAAAATTATCGAGGGAGTGTTGGGTTTAGGCGAGTTATTTAAGCTTGTTAAGAGGAAAAATAGGCATAAACGCGCTACCTGAAACCCATGTTTGTTAGGGTTTAAAGCCTATTAAATTTGGGTTCATCACATTGCATTTCTTTCTTCTTTTTCTCTTCATTGAATGTTTTGTGCATTACAATCTCTCTCAACTGCAAGTGGACTCAGGATTTTTATCAGATATAATAGAACTATGTTAATATTTTCCCATGAAGCGCTCAAAGGGTAAAAGAATGCCAAAGAAGATACCTGACCTAACCTCTTCTATTTTTATTTTTTTCCTAATTTTTGGGTTTTTTATTAGTCCTTTTTTCTTTTACTTATTTTTCTGGTTCAGTTCAATTGTTATCAGAATTTGGAAGATACCAAATGGATCTCTTTTTGGATTTTCTTCTTTAACTTAAAACAGACAAGAAACATTCATACTATAATGTTATATTATATTACCAGCGTCTCTCGTCCAAATTCACTACCTACAAGTAAAGCAAAGCTTGCAACTTCCCAACATCTTTCTCTCCTATATAGGTTGTATCGGTATTATCTATACAACCATAAATACATTATACATATGTATAGTAAAACTTTTATACTGGGGCAGATCTGGCCTACGAATAAATATATAGAGACGCCTTTTTGTCAAAGGAAGGTCCAGAAATCGCGTGCCCTATGCAAAAAAAATTGTTTCATTATACACACACACACACACACACACACACACACACACACACCCTATAAAGTATTATCATTATTAGATTTCTTTTTTGTCAAACTTTTTGGACTTTTCTTTTTTTTTGGGTGGTTTGTTCTAATATAATATAGTAATATACTTAATACTCCTAGCCCAGTGCAGAGAAGGATTTAATTGTGTGGGAGTTCTGGACAAAAGGGTGTGGTTTTGCTTCTTGCACTGTACAACAGGGTCATGGGGTTTCATGAGATGGGTAGGTGTTGGTTTGGTGTGGTATTCATTGCTGTGATAAGTTCTGGTTGTTAGTGAGTGATGATGTGGATGGATATCCAGCTGAGGATCTAGTGCTCAACTTGCCTGGTCAACCAAAGGTTTGCTTCAAGCAGTACGCTGGTTATGTTGATGTGGATCAGGAATGGTAGGAGCTTGTTTTACTACTTTCTTGAGGCTGAGAAGGACCCCGACCAGAAGCCCCTAGCTCTCTGGCTCAATGGGGGTAATTAGTTCTTCTCTTAAACAACAAATTCTTTTTTAGAGTGTTTATGTTTGCTGTATAGTTTTTAATACATTTTGAGGAATGAAATCTTCGTTCATAAAAAAAACAGTGTGTTATTATGTCTGGTTAATGGGGTTCAATTTTATATTGTTTTCTACCTGTACTTGATGGTCTTGTGCTTCAAATTTGCTTTCTTCATTAAAGATTTATTCTCTTTCCTTCCTTCCCTTTTGCTCTTTTCAAAAAACATAGATTGTTTAATGTTATATTTTTATTTTATGTCCTATACGTTTATAATTATAATGATTACAGTAATCATTCCATAGCTAGCACCATCCTTGTTAAGAAATTTCAATTATCAACCATCTAGTAATGTTAGGTGGTCCAGTGGTAAAACCTTGGGACTTGCTCCTCCTGTGATCTCAGGTTCGAGCCGCCCTATGACTGCTAATTGATGGCAACTGGAGGTTTACTGGTCATTAAATTCATGGCCTGTAGGATTAGTCGAGGTGCACGCAAGCTGACCCGGACACTCACGTTAATAAAAAAAAAGAAATTTCAATTATCTGCTATATTTTGTAAATAATTGATCAACTCTATCATCCAAATCCTAAAATAGCTTTTTTCTTAAATATCAGCAAGCAATGCAAATTTCTCCCTTGCTTTGATACTTGGCTACCTTGAATTCTACTAACAAATTTCCAAAATAATTGGTTATCAGATAATCCATTACACTCCCTTGCTTGACAACATGTTGCAGATTAGATGGCAATATTTTCAAATGAGCTCTGTATAACTTTCTATTATTCATGCCTACCAAGTAATTCCATCAAGATTTTAAGACTACAAAACACACTACTAATTGCAGAAAAACAGAACTTAAACAAGTTGATAATATAATAATAATAATAATAAATAAATAAATAAAAAAAGAGGCAAGTGAATAAAACACATCCACGCATGGGTTTGAAAGATCGGCCATGTCGCGCTCTTCTAGCCTTCCAATGCCAGGCACGTGCTCCTAAGTCCTAACCTCTAAAAACAAAGGTCGTGCGCGAATCATCCCTCTTCTAATTTGACCAAAAAAAAATTGTTTTTTTTAATACAAACATGATTTTTTCAATTAAAACATGTCATGTCTTGTAAAACAATCTTCAACAAAGAAATAAAAAAATAATTTATAATTAATTTTATGTGACTATATAAAAAAATTAAAGAATAATTAATTCAAGGAAACAATAAAATAATATATATATATATATATAAATTTTATGATTGAATTATATAACATTTGAAAAACAAAATTAGGACAAAAGTGTAGAAAAATGTGCATCCTGAGTAGCAAAAACATAAAAATGCAACCCTTTTTTAACTGAACCCTATAATTATATTCCACGATGAGAATTTATTTTTTTATATTTTTGAATTATTTTAATATTAAAAATAAATTTTTTAAAAATAAAAAATATATTATTTTAATATATTTCTAAAAAAAACATTTTAAAAAACAATCTCTCAATCAATTACCTAAACACCTCCACGTTGCAACCCAAACGGTCGTCCACCAGCTTGTAGAAATGCATGCGATTAACACTTAAAAAACTGACAAAATTATCCGAAATGAAAGTACCACTTGGCTATGTTTGGTTAAACTAACAACCAAATTTCACAGCAGAATCTCTGTTTTTTCCCATAGAAACGTGTCTACTTTATTCACCCCCACAGCTTTACAATCTCCTCCGATTTTCTGTGACCTCATGAAAACCACTGCACCCCTTGTTTTGTAAACAGCCATTCCGAAAAGACTTTTCTACCCCCACTGACTCTCCCTTTCAAACCCCTCTTTTCCAGCGGCGCTCCGGATCTTTCTCAAGGGTATTACCATGATTTCATCTCAAGAAAGCTTAAATATATATATGTTGCCACAGTTCATGATTGATGGCGTTCCACTTCCTCGCTAATAATATCTACGCCGCAAGGCTTGCTAGTAGCTGTAGTCACCATGCAAGTCTCACACTTCCTCAGTAGCCACCAACTTTCATGCACTACACATGGCCAGAAAATGATCCTCCACCGCTTCTCACCGCCGTCTTCCACCGTCAGATTCCGTCCACCATCAGATCGGTCTATCACTGTTGCCGTGGCTGCTCCACCACAGCTACTAAAGCACCAAAAGACACACTCAATGCCATCAGAGAAGATAGAAATATTCAAGTCATTAGATAATTGGGCTACGCAAAATGTCTTACCGCTTCTAAAACCTGTAGACCAATGCTGGCAGCCCCAGAACTTCTTGCCTGACCCTTCGTTAACATTTTCTGATTTCACTGATCAGGTGAGGGCCCTACGTGATCGGACGGATGGGCTTCCAGATGAGTATTTTGTGGTGTTGGTGGGCGACATGATCACCGAGGATGCTTTGCCTACGTATCAAACCATGATCAACACGCTCGATGGTGTTAGAGATGAGACCGGGGCCAGCCTGAGCCCATGGGCCACTTGGACCCGGGCCTGGACTGCTGAGGAGAATCGGCATGGAGATTTGCTTAGATCTTATTTGTATTTGTCGGGTCGGGTTGACATGCTAATGATTGAGAAGACTGTTCAGTATCTGATCGGATCTGGCATGGTAAGTTACCATACAAATTGCATATGTAAGATTTTTCTTTTTAGAATGCAATTATAAGGATTTATTAGCAGTGAATTTTCTTTATCCACTTTCTACAAGGAATCCTAATTTATACCTTTTAAATTCTTTTTCCACACTAATAATGTAGCTTGATTAGTATTCGTGCCCCCTCCCAAACGGTCATATAAAACAATCCAAGGGTGTGTTTGGAAATAAAACAATTTAAGGGTGTGTTTGGAATTTATATTAATAAATATTTTTTTTATTTAGGAGGTTAATGAGTTAACAATGCCTATGTTTAACATGTAGGATCCTGGGACAGAAAACAACCCTTATTTGGGGTTTGTGTACACGTCATTTCAAGAGCGAGCCACCTTTGTCTCACATGGCAACACGGCTCGCTTGGCTAAAGAGGGAGGTGATCCGGTGCTTGCGCGCATCTGTGGTACCATTGCATCTGACGAGAGACGCCACGAGAATGCTTACTCTAAGATCGTTGAGAAGCTCCTTGAGGTGGACCCCACGGGTGCAATGCTGGCTATAGGAGACATGATGCGTAAGAAAATCACGATGCCAGCCCACTTGATGCACGATGGGCAGGACCCACATCTCTTTGAGCACTTCTCATCCGTGGCCCAGCGGCTTGGGGTTTACACGGCTGACGATTATGCGGATATTTTGGAGTTCTTGATTGGACGGTGGAGATTGGAGAAGCTAGAGGGGTTGACGGGTGAGGGAAGACGTGCACAGGATTTCGTGTGCGGGTTAGCCCCCAGGATTAGAAGGCTGCAGGAGCGAGCTGATGAGAAAGCTAAAAAGATGAAGCCACTTAGCGCGAGGTTTAGCTGGATTTTCAATAAGGAGGTCGCCTTGTAGGATTTCATCTCAGTCTTTGGAAAAGAAATGTCGTTTCTCGTTTTTTGTTTCCTTTTTATGGGCCTTGGTAACATTTTAGGAGTGTAATAAGTTGGGCTTTTTATCCATAAAATATAGAATGCAATGAAGTTTCAATTCTTTACTTGGTTCGGGTATATCAATTTTATTAGGTTAAATTAATTTAATTTATTTTATCATATAATAAAAATATAAAAATTAATTTATAATGATGGAATTAAAAATAAAAATGCTAATAAAAGGCTCTATTATAAAAAAGTATAAAGTATGGACCTGAGACAAGTCCACAGGTCAGGTACACTTGCCATGCTAGTTTCTTTTCTTCTTGTACGGGGCAAAAGACTTTTTAAAAAACAAGAAAACACAGACAACAGATTATTTGTCAAATAACAGAAAAATTGACACTCCCTACTGTTCATACCCGCGATTTTCACCTAATTATCGTCATGCATTAATCAATTCAGTTATAGAATAAACCAGATGACAAGCCGTGCTGTCACATGTTTATAAAATAAATATATTTAATAGTATTATAATTATATATCAGTATTAGATAAATAATAAAAATTAAAGGTACGATAGAGTTAATATTTCATGATTGAAAAAAATTGTGTTGGTAATAAAAAAAATTAAAAACTAAAAAAAATGATTTATAGCAATCAGGGACGGAGCAAGAACAAAAAATTAAAGGGGGGCAAATTAAAAATAATTATTTTAAAAAGGTTAAAATTTCAGTTATTTTTACTAAAATTATAAATATTTACAAGGGAGGGGCTGCGAAAAACATTTCCTTGCAGGGGCCCTTTGCCTTTGCCACTGGTAGCAATCCACGGTTGTTTTGTGAGGAAAGATACAAGTGTTTTCCCCACATGATTTAGCTTTTCTATTAATAAAAAATAAAAATAATTACAAAACTAAATCCTCTACCAACTTAATATTAAAAAAAAAAAAACCAATAAAGATAATTTTGGAAGGAGAAAAACCCATGAGGAAAAACATTGTAGCAATTGACAATGTTTTGTGAGGAAAACTACATTGCTTTCCCCAATAAAATCGACAAAGATAATTTTAGAAAAAACCATAAAAAAAACCATTTAGAGAAGTATTATAGCAATCCATAGTGTTTTATGAGAAAAACTATAACGCTTTTCTCTTATGATTTAGCTTTATTGTAATTATAATTCTTAACCAACTCAATATTAAAAACAAAATCAACAAAGATAATTTTGAAAAAAATCATAAAAAAATCATATGGGAAAACACTGCAATAATTTACAGTGTTTTAAAGAAAAAAATTACAAAGCTAAATTCTCAATCAGTTCAATATTAAAAAAAAATCAACAGAGACAATTTTAGAAAAAAATAACAAAAAAACACAAAAAAACAGGGAAAAAAAACCATGTTGGAAACATTGTAGCAATTCACAGCGTTTTGTAATGAAAGCTACAGTGCTTCCCCACATGATTTAGTCTTATTTGTAATGACTTGTAATTGTAATTATCAACCAGCTCAATATTAAAAAAATAAAATTGACAAAGATAATTTTGATAAAATCACAAGAAAAAACAAACCATGTGGAGAGACACTGTAGCAATCCACAGTGTTTTGTGAGGAAAGCTACATTGCTTTCCCCACATGATTAAGCTTTATTACAAAGTTAAATTCTAACCAGTTCAATATTAAAAAAATAAAATCAACAAAGATAATTTTGGAAAAAAATGTTACAAAAAAAGAAAACACAAAAGAAACTAGAAAAAAACCACGTGAGGAAAAACTGTATCAATCCATAGTGTTTTGTGAGGAAAGTTACAATGTTTTCCTCACATGATTTAGTCTTACTTATATTTACTTGCAATTACAATTCTTAATTAGCTCAATATTTAAAAAATAAAATTGACAAAGATAATGTTAGGGAAAAACATAACAAAACAGAAAAAAACCATGTGAAAAAAAACATTTTAGCAATCCATAGTAATTTGCGAGGAAAGTTACAGTGCTTTCCTCACATATTGTAACTGTAATTTTTAACCAGCTCAATATTAAAAAATAAAATCAAAAAAGATAATTTCAGAGAAAATCATAAAAAAACCATGCGGAGAAACACTGTAGCAATCAACAATGTTTTAAAGAAAAAAATTAAAAAATTAAATTCTCAATCAGCTTAATATTAAAAAAATAAAATCGACAAATGTAATTTTAAAAAATAAAAAAATAAAATAGAAAAATCATGTGAAAAACACCGTAGCAATCCACAGTATTTTAAAGGAAAAAAATTACAAAGCAAAATATTTAATCAGCTCAATATTAAAAAAAGTAAAATCAACAAAGATAATTTTATTAATAAAAAATAGAAAAGTTGGAAAAAAAATGAAAAAAAAAAACACTGTTAATTACTATTATGATCCACGGGATGTGAGTAAACAGTAAATTCCCCACTTCTTTTAGCTTATTACTTAATATGTTATCAAATTATTAAAATAATATATTAATAGTGTTTGATAATATGCCATGGTTGATTTGGGAGAATCATGTCGTTGTACTAGTGTCAAAGTTGGACACAGAGGATGTCTAAAACCTAGGGATAAGTTCACTTGATCTGTCAAAATAATACAAACTAAATTGTCCGTGGTTCGTACTACACTATACTGTGAGTAAGATTAAATTTATTTTGAAAATAAAAAAACATGTAAGTGTTGATAATATTATTTTAATAGAAAAATATTTAAATCATGTAGGGGTTCACTAAGACAGCAACATATTAGATTAACTTGAATTACTTGTTAAATCTACGACTCGGGTCATGAGACTATGATAATCTCATATAAAGAAAATTGAAACAAAATATAAAGCTCAATTCTTTAACAACTCAATACTGAAGGAAGAAATTAAAAAAAATTAATTAAAAATTAATCCAAAAAAATAATTCAAGTCAACCCAAGTTAACTTGTCAAACCATGAACTGGGTTATAAGACCGGGATAACCACATAAAAAGTAAATTGAAACAAATTATGAAGTCTAATTTTTTATTAATTCAATGTTAAATGATGAAATTGAAAAAAATATAAAAAGCGACCATATTCAACTCGGGTTAATTCACCAAAATCATAACTCATGTCATGAGATCAAAATAACCTCATAGAAAGTAAATTGAAAAAATAACCTGAGTCAACCGGAGTTAACATGTCAAACTTACAACCTGAGTCATTAAATTGTGATAACCCTATATAAAAACAAATCTAAAAAAATTATGAAGCTCAATTCTTAATCAACCTATTGTTGAATGATGAAATTGAAAAAAAAAATCAATCTAAAAAAAACATATTAAAATGATCTAGGTCAACCTGAGTTAAATCACAAAACCCGTGACTCAGGTTATAAGACCAAGATAACCTCATAAAAAAACCAAAACAAATCATAAAGTTTAATTTCTAATTAACTTGATATTAAAGGATGAAATTAAAAAAGTATCAATTAAAAAAAATGAATCAATTAGGTTATGATACTAAGACAACCATAGAGAAAGCAAATCACAACAAATCTTAAAGTTTAATCCTCAATAAATCAAATATTAAATGATGAAATTAAAAAAAAAAACATAAATTAAGAAGAAAAAAACATTACTCCAATAAATAATGCTTTGTGAGGTGGTTGATACACAAAAACACCATCTCTTTTAGTTTTTGTTAATAATTAATAATTAATGCACATTTTTTTATAGCAAGGCCTGATCATAATACAAGGAAAACACGTCCCCTTTTGGCTAGTGTGGAATACATACCCCTTTTAGATTAAAAAAATTAAAAACAAAACATGAAAAATATCAAAACGCTTCCCATGACCCTTTTAATTACACAAAATACTCATGTGACCCCCTTGTTGTCTTCTTCTTTTTTTTTTTTTTTTGTCTTTTTTAAGGTTAAAAATGTTCTTTTACTGGATATGAAAAGTGAAAAAACTTGAAACACCCTTGTTTAGCAGCTCAAAAGTTTTTTAATCTTAGAGGAAAAAAATATTTTTACTGTTTCGAAACTTATAAAATATCAAAAAAAAATTTAATCAACAGTTTTAAATTTTGTTGATTCTAGATTTAAATTTTGTTGATTCTAGAAATAAAAGAGTATTTTCACTGTGTTATAAAAATTAAAAGATGTATATATTTTCTAACAACTTTTTAATAACCATTAAACCAGAGAAAAAGACCAAGAAATCCATAATAATTTATGTATAGAATTACACTAAAAATCCACGTGTTTTAGCTTTTCTTTTAATAAATATAAAATAGGTGTATCTATTTAAAAAATAAATCGATCATAAATGGGTAATGGGTAAAACATGATTAGGTCATCCGACACCTGCTCATAAAATCTAGTATGTTTCTCTGCTTTTACAACGTTGCCAACAGGAAAAGAAATAAGTCGTTTTCCTGTCTAGAAAACTTCAATTTTAAGGTAATCTGGTCTTCGTTTCAAATATAAATTCTCCCTTGCAAAAGTCACAATCAAGAACTGTTTCGCTATGATTGTGGCAAACATAGAAAAAAGAGACACTATAACAGAAAGCAGAAATGATACAACTTCGGCTCTTTTCATCTTTCATCGAGTCAAACATACTGGGATCCATTAACTTTACCCACTCTAAACATGAAAATCCGAGTCTCCTGCCTTCATGATAAGCAATGATAATCCATTTTTTTCCTTTCGGCTACCACTAGTCCATGTACTAAGATACTCCATGTTCATGTCCTAACATATTTTCTTACGACAATCTAATATAACCGTGTATTTTTGGCTACTGAATATCCACCCTCTGCGAGTCTCTGTCCCCGGGAACGTTTACAGCTCTCAGAGGTACCACTGATCTTGCCAATTGCGGGCTATATAATGACCAGATCCAACATCATTACGGGTTAGCATGCTGTAATGACGTCACTTTTTCCTATATATGATCGATATGAAGGTGGAAAACTTCCTTCTTCCATATATATGTTCTTCAACATCGGTGATTACCTAACCTTTCGTTATTCTCACAGGCCTAGAAATATATAGTAGATGAGGGTTACCGGCAAGGAAACCAACATGCCGAAGATTACCCTGCAGAAGTGGAAGCACAGTTAATACACCGCCAAGGTAAAATTGAGCAGTGATCAGAAACAATAAATCTAAATTCCCCCTCTAATTCATGGATCTGGGTCTATACAGAAAGCTCAATTCCCATATACTACTAGATATATTAACTTCAATTGGGATCTCTTCTCAAAGTGAAGGTCTAGCTTCCTGACTTACCCTGTACTCATTATATCGGGATGCAACCCATACTCCCTTGCAAAGACGAATGGCACAATCCCTTGTGAAAGAGCTGCCTGGCATTGTATGGTAACAGTATTACAAACTCTGTGTAAGAGAATACTCAACAAAACAGATGCATTCTGTCAACTAATATTCTTAATTAGCCACGAATGTTCGTGTCGTACCTGCACTATGGCCGCACGGAGCCGCACTCCTCTCATTCCAACAGCGACCGAAGTTGTCGACATTACGATTGGTCCACAAATGAATCGGATTGCCATTGCCATTGTTGCCCTTTTCTTGCCGCATACAATTATCCGAGGCTGAAGAGCCATGAACAACCCTGCGATTTTTATTGAATATTTTCATACAAATTACTGGATCAACAGTGCTGGTGGTTATAAGGGGTTCAATATACCTAAACTGAACATGGCCATCCCAAGACCTGCGTCTGAAATTATTTTTATTGAATATTTCACCAAGCTGGGCATTCCCACATTCCATCTGCTCATTTCACGGAAATGTTTATCAATAAAAGCCATTTTTTAACGAAGTTTATCGAGGAGGAAGAAAATTGGGAAAGAGAGGATATCAGAAACTCACTTGAAAGAGGCTAAAGACCAGAGAAGCCCCAAGACACTCGAGTATGTATTTGGATTTCGAGATAGCTTCCTCCCTACCACAACAAGTATAAGTCTAATCATGACAATGGCATGCGGCATTTCTTGGTTGCTCACTGATTCCTTCGAATTCGATTCCTCTGGTGCTGGCATTTTACAACTGTCTCTGAAGCTGATTTCCTTGCCTGCGATATCATTAATGTATAACAGATGGGTTTAAAGACTACCGTGCAATTGCATATTCACAAAATTAAGATTCAACAAGAAACAACAATGTGCTGTGAAATTTGGAACTCCAACATTGCCTTATTAACCTCATTTGCATAATATATATATATATATATATAAGAAATACAATCATATCCTGTGATCCTTTTCATTTCTTGTCGCAAATATTCACCTATAGTATACCACATCTCGATAAATTAGACTAATTTTTCTGTCACATGTAGATTTCTATATTGATGGTATTTTTTCAAAATCGATAATTAGCTCATGTTTTTGCTAGTGTGTGCTTATTCAATGTAATTGGGCAATGCTTTTTAAAAAATTCAATTTTTTTCATGTACTAATATTAAAAAATAAAAAATATATATTATTATAATATATTTCTAAGTGAAAATATCTTAAAAAGTGTTCCAAACACTTCTCTCTTTTTAATGTCATGGAAATCATTTAAATGCTAAGTTTAAAAATGAAAAGGAATGAACTTCAAAACTTTTATTTAAGAATGTGTTTTAATTTACTTAAGAACTTAAACTTAGAAGGTTCTATTTGTTATTGTGTTTCAAAAGTGTTTTTGTTATTCTGTTTTTGCTTTAAATTAATATTTTTTTCGTGTTTTCAGATCATTTTGATGTACTGATATCAAAAATAATTTTTTAAAAATAAAAAAAATTATTTTGATGTATTTCCGAGTAAAAAATACTTTAAAAAACAACTGCTATGACACTCCTAAATACAGTCGAAGTTTTAAATTAGAATTATATAAGAATGAGGCCAAATTATACCGAGGTTGTAACATCCTCTTTTATTATTGTTGACTATATATCTTGATGGATGTTAAACAACTGCTTATTATTAAACCAAATTTGTATTTTTGAACAAACAAAACTTAATATATAATCCTAAGAGGGATAGTTCAATTGGTTAAGTCCTGAGTTTGCTTTTCAGAGATCACTAGTTTAAGTGTCATAAATTTCAGGATCACTGGAAACTTACCTGATTATTAACTTTAAAGTCTTGAATAATTAATTAAAATGCGTGTAAACTAATCCAAACATCATAATTAAAAAAATAATAATAATGTCACTCCAAGGTTTCTTTTCGAGTGTAGTGTTGTGACAATGGAACGTATACGAATATGATCACCACCTTGAAAGGTTTGGCTGATGACGATTCTGTGATAATTACTGATTTAATTGTTTAATTAATGGGATTTGGTGTTAGAATAATTAGATTCTCTACTATGAAAGACCAAGTAGTTAGGCAATCGAATAGCCCCTCTGTCATCACACACGTGCCCTCGGCCTAATGATGCTGCCTACCAATTGAGGTGCTGATTCATTAGAAATTCATTGACCACTGTGTACCTTTTTCTTTCTGTTCTTCTTTTTCCGGTGGTAGGTTGGAGCCTTGTAGGGGCCACCGCCCGCTTCTCAGGTGCGGTGGTTGGAATAATAGTTGAGATGTTTTATAAAGTATTTTTTTAAAATAATATATTAAAATAATTTTTTATTTTTAAAATCAATATATTAAAATAAAATTTTTGCAGGGCAGAGACCCCTTATCTAAAGGCTGTTGTACTAATATTAGAAGTTGTTTTTTTTTAAATATTTTTTTTATAATATATTAACATATATATTTTTTTAAATTAACACATTAAACTATCTAAAAAAATTTAAACAAAAATAAATAAATTTTATTAAAACATCTATGCAAACGCAGCCTAAAAACTGATTAATCAGGTGATGGAAAATGAGGAAGAGCTTTTTTTCTAAATCTAGAATGAAAATGGTTAAAGATAACTAATCTACCTGTAAGAGGTAGAGATTTGTGCCAACTAGATTTTAGTTTTTTCTGAATTCACATTTCTCTTCCCCAAATGTGTTAGAACGAGCCCTGAGTTCAGTCTCGTCCTTATAATTGTAATAAAAAAAATCAGTAAATACATTTTTGATTGCATTTAAAAATTGAGAAATTATTTGATATATTTGGAATTATATTTCTTTTTCATATAAATACGAGATTTACTAAAGGAATTCAAAGTAAATGCCATAGATATTTATTAAATGAAGGAGTATAATTCAGGGAGTATTTAATAATTTCTCTTAAGAATTTGAGTAATATGTTAAATGCAATCACCGCTTTTATTTTCAAAAAGTGAAAAATTCGAGTAAAATCCTATATATATATATATATATATATATATATATATATAGAAAAGGTTGTATTTAAGAGGTCAATTGTACTGTGTAGTATAGATAAAAAAGTATAAATTAATATGTTTAAAAGACTTATCCACGTAAACAAGCATTACCTTAATTAATCACGTGCTCGTTTGCGAATCTTTATGGTTGTTGTCAGGTCAATATTCTATGTTAGTTGTAAGATCCATATTACCAATTCAACAACAAAAACGACTTCGATCAGAAAGATATAGAGAGTGGATCATTAGCCAAACCTGGCACATCTTTGCCGCCGCCATTTGGACATATTACTGGCGACTCACCCCAGACTAGCTTGACTTCAGGAACCGCCGGAGATGGCTGCCGGTAAATTTTACCGGCGACTGGAGATCGGACCCAAAAAGGCGTGTTCGTTGCATTAGTTAGGTCCAATTCGTTAAAGTTGGACGCACGTGGTGTCGGTTGAAGTGAGTAAGCATCAGACGACGCGTATCCTGACAACCTCGGACTCGTTCCAGACCGATATGCCAATCCCAAGTCACCATTACATAGCACAATCTCATTGTTGGGTCCATGACTGAAATGACCATTATAACCATGGTATTCGTGCAGTGGTACAGGGGTATTAACGGAGAAAACTTCGGCGTTGGAGAGGTTTGATGGTCTAGGAGTGAGGCATATGGAGGATGATAAAGCGGAGTCTGGAGCCGAAGATGTGGACCGTCTGATGCGGACTCGTATGCGTCCGTTGCCGTCTGTTTCTGATTCTGTGCGGAGTGGATCCCTGCCGTCGAGCGAGATGACGTCGTCGTCGAGTTCGATTTTGGAAATGGTGGCTGCTGTAGGGCCGGGAAATTGGGCTTTGATTAGGAGGGTTGCAGCTCTGTATTCAAAGAGGAAGAGCAGAAGCGTGTACCTGCAAACCCAAATTTACTTGAAGATTAATTACTGTTCTTTGCATGAAATATATACATGCTCGTATGTGTATGTATGTGTCTATATAATCATAAATTACGTTGTAAATTTCTCGATAACTATGATTACATATGTGTGCATGTATTTTCCATCAGTGTACATGTAATTTTAAGTAGTGTTGTTCAAGGATTGATTCTTGGGTGGCCAGAGCTTTTTTAAGTTGATGATATATCACTTTGACCATGACAAGTTTCCATATAGAAATGATGCTGTAGGACTATAACTGGTATGATATTCAATTGTCTTTTTGAAGATTTTCGAGAGATGTGAATGTTGTTTGATTCTTAAATGCTTTTGAGGTAACTAATAGAATCTACTTTTTGTAAGGAGGCACCGATGCGTGGTTTTTGTGTTTTTTCAAACTTTTCAGCTGCATCTTTCCTACTAAAATGGCGCCACTGAGTAGGCACCGCATGAAGATTTGAAGGGGGGATGAGTTAGCAGCAAGGAAAAGGAATCGATAGACCAACCCAGCAAGATTACGTACACAACGAAACATCAAAAGGAGGCTCAAAAGATTTTCTCAGGAAACAGAAAGAAAAGGAAAACTGGGATTAGGATATGTTCACAATACCATATTATACATTGAAGAACAACCACTTGCACCATGAGGCTCTGTGTGAAATCTCCATACATGGCCTTGAGCAAAGGAATGCCCATGACAAGTGTGTTAGGCAAAGTAGCGACTGAGAAGAGAGTGATAAGCCAATCAAATTCTCCATTAAAGAAAACAGCCCACACTGAGAGCAGAACAAGGGCTAAGACTTTCGAAAGAGTATCAGCCAGTATGAACTTGGTGTCCATTTGGTATGGATTGTTTTGAGCGATGAAGTGGAAAGACAGCACAGGGACTGCAAAAACAGCAACAAATCTGTTGATCCCTGAGCACTGCTCCGGTGTGAATATCTTGTACCATTTCACTGATCCATACGCAACCAGCATTGCAAAATACAGAGGCACCATTGCACACATGACCTTGTAGAAATCATCTGCAGATATCATCTTTTATTTAGCCCTGAGCACTCTCTCAAGCTCAGTTTGTGAGGGTCTGCTTGCGTGAGCAGTCTCGAGTGATTATATAGTGCATTTATGGACGAAATTGCCCATAAAAGAGTTGCTAATTAACTTGGTAGGTACTGTAATTAGCGACAATTACGGTTGGCAAGCTTAATGATTAACTTTGTCACGTGGTGTCTCTGTCTTTCCACATAGCAGATGAGAATACCATTTTGAGGGAAATAGCTGAATTGCTGTTTCCAGGTCTGTTTTTGCTACTTCGATGCAAATTAGTTATAGAAAATGATTGCAATTGTTTCTATTTTATTTATTAATTTAAATCAGAGCATATTACATCATGAAGGATGTGTTTGATGATGCCTTATTTATATTTGTGCAAAGTACTTTTTTAGTAATGTTTTTCATTATTTTTTTAAAATAATTGATATCTTTAAATTAAAATCATCTAAAAATCTTATTTTTTTAATCTAAAATATTTTGAAAAGCATTTTCTATTTGTAAATATTAATATATATCATGTTTGATAGTACAGTACAATTTAATTTTTAAAGTGTTGTTTATTTAAAAATATATTAATATAACAAACTTTTTATTTTTTAATTCTAATTTTAATATATCAAAACAATAAAAAAACATTAAAAATATTAATTTAAAATTTAAAAAAACATTCAAGAATTTTAAAAAACATGGTTGTCTCTTGCGTGATAATTAAAATTGATATCTTAGTTGAATATTGCGACATGTGTCTTTGGACCCTCAGGAATGCAATATTTTAATTTTCCGAAGTCAAACAGGGTTAAAAAAATCAGAGAGCTCTGATTTGCAGTGCTCTTTATTGTAATGTGTTGTCAGAAATCATCACCCAACAAGCCAGTGAATAAGGTGATGCATGAATCTGGATCACACGATTGGGCGGTTTGTGTCATGATGAATCATCACGCATGCATGATAGCAGAGAAACAGCCTTGTTGAGAGGTGATCATTCTGTCACTAAAAGAAATTTTTCTTGAAGAGTAGATACTTATTTCATCCTCGCTTTGTCGAGGATAAAATAATTTTTTTAGCAAAAAAAAAAAAAAATATATATATATACAAAAAAAACTTTTTAAATGTGTTTTTTAATTTTAATTATAAATTAAAAAGTCTATATACATTCATTTAATTAAATATATTATGAACAATTTGTGCTAATAAATAAAAAAACAAAGTATTAACTTATCTATTTAACTCGTCTCGTTAAGGTTAAATAATTGTTTTAAAACACTGGGTGTTTTAACGTGTTTTTTGACATCAAGTAAAAAATATAACCATGAATCAAAAAATCGATATATAAATATAATAAAATATAGTAAAGATCATGTGCGTTAATAAAAAATAATAAATTTTTTTCCCTAAAAAACAGGATAAAAGAGAGAAAACTAAAAACATATTACCAAAAATAAGATAAAAAAATGGTGAAAAATAGCCTAAGTGTAAAATGATAAAAAATACTAAATATAAAGAGAGAAAATATATATATATAAAAACTTGTTTATGAAAATTACAATTTTATCACTGCTACATGAAACCAAAAGCAAAATTTACAATTATACCATTTCCTTTTAGTATATGTATAATTTTGATTTTTTTTTTAAATGAACAAAATAAATTAAAAAATTTAGTGGAATATCATGGTTTGAAAAATAAATTGGGAAATAATACAGTTTCAACCTATCACGATTTCAATTGTGATAAATCATCTTGTTGTGATTCAAAATCGAAACATATCGCAAAATTAAACCCCTATCTCTTCTTTTAATGTCATATTTTTCAATTATAATTTTTTTATATGTTGTATTTTAAAAATATAAGCTATATTATTTCACTAAAACTTTTTATAATTGTGTTCGAATGCCAAAATTTTAGATTTTTTTTTATAACAGCCCACAATTTTATATAACCTAGAATGAAATTGTAATAGACAAATGCCATGCACCGCAGTTCCTTGCACGGGAAAAACATAAGATCTATTTTACAAATTTTACAAAAAAGTAAGAGATTATTCATGATAATTTCCGCACCTTTATGCAGTCCCGAGTCTACAAGAGTGAAAAGAAGAAGAAGAAGAAGAAACCATGTTCCTTAATTTGAAGATTATATAAACTTAAGCCATGCAAAACCATTCAAGAACTGGATAGCTGGCCCTTTGGCACAGCTATCGCCTCCAAGAAAAACTATCCTTGTGAAGCAGCATCAAAATGATTCTAAAAGAAAGTGCCCTCGAGCCTCCTATCAATTAAGAACAATCTTTTCTTGCAGTGCTGGCAGAGCACAACTCAGTTAAACTTGTAAATGTCCTTAGTTATATTTGTAGTGAATCAGCTCTACCAGAATCTAGAAATAAACCTTCAAAATCTAATGCCAATGATCACCCTACGGTATCCAGCAATGGGTATTTTTCTATTCTATAAAGCTTGAGAAAAGTTGACCAGGTGCTTTCGCCTTTCACTATGAATATGGCGGTGGTGAAAAGCTTATTAGGTCGTCTTTTCACTCTCGTAAAGATGGAAGTTGCCTCATAAAGCTTTGAATTATTAATCAATTAATGGTATGTGCTGTTTAATTACTAGCTAGCTGCTTTTTCAGGAAATAAGCAGCAGCAGCAACAATCACAGCAACCACTGATGTGAGAATTCCCTTCCAAGAGATCTTGTCATGGCGGATACTAAATAATGGATGCCCTTGCGCTTAACTAGCAAGCTTACTTCCATTAATTTCGCATATCAATAAACAATATGACTTGTGATTCACGAGAAATTCTAAAACATCTGAAGAGTAAAAAAGATGAGAGAAAGTTATTTATATACATAACTTAATTTCTCGTCTTTTACTTCTCTTTATATATCTATGAGTAAGTATTAATAATTACTCTATAAATATCATAAATTTTCTCAATAACTCACCATCACTAATCAAGGCACCAATAATTTGATGCATTACATGTCCTGATATCTATCTTCGACATAATTGATTGAAATGCAATATTCTTTTAGATAAAATATTTATTAAATATTTTTAATATTATTATAAATTATGAGTACTAATTACTTTTCAATGTGTATATATATATATATATATTCACTATTTAGTATGGGAGGCTTGGAAAGCAGAATCAGCTATCCGTGAAGGCGTCAATGAGATGAGACATATCTTGACTAACACTACACTCAATTTATGTCATGATGGACTTTAAAAGGTTAGAGAGGTTGAGTGTCTTGAAGCGATATTAACAAAAGATGAAATTACTTATCGTGTGAGTGCTGTGAATGTTGGTACATCCACGAGCATCCCAGGCTCATCTACAAGTTGGAGTAATATTGGTGTTGACTCTTACATGAATATTGCAAACTTGTTCTTGAGTTCGACGAGTTAGGGTGGTTGTGCAGGTTTGCACACAAGCATTTTAGGTCCATTTACAAGCATCCTAAGCCTATCCATAAGCTAGAGTGATATTAGTCCTCTTACCTAAACGGTTGCTACATATCTAACCTCAAGTTTGATAAATTGGGGTGGTTTTCCAGATCTTTCCATGAGTTGGGATGATTATTAGATGTAATTATATTATATATTATGAGAATTATGAATAGATGATTACATGTAATTAGTTTAATTTTAATAAATCTTATATTATGTTAATCATATATATAATTGTGTTAATTAAGACTGAATCATTGGGAGTTAATAGCTAAAAAAAACTATTTCTGTAAATGTTTCTTAATCGAGTCATAGATATTATTGTAACTTACATGTCTTAGATATTAAATATCATACGAGAGTCATAAATAACATTTTCGACTCCATCAAATTTACTACATCTCTGTAGATATTTTTTGAGCTGTACTATTTTATTTTAAAAAAATTAATATGTTAAGTTAAAAAAAAAAAAAAAGTTAACTCCTCACGCTACTCTGTAGACATCTCTCGGTTGGTCTACTTTTATTAACTTAAGTACAAGAGCATCCAATGTTCCACTAGAGGACTCGATTTTGGAATCATTTGGAAACGCGGTTGAAACCGTATTTCTAGAAAATTTTAATTTTTTTTATTAAAATTTAATATAATTTGTATGTTTTGAATCGTTTTGATATCTTTGGTATTAAAAATAATTTTTAAAAAATAAAAAAATATCATTAACATGCATTTTGGTATAAAAAATTATTTGAAGTCGGTTGAAGCAAGGGTCCCACTCCAGTCACTCGGCCAAGTCACATAGTCCATCAACCATTGGTCATGTCACGTCACCCAAGTCGCCATGTAAATCTCTCAAGTCTAATTATATCACGGAAAGTCGAATTATGTCTGCAGTTTGTATGTCTTTATAAATTGATATTTTTAATAAATGAATTTTATAGAATTATCAAGCATTTCTCAAAGAAATATTATCTAGGCCTTTGGTGCACGAAATTAAATATAATAAAGTGATACTACCACTGTTAATTAGCTTACCCCCAAAACTCGTGCACGCCAAGCTTTCTGCAAAAAGATTTTGCAGACATTTTGAGCGCCTAGGTCCGCTGTTCACAGGACTTAACAATGGATATGATTTTTGTCAACTATTTATGGAATTAATAATACCACAAAAGTAATCTCGAGGGCTGTATTTTACTGGTTAATTTTTAGATTTGCTTTATAAAGATCACCAATTCGAGTTTTATAAATCTTAGAACCACTAAAGAATTACATGGTCATTAACTTTAGGACCCGTAAAATTAGTCGAAGTAAACATAAATTAACCCGAACACTCACATTAATAATAATACCACAAAAGTAATGATTGAGGCCTATCCTTGACTTACCATGCCATTATAAAAAGTTTTGTATGTTATAAATAATATCTTGTTTTTGGAGGTATAGTAGGGGTAAGTAAAAATACCGAAAAACTGATTAAATCGAGAAAATTAGAAAAAAAAATAACTGAAAAACCAAACCGAAAAAAAATCCGATTAAACCGATTAAAATTTTGAAAAAACCGGCCAGTCCGATCCGGTTTCGGTTTTATAAGCAAAAAACCAGAAAAAAACCGAGTCAAACCGAGCCAAAACCAAGCCAAACCGGAAAAACCAAAAAAACTGAGCCAAAACCAGAAAAAACCGAGCCAAAACCGAACCAAACCGGAAAACCGAGCCAAATCGGTTTGAACTTGTTTTTGTCCTAAAAACTGAATCAAACCGAAACTGGTCGGTTTGAACCGGTTTTGTTTTTTTTTTAAAAAAATTTGGTTTGGTTAGTTTTTTTTTATAACAACCGAATCAAACCGAAAATGATCACCTCTAAAATATAGCCTTGTTATGTATTTAAAAAAAATAATTTTTTTTAAATTAAATTTTTTAAAATTTTTTAAAGTTATTTTGATATATTAATATTAATAATAAATATTTCTAAACATATCCACAACTACAATCCCAAAACCAACATCATAAATCATGATTTTAATTTTTAGCAGCATCTATGATTGTTCACGAGAGAATAAAGATTTATTCACCAAAACTTTCTCCGTTTATCGAAAACATATATAATTCCGAACTTAATTTAATCCCCAATCGTCAACTAATACAATCCTTGAGCATATCAGCAATGGGAAATATTGTTTTATACGACCAACAATCTGTGCTAAGTGCTAAATATTAGCAATTCGCATGGGCTGGAGCGTTGAATCTGATCGGACAGAAGGACACGGGAAACAGGGAAAAGATGAACTCCCTCTGCTACCTCCGGCGGATTAAAGGCTTGCCTGTCCAATTTGTTTAGTTTCAGACCTGATAGTGAAACGACATGTGGCGTGATGTGGGCCCCACACTCTACCTGACAGGGTAACAACGCATGCCCCTAAGTCTGTACCGTCCAATCAATCAAATCTCGTATCTGATAATTGGCTCAAGAAAGAGAAGTGAGCTTGTCTTTATAGTGTACAGCCGTACACTTCTCTGCCTTGCTTCTCTCTCTCTCTCTGTTTTTTTTACCGGCTCTGAAATTGTTCTCAGAGCAAAGGAAAAAACAAGGCCCTTCTCAGAACAAGTTACTGGACCCAATAAGGACATGCTCTGGTGTGGAACAAAATGCTTATTTTATATGTTTTTTTTGGATCACTGGACGAAACACCATTATTTCATTCAAGCAGCTGACAATTCTTTTACAAGTAGAGTCCTAGGCTTTATAGTCCAGTGTACAAAGGCATCTGTTACAGTGATGCAGAAGAGCTTGAACCCATAAAAATAAGACCAGAAATAAAGAAAGGTGAAAAAACCTAATGTACTGCAAAAGAAACAGAAAGCAAGCTCATAGGGATTTTGGCTCATAGTTACTTGGCGAGGTTTGCATCTCATCTCATGGACTCATCATAGCGAAGAGATCCAATCGTGTGCGTTCAGCTAAAGTAAACTAGCCAGTAGATTATTTCTCAGATCAACTTGAACCTAAGATCCTCAAAGCAAGATTCCTCTCCCGAATGAAATGACCAACAAAACATTATATGGTTGGTCAATCTAGGCTCTGTCGAAAATATATAGCAAAGTTCACTGCCAATTGCTGTCATTGCATGTTTCGGTTGAACACTGGTCATGAAGACACTAAAACTGGTGTTTGATTTTCTCCCGAACTCTCTAAACTACGGGTTTTCTGCTCTCTTTGATCTTCAATGCACAGTTGAGTCGATCTACCCTCGAGTTTTTGAGTCGAGTGGCTGGACAAGAAGGATCGAGTAACCAGTTTTTAAGCATCTGACAAAAGCTGTGACCACCCCCACGCTGTTCATGTAAATCAAGTCCAATCGACCAAACTTCACCTGTGAATTCTTCCACTCAGATCCGTTTAAATCAAGTCCATGTGGTGATAAGTAGCTGATTGTGCTGAGTAATCAACAGGAATCATTTACTCCCAGATTGATCCAAATGGCCGAAAGATCTTCAGTTCGCATATCAGATAGTAACTCGAATTAAAGCCCGAGGATAATCAAGGCCTGGCAGGGTTAGTGGCCCTCTCTTAAAATTCAGGACAAACAAGAAACCTGTAAGATCAAGGTCTAGTTGTGTTGGAGGCATCTATTAACAAACAGGATAACTCAGAACAAATATACTCACATCATTAGTTTACCGTGCAGCCTAAGGCGCGATCACTAACCTAGCATCATTAGCATACTCAAGGGCAACTGGATAGACAACATTATAGAGTCGTTAAAAGCTACTTAAAAACTGCATTATATTAATTAAGTATTAAGCATTATTAAGTATTAAATATTAATTAAGTATAAAGCTAGGAGGGGTGGGGAAACACTGTTCCCCCACATCCATTAGACTGTTGATTACCGGTGTTGTTTATTGTTTTTTTTTTATTTTGTTCTTCTATGATGTATTTATAAAGATTTAGAATTAATAATTTATTTTAATTTGTTTTTTATATAGTTATTGAAATATATAAAAAATATCTTAATATTGAGCTGGTATAAAAAAAAATATCTTAGCATTGCAGTATAGTCTATTTTTTTTTAAAAAAATTCGTTAAATAAAAAATAATTTCGAGAAAAACTAGGTTATTAAACTTTGTGGATTCAATGACCTGATTTTGCGAGTTTGACAAAGTAACCCTAGTTGTCTCGGTTCGCGGGTTTAGCAGGATACCTTCTTTTTTTTCTAATTGAACTCGATTAGTGATCGATCTGTTTTTTTTATCATATAGTTAAAAAAAACTAATTTTAAAAAAAAACATGTTATTAAATTTTAGAAAGTCCATGGGCTTGTTGATGAGTTTGGTGATTTTATCTTTCAATATCGAGTTGATTGAGAATTGAGTTTCATAATTTGTTTTATTTTTTTTAAGAGATTATCATAGTCTTAAAAAAGTGTTAATATTGGTTTGACGCTTGATTTTATAATTGTCTATTTTTGTTATAATATAGCTAAATAAACAATAGTTTAGAAATTTTTTTTATTAATCCCAATGGAGTCCATTACCCGGGTTGCGAGTTTGACGTGTTGACCAGAGTTATCCAATTCACGGGTTTAGCGGGTTTACCCATCAAACCTTATATGTTTTTTTTTTTAGTTTTTGGTTTTTTAATTTTTCTAATTTTTTTATTTCACTCTTTTTCAATATTGGGTTGGTTGAAAAATGAAATTCGTGGTTTATTTTTTTCCACTTTCTATAGGGTTATTACGATCTCAAATAAATATTTTTTTAGGGTTGATGCTCGATTTTGCAAGCATTTAATGTTATCATAAAAATAAATTAAAAAAGTCTAAAAAAAAAATAAAGCTATTACACTTATTGAAGTACATGACCCAGGTCGCAAGGTGATCGGGGTCGATCTAATCTGGCATCATCTCAATATTAAAAAAAATATCGACTAATCTTTTTTTTAAAAAAAAGCTATGTCATATTTTTACCGGTCGTCCAACTTATCTTTAGATCCATTAAATTGAATGATTCATTTTGGATGAACTCCCACACGATTTAATTCGAAACTAGAGTTAGACAAGGAGCCAGGTCAACAGATTTTAAAATCAAACTGCTTGATTGGATTTAATAATACTACCAAAAAATCTCTGAACCCTGAACATCTTTTTAGGTTTAGAAAAATAACAGTCTAATTTACAGCGGATAGTGCGGATGAATGTACCAGTTATATTATAACATACTCTAAACTGTGTGGGGGAATCATTGTTCCCCCACACACAAAACACTGTGGATTACAACAGTAATCCACAGTGCTTTCTTTTTTTTTTTGTGCTAACTTTTTCCTTTTTTCTTCTTTTTTTTTGTTTTTTTTTGTTTTTTTTTCAAAATTACTTTTTTTTTCAACTTTCCTATATTTTTTTTTCATTTAATTTTTCTTTTTTTTTCCAAAATTATTTTTGTTGATTTTACTTTTTAAATATTGACCTGGTTGAAATTTTTGCTTTGTAATTTTTTTCTTTAAAATATTGTGGATTCTTTGCGATGTTTTTCCACATAGTTTTTCTATTTTATTTCTTTATTTTTCAAAATTATATTTGTCGATTTTTTTTAATATTGAGTTGATTGAGAATTTAGTTTTGTAATTTTTTTCTTTAAAACATTGTTGATTGCTACAGTGTTTCTCCGCATGGTTTTTTTTATTTTCTCTGAAATTATCTTTTTTTATTTTATTTTTTAATATTGAGCTGGTTAAAAATTACAGTTACAATATGTGAGGAAAGCACTGTAACTTTCCTAAAAAATTATTGTTGATTGCTATAGTGTTTTTTCCCACATGGTTTTTTTTTTTTTTCTGTTTTTGTTATGTTTTTTCCTAAAATTATCGTTGTCAATTTTATTTTTTAAATATTAAGCTGGTTAAGAATTGCAATTACAATTAAATACAAGTTTTTCCTCACAAAATACTATGGATTGACACAGTTTTTCCTCACATGGTTTTTTTTCCAGTTTCTTTTGTGTTTTCTTTTTTTGTGATATTTTTTTCCAAAATTATCTTCGTCGATTTTTTTTTTAATATTGAGTTGGTTAGAATTGAACTTTGTAATAAAGCTTAATCATGTGGGGAAAGCATTGTAGCTTTGCTTATAAAACATTGTGGATTGCTACAGTGTTTCTCCGCATAGTTTTTTTTTGTTATAATTTTTTTCAAATTATCTTTTTCAATTTTATTTTTTTAATATTGAGTTGTTTGTGAATTACAATTACAAGTCATTACAAATAAGGCTAAATCATGTGGGGAAGCACTATAGCTTTCATCACAAAACATTGGGAATTGCTACAGTATTTCCAACATGATTTTTTTTTCTTTTTTTGCTGTTTGTTTTGTTATTTTTTTTTTCTAAAATTGTCTTTGTTGATTTTTTTTTAATATTGAGCTGATTAAGAATTTAGCTTTGTAATTTTTTTCTTTAAAACACTGTGAATTGTTGCAGTGTTTTCCCATGTGATTTTTTTATGATTTTTTTTTAAAATTATCTTTGTCGATTTTTTTTTTAATATTGAGTTGGTTAAGAATTATAATTACAATAAAGCTAAATCATATGAGAAAAGCGTTGTAGTTTTTCTCACAAAACATTGTGGATTGCTACAATATTTCTCTAAATGGTTTTTTATTTTATTTTATTGGGAAAAGTGCTATAGTTTTCCTCACAAAACATTGTCAATTGCTACGATGTTTTTTCTCATGGGTTTTTTTCCTTCCAAAATTATCTTTGATGGTTTTTTTTTAATATTAAGTTGGTAGAGAATTTAGCTTTGTAATTTTTTTTTCTTTTTATTAACTGAAAAGCTAAATCATGTGGCGAAAGCACTGTATCTTTTCTCACAAAATACTGTAGATTGCTACAAATCATTTTGTTCAGTCTTTAAGTTTTTGATCACCAACACAACTTTTTTTTTCGTCATGAAATATTTGCTCCGTCATACCTTTAATTTCTATTACTTATCTAGCGTTGGTTCACAATTATAACACTATCAAGTGCATTTGTTTTATAAGCCCGCGGCAGCACGCGGGCATATCATCTCGTATTTGTTAAAAGTAGAAACATGAGGAAAGTAGAAATCCTTGAAGGTTGTTGCCCTTTCATCTTGATCCCAGCCGCATCATCAGCTTAAACTTTAGAAAGGAGTTGACCCTTATGAGATTATAAATCAACAGCGATTATAAATCATAGCTCCAGAGCAAAACAATTGAGGGGGCAAATGGATTGTTTTTCATGCATCCATGTAAATGAGACTCAAAATAAAATAAGTCTAAACAAAAGTAAAAGCATACAACTATGATCTGTTAACAGATGGATTCTCTTCTGATAAACAAGCTTCAAAGTCATTTGTGCCGATTTCAAAGGAAATCCAATGGGAATTAGGTATTTTACTAATAGAAACCTTCACTTTGGAAACAGGAACATGGACAGGATCATTGCTTCCCTCCCCCACTCGTACATTCCCATTAGAGCTGTTGCTATCCAATTTTTGACCCATGTTTTAATAAATTTTCAGAAAAAATCCAAAAAATAGTGAAAAGCATTGAAAATCCAAAAAAATATGTTTTTAATACATTTGCATTGTATTTAGCATTTTCAACGTCGTCTAAAAAAAAAGAATTTAAGTTTTCAAAGGTTTTTGAACGCGTTCGACTTTTCACGCGTCATTTTTAAAATCATTGATTTTCCTCATTTAAGTCGACGTTGATATTTTTCATTTCAAAAAATACAAAAAAATAAGAAAAATCAAAATTTACAAAAAAAGAGAAAGTTGAGGGACCAATTTTGAGGCCCAAACATTATTTTGCCTATATATAGCAACCTTCAACACACACAAAAGAGAGGGGGGGCAATTTTGCAATTAAAGAAGGCAACAAAAAAAACCCTAAGGGCTGAACATTTTTTCATCTCCTGCATCCTAGGCAGCCGCCCCCCTCTCCTGAATTTTTTTTCTCTTCTCCCACAATCGGACAGCCCGGCCCCCTCCCGCCGGCCACATTTTTTTCTTCTCCTCACCCAAATAAGCACAAGCCACGCCTCTCCCCCACACACGGCCAAACCAACCATCACCATTCCCCCATTTTCACTCATCTTCAAAACCAAAAGAGGAACCGAGAACCCCTCTCTTTTCCAAGCAGCCCACTCCGTTCCCTCATTTCCCAGCCTTCTTCTCCCGAGCCTCTTGACCTTCTCCCCAAACGGATCTTCTGCATCTTCTCCAGGCCGCCAGCTCCAACTCCCCCACGCTTTTGATTTTTTTCTTCCCCACAACAGCAGACCATAACAGCACAGAACCCCCATCTTCCTCCCCTCTCTCCCAGCCGGCTTGCCTTTCTTCTTCACCCGTAGGAGCCAACAGCGCCCTCCTCCAGCAGTGCCGTCCACATCCGGCCACAGACCAGCCTTCAGCAGCCCACAGACGGCTCCCCCTCACAGATCGTCTCCTTCCTCAGCAACCGACCCTCCTTCATCCGACCAACCCCTCAGCGGCGTCTTCTTCTCCTCCCGCGGTCTCTTCAAGAAGCGACGACCCCTGCCCATCACGAGACCGATCCAGATCTCCACCGGCCGCCGCCCAAGTACCTGAAGCAGAGGAGAAGACGACGAAGCCCCAAGAACAGACCTGAGAAAGAAGAAAGTGAAGCAGACAAGGATGGAAAGCAGAGGAAAACAGATCTAAAAAATAACTAAAACAGACTGCTTGTGCGTTTTCTTTTGGTTGCAGGTGACGGTGATCTTCACCGCCGGCGAGGAAAAGAAGAGGGGAAGAAGTCGATCCAGACCCCCTGTTGCTTGGGTTTTTCTTGCGGCGGCGCGTGAGCCCACCCGCCGCCAGTGACGGTGGCGCGTGGGAAGACGCGCCGCCACTGTTCCTGCGCACTGTTCCTGCATATTCCAGAAGCCTTTGGATGTTCTAGGGGCTGTTTTTTAATTTTAAATTGTTTGATGTAATTTTATTTTTAGTATTGAAGTTTTATAATTTGTAATGTGGATGTAAAAGAAAAGAAAAGAAAAAGGGGAAAAAGAAAAGAAAAGAAAAGATATAGTGAAAGTGTATGTGTGTGTTTGTATTTGTTTTATGTATTATTTTTTTTATAAACAAAATTGCCAAGATTAAAGAAGAATTTAATATTTTGATTGGATCACGGTCAAGATTTATTAACTTACATGTAAGTTGTATTTCTAATATCCGATGAAAAGACAATTATTAAAACTTCTTTAACACGTCAAAGTCACGAAGCAGCTTACCTTAGGTAGGGTGTGTTAGGGGTGCTAATACCTTCCCTAACCACAACCAGTCCCTTACCCGCGAATCTCTGACAAGACCAGTACATCCGGTTTCCTAGTAGCCTTGAATAAATTACTAGGTGGCGACTCCAACGAACCAATCAAATCAACGCATAACAACGAAAAAATCGTCAGCCGATGCCGCGCGGATTTTTTTAGACGTGCGACGGAATGGCGACTCCACCGGGGAAGGTACATTTCGACAATATTGGACTAAGCTTTGTGTATTTGATGTGTTTAAGTTTTTGCATTTTTGTCTTGTTTTATTTTTGTTTTATCCATGTATTTTTAGAATTGTTTCATGCATCACCCGTATTTATTTTTGAAAGCACACACAAGCTTCTAAGTTAGGTGGTGAATTAGCGATCCGCCTTATGACTATTGGTCGGGGTTCGGATGCGTGAAAAACCGAACTCATATCTCGAGTGCCTCGCTTGGTAATGGTGGGTAGACGTACCTTAACTATTCCTTGCAACACCCCCATACTGTCTTTACGAAGAACGTCACCGGCGAGATATGAGACCCTTTTGAGACCAGTGTAGAGAACCTACCCATGTTCACATAGTGAATAGAACCCGTCCTTAGGTTGTATGTGCTATTTTTATTTGCATCAGTGGCAAACCCTTCTTGAAGCATTTTGAACTCAAGACTTGTGGGTGACCCAATGGCCGTCACTCGGAAAATTTTTATTGTAGAGTTTGGGCAAGAATCAAGATTCTTGTTTCATCATACAAGAGTTACGACCATATGTCACCCCTCGAAGGGCGAGTTCTTCATATAGATTACATGTTCATACATTTATCATGCATGTACCGGGAGGAAAAATAGGTCCCCCATCCAAGCTGTGCTACACGCGATTGAAGATGGAAGCAAAGAAAGATGTCAAAGAGAGGCTCATTATCACAAAAAAAGTTGAGAGCATCAAAGGGGAAGTAGCTAGAATCGATCTCGCTTGAACAAGTGTAGAGCATCAAAGGGAAAGGGAATGTCTACACAGTCTTATGTGGGAACACCGCTTGTCCATGTCCCATTGAAGTTACACCTCTTTTCGTCATGAATAATTGCAAAGCAATGCCTTCAGTCATCGCCTAATGACAACCTTTGTTCTTGTTCGGTTGCACCGATAATTGTTCATCGCCTCCACATCTTTCAATGGCACCAAATAACTGCTAGCCTTTCGTGCATGGTGCGTTAGCCTTCTTTGACGTTGCCCCAACCGTTAGCTCAATTCCAGTTCAGCGGCACAAGATGTAAAAAAAAAAAAAAAAAAAAAAAAAAAAAAAAACCCCGAAAAAAAACCCATGATTAGACACTGAACTTCTACGTTGCAGAGCTCTCTCTGTAGAGATTTATTTGTGGATCTACCAGTGGGGAACGCAAGAGGGGGTGTAGTAGTTTCATATGCTTTAAAACTTTCTCTCATCAGTGGCACCAAAGAAACATTGTAGTAGGCGTAAGAGTCGACTGGTCTGAAAATGTTAGCAGTCATCAAACTTTAATGTGGCAGAGCTCTCTCTACAAAAATCCGTTTATGGCTATGCAAGTTGGGAATGCAAGAGGGGATTTATTAGTTGCATATGCTATAAAAATCTCTTATCGGTTTCAAGACAAAGACACCGTGTGGTAGGTTGAAGAGCCAAACCCGGTCGAAAAAACATGAACAGACCTCAAACTTCTATGTTGCGAGCTCTTTCGTAGAGATTTGTTTGGAAGATCTCGCTAGTGGGGCATGCAAGAGGGAATGCAAGTACTTTCACACGCTATAAAAATTTGTCTCATCGGTCCAAAGACCGAAACACCGGAGTAGGCCGAAGAGTCGACCTAGTCTCGAAAACATGAGCAGTCATCGAACTTTGACGTGCGCGAGCTCTCTCCACAAAAACCCGTTTATGGCTCTCGCAAGTGGAGAATCCAAGAAGGGATGCAAGAGTTTTCGATCATCTACAATTTTCTCCTACCAAAGTGTCAACATGAAATTGTAGAAGTAGAGAGGAGACATGACTAGACTGAAATACATGAAGAAAACTGAAACTTCAACAGAGCAGAACTCCCTCTACAGGTGTTTGTTTGCTGCACTGTTAGTGAGGGATCGAAGAGAAGACAAAGGAGTTTCGCATTCATCGGTTCTCTTCCAATAAAGACAATGCGTGATTCCACACGTTGGCAGTGGCAATGCTGCAAGTTTCTAGGCGCTGCCAAGATTACCTAGCTGGTGGAAGTTTTCCAACAACCCTCAACCAACCACAACAACATTCGAAGAATGACATGATGTTGTGAAGATTGTCGAAAGAATTGAACGTGCCATGAAGAAGTGAAAGATTGAAGGTTCCGCCATGAATTCCGGAACAATGAAGAGAAATGAATAAGAAGATAACTCGAAGGTGGAAAACCTTATTCATGTGTTTTAGCCGAGTCTCACCGTAGCATCAATCGCTCAAGTACCTTTGTCGGGATTGACATCCTCTCGCCACTTAAGTTTGTCAACTAGCATCTCGCGATTCTAGAATTTTGCCTGACTCCGACAAAACCCGTGCAACCACCGTTTTCTAGGTGGTTCAATCCAGACAAGAGATGTGTTGTCATGGTGGGGTCCTCGGCCATTTCAGTTGAACAGATGCAAGAGTTTCAAGAATCGAGCTCAGTTTGTGAAAGATGATGTCATCGATCATTTTGTCACCAGAACATCCTTAGAATGACGAGTGATTGGAATTGCTTAGCGAAACACAAATATTGCCAGAAAGGTTGATCCAAGAAGGGTGTTAAACTGTCAATCATTTTTGTTATGGAATTTTGCCCTTCTGCATTTTGTTTTGGGATCACATCTCATCATTTAACGAAACATGTCTTTTCTTTGTCTTTTTGTTGTTTTGAAATCAAGAGATGCTTCTTTCAAAAGTTTATTTTGACAAAATATTTTGAGCAAGCTCCAACATGTGATTAAGATTAATCAATCCTGAAGATTAAAAGTGTTTTGATTGCAGAAATGACTTGATGCTTGAAAATGACATGAGGTGACCAAACAATTTTGAACTCATACCTCCCCGAAACCGAACCACACATCATATAGCTAAGTTTTAGCAAGTATGCATAATGACATGTAGTGGATTCAATAGTTATGGACTCGTGAATCATGATTCTTACAAGTCCAAATCATTACACTCGGACGAGGTCAAAATTTATTGGTTCTAACCGACCTTGCTTGAAATGAGAAAAGGCCATCTTTGATATCTCTTCACTTTCTAAAGATTATATCCCTTAAGTCCCATTTTGAGCCGGGTAAAATATTTTCTTTCAAAAAGAAACCTTGACTAGGATCACACCCCACACTGGGGGCAATGAGAGATATGTTATAAGGAAAGATGAAGACACCGATAGAATCAATGATAAAAGAAAGGCTTAGAATAAAAGCCCAATGATTGAGAAAGGGAGAACAAGAAAAGCCATAGATTGAGGGCCATCCAAGAAAACTTTGAGGAAGGTTATGTAAAAGCAAAAAAAGTGGAAATGAAGGAGAATGCCTATCAATTCTAAGAGGAGCAAAAGAGGTTTCAATGGAAGAAAGACACAACAAATGTCAAAAGTCAACACCAAAAAAATCAAGTTTCATGTTTTTTGGTGTGTCTAGGATAAAGCCTTTAGTGTCTTCAAAATTTTTTAGATTCATTATTCATCAGAGATAAAGTTGGATTAGCATTATGACCTATGTTAAGAGAATTCTGAATTTGATATTAACAAGGTTATATGTCACTTTCTCTACAATGACAATAAGAAAAAAGTTGATGAATAGTTGATATTGATCCTAGGGCTTTGAAACCATCAAACACCTTTTGAGCTTTTGAAATTCTTTTCTTTCATAGCCATGAACCATAGCTCGCATTACGTGCTTTAAAAAGCCCTTTTTAATCAAGTAAGCAATCCGAACCGATAAATGGCGATCTCAAAACTTGAAGAGTTTTCCATAAGAGTCATAGCTTCATGGATTAAGCTACCGGTTATTATGCATGCCGATAAAATTGGTGTTAAAAAAAAAACAATCTTTCTTGATGAACCCTCAAGTTTTGACTTGAGTCTTTTGTTTCTTGAAATTCATAGAAGGTCACCTCATCATAGACCATCAAAAGATATACCCGAAATCGAGTCTAAAATGGATACAAAGAACCATGAAAAAAAAACCATTTTAGTCTTACAACGGGTCAATTTCGCTTTCAAAATACATGACAATCAAAGGACCGTATATTTCGAATAACGTGTGTTGGATCTTTGACCGAAGAAACTTGATTTTCAAAAACCGACATCTCTCGATTTCATTTCAACAACTAGACTTTGAATAGACATGATCTTTGAAGTATGAGAGTTGATTCCCGAATAAAAAGATTGTCAAACAAGAAGAATATCGATCGAGTTTGCAAAATCCTTGACAAGAATGACATCAACACTTCTTGACACTCCTTGAAAAGTTGACCACCTGGGGGCAATACAAGTGGATCCTAAAAGGGAAACAAGCAAGATTCAGATCGCTAGGGGGCAATGAAAGATGATCAAATGATGAATCAATGCACCGAGGACAATGGTGTTTAAAGAAAGCTAATCGCGGGACAAGCATTCAGATCATTACCGGGGCAATGTTGTTCAAAGACAAGTCAGTGATTTAGTGAACTTCAGCAGCAATTGATGAGCAACGCCGCACTTGAAGGGCATTTTATTATCGTCGACTTGGGTTACCCTCTAAAACATGGCTATGACTCCCGACATATGTTATCGTGTGAGTGCATTTGAATGAACATCGAACATATGCACACCACCAAGACCGACCGTGGGACCATCTATTCGAAGCTTAAATGCGCACTTCACCGTATGAGTATGGGTGATAAAAGCAACATCATTGATGAGGCCAAGACATTTCTTTCCACTATCCGATTTGACAAGCCGAGAGGAGTCCATGAGAAAGAACATTGAGCACATAACGATGAGCCTTTGTACCGCAAGCTATGAGATGCATGTCTGGACAACTAGATGATTTCCATGAAGACTGGTGATAGCATATACTTGAAGTGTATTGCTTCGACTTGAGGCAAGTTCATGACTGATTAACAATCTTGATGGGTGTTGGCATGGGGCACACAATCAATCAGAGGGTACTTCTCGAAGAATCCAAAAGAGAAAATTCTTCATGATGAATCAAGCAACACCACACTTGGGGGCATGGTCAAGCTTGATAAACAGCTAGAGCAGTAATTGTCGTGGACAGCCTAGGATGGGCACTGCACTTCCAGCTGAGTGGATGGCTAGCACATGAATGAGCCAAGGCATTGAAAGAACAAAGAAAGCTTGGGAATGCAAACAAAAGCACCCCGTGATGATGGAACATTGAAGAGGGGGGACCTATATTTCGAATCGGTAAGGATGCATGCATGTCGCCTAACGTTAAAACATTGTACATATTTTTTATTTTGTTGCAAGAAAAATCCTCAATGTAGTTCATCAAGATTGGGGACCAAAAAAAAAAAAGGAAAAAAAAAAAAAAGGAAAAAAAGGAATCATTGAGCTGGTAATAACAGAGAATCATGGTTGTGATCCTGGAACAAGAAGAGAATGAGATGAACCCTGCCAGTAGGAGAATCTCAAAGAAACGAGGAGATTAACCCCGTCATCAAGAGGAGTCTTCAAGTCAACTTGCAACCAGAAGCGTCGTTTGTCAGCCTTATCCTGTCAGGACTTCGCCGGCCAAGTCTTTTTGCCAGGTAAGTCACATTTTTTCTTTGGGTAGGTCACCCATAACAATGAGACCATTTCATATTTTTTCTATCCTCCACCTGGGTAGGTCACCCATAATAATGAGACCACTTCACATTTTTTTCATCATCCATCTGGGTAGGTCACCCATTATAATGAGACCGCACTTCACATTCTTTCCATTTGGGTAGGTCACCCATCATAATGAGACCGTTTTCCACATTCTTTCCACCTGGGTAGGTCACCCATTACAATGAGACCATTTGTTCCACATATTCTTTGTTTTGGTTTAATGAGGTCGCCAGATGGGATCTCATGTAGCTTTGGTTAAAAGGAATCGCTAGATGGGATTTCAGGTTGACCGAGCTACCACACATTTGTTAGTTCCACTTTAATGAGGTCGCCAGATGGGATCTCATGTAGCTTTGGTTAAAGGGAATCGCCAGATGGGATTTCAGGTTGACCGAGCTACACACATTTTTTAGTTCCACTTTAATGGGGTCGCCAGATGGGATCTCATGTAGCTTTGGTTAAAGGGAATCGCCAGATGGGATTTCGTGTTGACCGAGCTACACACATTTTTTAGTTCCGTTTAATGAGGTCGCCAGATGGGATCTCATGTAGCTTTGGTTAAAGGGAATCGCCGATGGGATTTCGTGTTAACCGAGCTACCACACATTTTTTAGTTCCAGTTGAATGAGGTCGCCGATGGGATCTCATGTTGGTTCTCGTTAAAGGGGATCGCCGAGATGGGATCTCAAAGTTAGCCCAACCACACACGGGATATTGGTTCGGTTAAAGGGGATCGCGGAAGGGATCTCAGAGTTAGCCCAACCACACACAGATTTTGGTTCTCGTTAAAGGGGATCACGGACGGGATCTCAGTGTTAGCCCAACCACATACGGGATATTGGTTCTCGTTAAAGGGGATTGCCGGACGGGATCTCGGTTATCCCAACCACACAGATATTGGTTCTCGGTTAAAGGGGATCGCCGGACGGGATCTCAAAGTTAGCCCAACCACACACGGATTTTGGTTCTCGGTTAAAGGGGATCACGGACGGGATCTCGAGTTAGCCCAACCACACACAGGATATTGGTTCTGGTTAAAGGGGATTGCCGGACGGGATCTCAGGTTATCCCAACCACACAGGATATTGGGTCTGGGTAAAGGGGATCACGGACGGATCTCGTGTTAGCCCAACCACACACAGATTTTGGTTCTGGTTAAAGGGGATCACGGACGGATCTCAAAGTTAGCCCAACCACACACAGATTTTGGTTCTGGTTAAAGGGGATCGCCGGACGGGATCTCAGGTTAGCCCAACCACGCAGATTTTGGTTTTGGTTCAAGGAGATCGCCAGATGGGATCTCAAGTGAAAAAAAAAAAAGAGAGAAAAAAAGAGAGTGAAAGAAACAATTAGAGTTTTTCTTTACAAAGCTTACTATGCGAAACATTGAGGAGTTTTGCTTCGTAAGCATTGTAAAGAGGGGGCATCTGTTGCTATCCAATTTTTGACCCATGTTTTAATAAATTTTCAGAAAAAATCCAAAAAAAGTGAAAAGCATTGAAAATCCAAAAAAATATGTTTTTAATACATTTGCATTGTATTTAGCATTTTCAACGTCGTCTAAAAAAAAGAATTTAAGTTTTCAAAGGTTTTTGAACGCGTTCGACTTTTCACGCGTCATTTTTAAAATCATTGATTTTCCTCATTTAAGTCGACGTTGATATTTTTCATTTAAAAAAATACAAAAAAATAAGAAAAATCAAAATTTACAAAAAAAGAGAAAGTTGAGGGACCAATTTTGAGGCCCAAACATTATTTTGCCTATATATAGCAGCCTTCAACACACACAAAAGAGAGGGGGGGCAATTTTGCAATTAAAGAAGGCAACAAAAAAAAACCCTAAGGGCTGAACATTTTTTCATCTCCTGCATCCTAGGCGGCCCGCCCCTCCCCCGAATTTTTTTTCTCTTCTCCCGCAACCGGACACCGGCCCCTCCCGCCGGCCACATTTTTTTCTTCTCCCTCACCCAAATTCAAGCACAAGCCACGCCTCTCCCCCACACACGGCCAAACCAACCATCACCATTCCCCCATTTTCACTCATCTTCAAAACCAAAAGAGGAACCAGAGAACCCCTCTCTTTTCCAGCAGCCACTCCGTTCCATCATTTCCAGCTTCTTCTCCCGAGCCTCTTGACCTTCTCCCCAAACGGATCTTCAGATCTTCTCCAGCCGCCGCCTCCAACTCCCCCACGCTTTTGATTTTTTTCTTCCCCACAACAAGCAGACCATAACAAAGATCAGTAACCCCATCTTCCTCCCCTCTCTCCCAAATCCGGCTTGCCTTTCTTCTTCACCCGTAGGAGCCAACAGCCGCGCCCTCCTCCAAGAAGTGCCGTCCACATCCGGCCACAGACCAGCCTTCTTCAAGGCACACGACGGCTCCCCCTCACAGATCGTCTCCTTCCTCTCAAAGAACCGACCCTCCTTCATCCGACCAACCCCTCGCCGACGTCTTCTTCTCCTGCGGTCTCTTCAAGAGCCGACGACCCCCGGCCATCACGAGACCGATCCAGATCTCCACCACCGCCGCCCAAGTACTTGAAGTAGAGGAGAAGACGACGAAGCCCCAAGAACAGACCTGAGAAAGAAGAAAGTGAAGCAGACAAGGATGGAAAGCAGAGGAAAACAGATCTAAAAAATAACTAAAACAGATCGCTTGTGCGTTTTCTTTTGGTTGCAGGTGACGGTGATCTTCACCGCCGGCGAGGAAAAGAAGAGGGGAAGAAGTCGATCCAGACCCCCCTGTTGCTGGGTTTTTCTTGCGGCGGCGCGTGAGCCCACCCGCCGCCAGTGACGGTGGCGCGTGGGAAGACGCGCCGCCACCGTTCTCGCGCACTGTTCTGCAGATATTCCGAAGCCTTTGGATGTTCTAGGGGCTGTTTTTTAATTTTAAATTGTTTGATGTAATTTTATTTTTAGTATTGAAGTTTTATAATTTGTAATGTGGATGTAAAAGAAAAGAAAAGAAAAAGGGAAAAAAGAAAAGAAAAGAAAAGATATAGTGAAAGTGTATGTGTGTGTTTGTATTTGTTTTATGTATTATTTTTTTTATAAACAAAATTGCCAAGATTAAAGAAGAATTTAATATTTTGATTGGATCACGGTCAAGATTTATTAACTTACATGTAAGTTGTATTTCTAATATCCGATGAAAAGACAATTATTAAAACTTCTTTAACACGTCAAAGTCACGGCTGCTTACTCGAGGTAGGGTGTGTTAGGGGTGCTAATACCTTCCCTAACCACAACCAGTCCCTTACCCGCGAATCTCTCGACAAGACCAAGACATCCGGTTTCCTAGTAGCCTTGAATAAATTACTAGGTGGCGACTCCAACGAACCAATCAAATCAACACATAACAACGAAAAAATCGTCAGCCGATGCCGCGCGGATTTTTTTAGACGTGCGACAAGAGCTGTGCTGTGAATGGAATTTTTCTTCTACAACACGGCAGGTTATCATGATTCAGCTTTTGATTCCAAGATTGGAGGAAGCCCCGTGTGGTTGATAAAATCCCTTTCTAAAGGCCAAAATAAAATACAGATTAATTCTTTCAGATTCTCGTCAGATGGATCAGCCTCGTAAGAGTCAAAGAATTTAAACCGGGCATGAGAAGAAATAATTGACATGGCCACGAAGATTCGAAGGATACCACTAAAACCAGCATGAATCGGTCTACGCGAAGAAGAGTTCATTAGTCATATACAGACTCTTTAAGCTCAACGTTATGACTATTGTATCAAAAATATTAAAATTAATAAAGCTTCTTTCTTTATTTATTTGGTTGAGTCTTCTTATTTATTCTATGTATAAAAATAATGAACCTCTAGATTTAACTAATATTTGTGAGTAAGATTTTGAGCAAGTTAGAGATGGTAAAATATATTTTACTACTTTTATCGATGATTGTACAAATCATTGTTATGCATGTTTGCTAATAAGTGAATATGAGGCTTTAGAAATATTCAAATATTTTAAAAACAAGGTTGAAAATCAACTTAGCATGAAGATCAAAGTGATAAGAATCAATTGAGAATGATATTGCTAAATACAAGAACTCAATACTGAAAGAATTAATGATGCTATATTGATAAGTTCAAGATTACCATGGAACTTGTGGGGGAGATATTTTATAGCAAATTATATTATAAATAAAATACATCTTAAGAAATTAGACAAGACACCATATAAGTTATAGAATGGTCAAATACCTTCTTATAAATATATGAAAGTGTAAGGGTGTCTAGTCCAAGTTATGGTTCATCCATAAAAAAATAGTAAAAAATATAGATTCCATTATATGAGATATCAAGTTCTACTTGAAGGGTATAACGATGCTAATTGAATATCCAATACTAAAGTTTCAAAATTCACAAGTGAGTTTATCTTTACTGTTGGAGGAGTTATATAGTCTCTTGGGACTAAATAAACATGCATATTTAGGCCCCTAAAAGAGTTTGAGTTTATAACTTAAGATAAAGCTGGAAAAGAATGGCTTTTAATATTTTTTTTAATGATATTTCAAGTTGGCTAAAATATATGCCAACAATTTGTATACATTGTGATAGCTAATTTGAAATTGGCAGTGCACAAAATAGTGTATATATAATTGTAAGTCTTGCCACATTTATTGAAGACACAATACCATAAAATAGTTGCTATCAGATAAGATTATCTCTATTAACTATGTAAAGTCAAATGATAATATTGCAGATTCACTTATAAAATGCTTAACAAGAGAGTAAGTCGATAAATTATCGAGTAAAATGAGATTATACCTTATATTCAAAGAATTACCATAATGACAACTCAACCTAGTTGATTGAAGATCCCAAGATTTAAGTTTAAATGGACAACCAAATCATTTGTTAATTTAGTTGTAGCACTCTTATCCATTTCTATGATAAGTGTTACTTGTAACGAAATCAAGATAAGCTAAGCTTTTAATAATTTTTATAACTTGAGAAATTCAAGCTGAGTATTGCATGATACTCTTAATAAGAATCAACTATATGAGTATGAAACGAGACCACTTCTATGAGAAGTAAAAATACTAAAGTCTTTAAAGCACTCTTTAACATTAGGACGTCTTCAAAACCAAAATAAACATAACCATAAGTTCCAAAATTGTAAGAAAAAGAATTATGTGATCTCTAGTGTCTGGTTTCACATAAACAACAGAATAATTCAAGATATCATGTTCATTGTTTAGGTAAATGAATCCGCTAGTTTTCAACATAGGAAAAACAAGTTGAGTTTGAGGATATCTAACATCAAACAAATTAGAAAAGAGACCTTTTACTTTGTAACATATAAAACCCATTTGAACAATTGGAAACACAATTTAATAAAGAATTCAAAAACAAAAGCTTCTTGTCCTTGTCGTAGTTTGATAAAAAAAAAATTAAGAATCAAAATTATAAATAAAAAATTGAAGGACCAAAACTTAAATATCATCAAATATTGAATTGAAGGGCAAAATTGAAAAGAAAAGTCTAATTCATAAAAGAATAAAAAAAACAAAGAATATCAATTTTCAACAAACTCAATGATGATGAATAAATTTTTTTTAAAAATAATTAAAAATACCTGAAGCCAACCCGGTCATAAGGCTGAATCACAACATAAAAGGCAAACACGAAAAAAATGACAATTTCAAATTCCCAACCAACCAAAATAATTAGGGATAAACTTGAAAAAACAAATTAAAAAAAAAGGTTTTATAAAAGAAGATTTGAAAAGAAGAGAACCAACTTTGACACAAAAAAACCAAATCATAAATGATGAAATTGAAAAACAATTTCAATTAAGAAAATGATAAGAACAACTAAAAATAACAATAAAAAGAATGAGGATCATATTTGATATAAAAATAAAATGTTAAGGGATAAAACTCAAAGATAAATTTATTCAATAAAGGATCCAAGACCAAATATATCACAATTAAAAGAATGAGGACCAAATCTAATATAAAAACCAAGAATAAACTGATGAAATTAATTAAAAAAAAATAGCTTAATAAATGATTCAAAACTAAATACATTGCAATTAAAAGAATGATGAGCAATCTGATAAAAAATCAAGTGTTAAGGAATGAAATTGAAAAAACAAATTAACTCAATAAATGATTCAAGACCAAATACATTGCAATTAAAAAAATAAATACTTAATTTAACTTAACAACCAAATAACCAGACTTTTTTTTGTTTGTTTCTCAATTGCCAATATGATTTTCTAGGAGGAGAGAGAGGAAAGAAGGAGGAGAGAAAAACTCGCGGTCATATCTCTTCCGCGTGACGGTTGCGAACACGAGCCTCACTACCGTGATGGGAGTGGTGAGGCGCATCGAACACCGCCCTAGATGACTATGTCTGGTGCAATTTTGGTGCCGCATACGCCGCCTGAAGAACATAGACGACATCCACTTACTAGCGTGTGCTACCACCTTTGAATTTAAATAATATATTAAAATATTAAAATACTCAATTACTCTTTACCCTATTTGAGAATTACAACAAAGGATAATTTTACCCTTTTACTATTTAAAAAATAAAAAAGATGGAGAAGCTCCTCTCTCCATGTTAATTTTTGTTTCTTAACTGTTTATTTCTTTTTGAAAAAGACAAAATAACCACTCTCTCGAAGGTTTTTTTTTTTAGCTTTTCAAGGTAAAATAGTAATTACAATGTAATAAAGAAACATGTGGAATTTTTTTTCCCAATCAATTTTGCAATGACAAAGACATCATTTGAAAAAAAAAATATTTATACTGTTTCAATCCACGGTATTTTGTAACTAGAACCACAATAAAAATCAGATTTCTTTTAATATTTTTTTAATAGAAAAACCTTGTTTTTTTTTTTTTATCAAACATTGTATTTTAGATTTATTTTTTTAAAAACATAAAAATTAAATTATCTGAATCAATTCATGTAAATCTTGAACCTATGATCCAATTTGGATTTCACCATATTGGATTTCATAACCATGTTTTTTATGCTTGTTTCAACCATCCAGGATAACTATATGTTTTTTCTGTTTTTTTTTTTCTCTAACTGATTATTTTGGGTGATAAAGGATAATTAACCTTAAAAAACATTAATGCTTTTTTATAAGTTTTTGGTTTAATGACTAATTATATTGATAAAAAATAGTTATTAAAAATTAAAAGAAATATTTGGAGTGTTTGAGATGGTGATAATAATTATTTTTTAAAGTTTTTTTTTAAATATATTAAAATAATATATTTTTATTTTAGTATATTAACCATTTAAAAATAAAAAAAATTAATTTTAATTAATTTTAATTTTTTAAAAAACTCTTATCGAAATGTGGGTCAAACACCCGCATTAATTAGGATGCGAAAGCTTGATAAAATAAATAAATAAATTGTTATAGTTGGGGGTATTTTTAAAGTTTTCCCATTTTCTCTTCTTCTACCCCTCGTCACTCACTCACTAAACAACCCCACCTCCACTTCACTAGAACAGAAAACAAAATGGGAAGCCCGAACAACAAACCCACCAGAATCTTCTCTCTTCACCACCACAATACACCACCATGCACCCGCTCCCACCAGATTGGCGCTCTCCTCTTAGTCGCCTCCACTTTCTTCCTCACTCGCCTCTTCGACCACCCGTTCTCTACTTGCCCTCCCTCCTCCTTAAATCACGACCACACATCACAAAACGTCGTTCACTTTTCCGACGGTGGATCTCTCTCCTGGCCCCAGATGGGCTATGGGACCCACCTCTCCCTCAAGATCTATGTCTACGAGGAAGACGAAATTGACGGATTGAAGGAACTCTTGCGAGGCAGAGAAGGAAAAATCTCTGCTGATGCTTGCGTTAAAGGCCAGTGGGGCACTCAGGTAGTTTCTTGCAAAATCCAAGGGCTTTCAGCTATTATTCACTCTCTTTTTATAATTTTATTCGACTCAATTACAGGTTAAGATACACAGGTTGTTGTTGCAATCGAGATTTAGGACTAGAAAGAAAGAGGAAGCTAATTTATTCTTTGTGCCTGCCTATGCCAAATGTGTACGGATGGTGGGTGGTTTGAATGATAAGGAAATTAACCACACTTATGTTAAGGTAATGTTTTTTTTTTAATTTAAATAATACTTCTTTAATTCAAACTGGAGTTGTAATTTTTATTAGTGATGTCAATTTTTCAGGCATTGAGTCAAATGCCCTACTTTAGAAGATCAGGAGGACGTGATCACATTTTTGTCTTCCCTAGGTATACAATCATTCTTTGGCTTCAACTTGAATTCGCTATGATTTGTTAGAATGCTTATCACATCGATCCTCGTCTTCTATGTTTTTTGGGATGTTGACGCATATGTGCTTGCTTTTGTGCGAGTGCAGTGGTGCCGGAGCTCACTTATTTAGATCTTGGGCGACTTACATTAATCGTTCCATAATTCTTACTCCTGAGGTACCATTCTTACTTCTTGACATGCTACATTTACCCGCTTGAGTTGCTGATGTTTCTATATGGTCCTAATTGTGTGTGATTTTGAAGCTTATGGCTTTAAGAATGTCGGGTTGTGTGTTAGTGTAGGGGGATAGGACTGATAAGAAAGATACGAGTTCTTTTAATACATGGAAAGACATTATCATTCCCGGGAATGTTGAAGATGGGATGACTAAAAGAGGGGCAGCGATGGCTCAACCTCTACCTCTATCAAAGAGGAAGTATTTGGCGAATTATTTAGGTCGTGCGCAGGGGAAAGTTGGGCGCCTGAAGTTAATAGAGCTTGCAAAGCAGTATCCAGATAAGGTATTTTTATTTATCTATTTATATATTTATTTTCAGTTTTTGATAATTAGATTAGGTATGTTGTGTGATGTTATGTGATTTTGTGGTTACCCATATGAGTTTGTCTTGGTGTTTAGAAGAACATACCGGATCTTTCATTGTTGATTTAGTTTTGGTCTCTGTATGAACTTGAAGCACAAATTCTGAAATATTCATATGGCTCAGTATCCATCTTTTTTGCTTTTGAAACTAACCATGCTTAGCTGAACTGTCATATATAAAACATGTAATATGTATCTGTTAGAACAGTCATAGTAGGTAGAAACTTAATATCAGCCTTTTCTTGCGCTCACTTCATTGCATATTCTTGCACATGCAAGCTGAACCTAGTCAATATATTTCTTTGGCAGTGACTTCAGTCAATGATTGGATTGGGGACTCTTGCATATTGTTCTTGTGCATTCCTTTGGCAAAGGAACAGAGTCTTTATGAGTGTTTGTGGGTTGTCACTTGTTTGTGCATTCTGTTTAACATACTCAGCCTTGTAACTTTGTTTCGGTGGGATATTCTCTATCATGCTTGAGATGAAGCTTACTGTTAATGCTCATATTTGTTTGTAAGTGATATAGTGTATACATAATGACGTCATAAACAGTTGGAATGTCCAGAGTTGAAGTTCAGCGGTCCTGAGAAATTTGGAAGGATGGAATATTTTCAACACCTGCGCAATGCAAAGTTCTGTGTTGCTCCACGTGGAGAGTCTTCTTGGACGCTTCGGTTTTATGAGTCTTTTTTTGTGGTCTCTCTCTCTCTCTCTCACACACACACACACACACACACATGGAGGTCAGTTAAAGTGATTCTATGTATTTGCTAAACAGGAGTGTGTCCCGGTTATATTATCAGATCAAGCAGAATTTCCTTTCCAAAACGTGATTGACTACACCCAGATATCAATCAAATGGCCATCTACTCGAATAGGGCTGGAACTTTTGGAGTATCTAGAATCAATTCCAGGTTAAATTAAATATGATTGCTTCTTCCATGTTTTGGATACTGTCCTGGGTCATGCAGTTAACTTTGAGCTTGCTTTTCAGATGAAGATGTAGAGCGGATGATAGCTGCAGGTAGACAAGTAAGATGCTTGTGGGTATATGCTCCAGAACTTGAGTTGTGTTCTGCAATGCAAGGAATAATGTGGGAACTTCAGAGAAAAGTACGGCAGTTTCACCAATCAGCTGAGACATTCTGGCTGCACAATCGAACTATTGTTAACAGAAACATGGTTGAGTTCTCAAGCTGGAAGCCTCCCATGCCTTTGCCTTGATCATTCTTAAATGCTTGTGGTTCCTTGACATCACTGATTCTTTGATTTGGCTATTTACTTTTACTTTCTATTTGCCTAGTGCCACTGATTCACACACTGTTGAACATTTTTTTACAATACTCTTCTTTTTCTTTTCTTGAATATGAATTTTATGTATAAGCATTATAGACAATGTATATAGACTTGAAGAGAAGAGAAATTGTTGATGATAGTAGCATAGACGCTGTATTTTTGTTGAAATAGCACATGCGGATTTATCCTTGCAAATCACGTTATGCATTCAGTTCCATTTCCCATCATGTGTTCATTGAATTCGGTATTTGGCTATAACAATGAAGTTTCAAGCACCGGTGGAATGCGATTCTCAGTAGGCATATGACTACTGCTATTCACCTGATAATTGCTTGGCGTCTGTGTGTGCTAAATTCCAGTCTCTCTTTCAGGAATCTTTGTAAGTCACACACACACACACTCCAGTCGATCGTATTAAATTCCAAAGTTGCAGGTCCCAGTGGTATTCTAAACTCTACTGTGTTCATGGTGATTTCTGTATGCTGAAACTTATTTTAAAAGTAGTGCTTTTGAGGCTGTAAATTTATGTTGTGTGTATATATATATATATAATTTGATATTTTTTAAAACATTGTTTGATGTGTTATAATTTTTTTTTTTAATGTACTTGCATCTGCGGTGTTTAAAAAATTACAAAATATAATTTTAGGTTAAAGAAAAAAATAGAGCTCTTTTTTCACTCTCACTGTTCAAAATGAGTGATTGGAAAAGGAGGAGAAAGAGGATTGGTGGAGCACGTTCCGATCATATAAAAGATCAATCAATTTTAATGAAGGTGATTTTTTTCTTCAAACTCGTGAAGTTCTTTTTTAATTGCTTTGGCTTTTTATTTGTGCACTAATTTATTGTGTTTATCGAAGTTTTTAATTTTTTTAAATGTATTTTTAGATGTAAAAAATTGAAATTTGAGATTTAAGGTTTGAAAACTCGAATCTTAATTATTATTAATTTTTTTTTTTTTTTACCGAAAGTGACCATAAAATATTCTTGTCATTTACCCCTACCACGCTATACTAGTTCTATCATTTTTAAAAGCTTGATTTTACATGTTATTCACTCCATTTTTTTATTAGGTTATTATAATTTTATAATTAGAGAATAATGCTTAATGAATTAATCATTTGATTTATTTTTTATATTATTTTTATTAAAACTTTTATAAATTTTATCATTTAATAATAGGTCTGACATGGTCGATTATGAATTGAGTTTTATAATTTATTTTAATTTACTCTTTTTTATATCAGTTTCATGACCAGAGACATGTTTGGCAAGTTAATCTAGGTTAAATCATGTTATTTTTTTTATTTTTTTATGAGGTTATCTTGGTGTCACCCATTTTAATATTGAAAGATGAAATAAGAAGAAAAATCAATTTAAAAAAATTACTAAAGTAAAAAAAATAGCAATCCAAAGGATGAAGATCAAACTTGATTGAAAAAAAAGAAGTTAAAGAGGATGGAAATGTAAAAAAAACAAATCAATTAAAAAAATTATCTCAAATAAAACAAATAGTAATGAAAAGAATTGTGACAAAATTTGAAATATGAAAAAAAAGAAGGGGGTGAAATTGAAAAAGAATTCTAATTTTATAAATTATTTCAAATAAAAAATAGTAATTAAAAGAATATGAACCAAATCTAAAAAAATAAAAAATTGAAGAGTTGCTTTGAAAACTTGAAGGGGCAAATATGAAAATTGAGGAGGAGAGAGAAAAGAAAAACAAGAATGCAAGCGCGAAACCAAACAGTCTTGTCCATATACACCATCTTATCATGACAAGGACGCTGAGACGATTCCAACGCCACCATGGTAGGAAGCATTTGGTAACTAGATGGCCCACACACATCTTTTAAAGGGCGTGAGGGTCGCTCACGCGCTGACAAGTACAATACATGCATCAATTGCCTTTTATATATATATATATATATATATATATATATATATATATATATATAACATTTATATTTATTAAATGATAAAGTCGCCCTTGAACCAAGTAACAAAAAAAACCCAGACAAAAATATAAAAACGCCCTTGGATGTAAGCTAAAAAAATTCAATTTTAAAAGGCATTTAAATCATTTTACTGTTCTTAACAAATTTAAAATACAAAACACCCTTGTATATCATCTTTAACATTTTTTTAATCTAAGGATAGAATTTTCATTTTACTATGCATGCTAAAAGTGAAAAATACTTAATTTTTCCCTTTAAATTTGACAATGACAAATATACCCTTGTGAAATTACCAAATTACCTCCATAACAAGTTTATTGGTTTTGTTTTGAAAGGGAAAGTGGGGTTTCACTGTGGATTGCTACAGTGAAAATCCCACGTCTTTTTTATTTTGTTAAAGTTTAAAAAAGATAATGATATATAAAGTGCACTACATGTTTTTAAAATGATGTTGAATATATGTATAGTTACATGAATAACAATAATTCTAAGCTAGCTCTTTAATAGGTTGTATAGAGAAGCTTTAGATATCTTTGATAGTATTTGTTCAGAATGACCTAATATAATGATGTTGTTAGTGTATATGCCTTCAGTCAATCAGTTGGTTACACTTTTTAATAATTTTATTTATGTACAAACATATTTATTATTAATAATTTTTTTTTTAATATTTATTTATGTTTGAATAATAAAACTGAGTAAAGATATAAAGTCTTTAGGAACAAAATGTTTTGCAAATGAATTTATAATGTGATTTTAACTATGAGATTCTTATTTCATTAAAACATTGTTTTTAGATATTCTTAATCAATTCTCTATTAAGACTTGATATTAATTTGAGCTATTGAGATTGATAAATATTATATTATTTTCTTTATAAAAAGAAGCAATTGTTCTTATAAGTTGAGGAATAAATAATATCTGGACTTAATATGTAGGTGTTTATTATATTATATGTACATTGAACGCACCCATATAAGGATTTCATATGAAGACATCACTTGTCTTTATAGGAATACTCATGTGACAATTATGTAAATAATCCTTAGACTTCAGATCACTAAGTTATCTTATATAAAAAATATTATGATTTGATCTTAATTGCACGTTGCATTAACCAAGGTTAATAAACTACTAGATATTAGATATGACATGAACTATATGAAGGTAATTTAGTGATCAAGAGAGGATTCATCATCATAGGTGAAGTAGAAAAAATGTTCCACATGTTCTCGAATAGTATTGATTATGAAATCCTTGCACAAGGTGAAATGAGTTTTAAAAAGAGTTTCAAATCTTATTCAAATAATCAACGATTATATTGTCGAGAACAAATATGATGTAACAAAGTATACATACTTTGTGCTTAAATATCTAAATCAAAATATTATTGATGAATGGATAATAATTACACTGAAAAACTGGTCACTGAAAGATAAAGTCAAACCACTTATGACTTTTTAATATTTGGTGGATCATAAAACATTACTAAATGATGCACTTGATCTTCAAATATAAATCAATTAGTTTTTAAATTGATAATAAATTAAGTTGTTTAATTTATTTAATCTTATTTTCTTTAGGATTATGATTTATATTTAGACCAACATATTAAGGAACCTAATAAGTTATACACATTAAGAACCATTGGTAAGATATTAAACTAAAATGATTAATCAAGTGTGACTTGATTGTAAATAAATTTTAGAAATTAAGGACTATAATGTAATTAATACATGTGATTATAATTCTAGACCTAGAAAAACCAAGTAAAACATAGGCCCCGTTTGTTTGTTAGAAAGTAGTTTCCTTTTGAAAAGTAGTTTTCTTGAAAAGTGGATTCTTGAAAAGTGAATTATTTCCAATATTTGGTGGTGTCAGGAAAAATAAGTTAAAAAATATTTTTAAGTGTTTGGTGATGTCATAAAAAATTAGTTAGAAAATAACTTATTAATGTTTTATTTTTTAAAAAAGTTTATTAAAATAATGAGGAACAAATCTTACAAATTAAAAGGTTGAATGAGAATGAAATTAAAAAAATATATAATTTCATAAATTATCTCAAATAAAATAAATAACAATTAAAATAATGGAGATCAAATCTAATAGATAAAAAAGTTGAAAGATGATGAAATTAAAAAATAATAATTATAATTTCATAAATTATTTCAAATAAAATAAATAACAATAAAAAGAGTGAGGATCAAATCTGATAAATAAAAAATTTCAATTAAAAAAATGATAAGAGAAAAGCAAATAACAATCATAAAAATAAGGATCAAAGTTAATATAAAAATCAAATTAAATCAAATTCTAATGGATGATATTGGAAAAAAAAATTCAAAACAAAATATATAGCAATCAAAAGTTTCAGAATCAAATTTGATATAATCAATAAATAATATGACATTTCTAATTTTTCACAACTTCTAGATAGTGTATTCCGTCTAAAATAAAAGGAAAACACTTTCCTGTAAACTAAGCCAAATTTTTCTTTGACTGAAAAGTGTTTTCTATTGATCAATTTTTCTAATAATAAATAAATGCAGGAAAGTTTGGAAAGTGATTTTCAAGAAACCACTTTCCATGAATCAAACGGGGCCTTAATTGCATAAATTTCTAAAACTATTCTAGAATAGTATATGGATACAATATTGGATATATGCATGTATACATGCTAGTATTTTTATATGTTTTATAATGTTTGCAAATTTGTCATGACATTTGACATTTAGAATTACATGCTTATATATAATTTTAAAATGTATGAAAACTAGACTTTCCTTTAACATCTAATTTGTTTAGAATGCTATAGTTATGATAAGCTAAACTTACTTGCAAATCTGGTCTCTTACTTTTGGATTACAACTTCAAATAGGGAAGTAGACCCATGAGTTTGTAGCAAAAGGATACCAGGCATGAGCAAAGGAAGAAAATCTATGTAGCTTTGGATATAATTTATATGAACATTTAAGATAAATAGGAGATACACCGCTGCATAAATGCGCATGGTCTTTTGCTCAAGTCTTGTCTGAAAAAGGTTGGCTTGGAATACCAAGTCTAAATGGTGTTCTGAAAAGAAGGAACTATCGAACTGACTCCAAGAGAAATGAAAATGGGATCAAAATGGGATCAGGCAATGCAAGGAATGAGAGAGATTGTGATAGTTTCTTGAATCGTGCTCTTATTTTGGATCTTGCTGTTTAGGTTTGACAGAGATATAACTGTTTATGTTTCCAAGGGATTGGGGAACTTGATCGTCTCCATCACATTGCATTCTGACTTCATGGATTAATGGATGCTCTACTTGTCTGGCAGGGGCAAAATGCACCCCAGTAATGCTCTGGTTTCCGATGCATGAAATTCTCTTCTCACTGGAATACAAATATCGGGTGTCTGCTACAACATTTGCGATGCCACCTATGTATATCCCATTTACTTTTTCTCACCTCTAATAAACTGGTCTATCTTCTTTGCATTGTGCTCAACAATGTTGGAAAATGAACTGCACCAAAAATGCAAATCAATTGCTAGCTAGCTGTCTTGTCTGAACTCCAACTTCCAATAAATGAAGCATTGGAATCCTTTTTCTGGATTATGCTAAGAGCTTTAGATTTTATTGGCGCAATTCTGATGACGTGAGTTGTCATTTCATGTCTGCTTAGCCTTGCCCTCTTGGTACAGAATAAGATCATAAACAATGCAGATCATGAGAGGTACCACGATTCACCAGGATTGTTCTTCTATTCATGATTGATAGTTAAGATACTCGAGAAGAAAGATATATCATCCATAAGTTTTCCGGGAATCAACTGACTGTTGGTGATAAGCCAAGCGCATGACTTAATTAATTATGATCAGTCATCAGTCCTAGGATAGGGGAAGGCATCTAGCATAAGTTTAAACATATTTTGGTGCGATTGAATCGAGTTCAATGGCTTGCTGTCATTTAAAATATTGTTAAGTTTCACTTCTTTTGTAAGCTATCATGTTCTTTATTATTATTTCTTTTAATGATTTGTTACGAAAACATATTAATGCATAAGTCACATGAACTTTATATATATATATATATATATATATATATATATATATATATATATATACAAGGTTTTCTTCACACAAAAATAAAAATAAAAATAGTCGAGCATCCCTAATTAACGGGGCAAAAAAATTTCAATTCCCATCCATTTCCATCCTATCACGATTTTTTTCTAAACACTGCTGTTAAGGGGATGGCATCCCTTAATTTGTAGCACTAGTCTTTTCAGATTCAGGGAGTTTACAAACTTACAATAGTCGACGAACAGCCAGAAATTACCAGATACGAGGAAAAGAGGAAGAAACCCTAAACGAGGATGATCACTGTTTTTTTCCTAAACACTGTTAGAAGCGACAGAGAGCTATCATCATCTTTGCACTTATTCTAAGTAATGCAGGAACATTGCATCATGTGAAGGTGCCATATATATATATATTCACTTTCTATTGAAAAAGAAGGAACGTTAGCTTTTCTGATGCGAGGTAAGGTGGCTTTTAATCTTCCCAGTGCCATTCTGATGCCATACCAAATGTTTTTTTTTTTTTTTTGGTTGAGATGCCATACCAAATGTTAAAATCAGGTATTAGTACCCCATTAGCTATAAAGATTATAAGGTGGACTTTCCGTCAAAATCCCTATCAATTCCATCGCAACTGCCCGACCTCTAACCCATATAATTGAAATACGGGAAAGATGTCTTTGAATTACTTTCCCTTTTGTGCCTAATAATTCAGCTAATATCGTCCATATGTTTGCCGAAAGTCTTCAGATTCCGTTTGATAATGAACTAGTATATTGGCCAACGTTAGGTCGTGATTTGGATTAATTTTTAAAAATAATATTAACAATTGAGAGAATTTTGTAATAGTGTTATTAAACTTGATCAAGTGGGTTAATTTTAAAATTTCTCGATTTAATTTTTTGTCTAGCTCAAGTTTTTAATTAAACCGTGTAAAAGTTAGCTCGACTTAAATCAATTAATTTCATAGATCTAAATACAATCTCGATGATCGGTAAAAACATAATTTAGTTTTTAAAAAAACTTCAAAGATGATAATTTTTTGAAATAAAAATATTGAGCCAATGATTAGATTGGATTGATGGCCTCGGCCCCCCCATAACCCAGGTCATGGATTCTATTGAGTTTAATAACTTTTTTTATAAACTTTTTTATTTAACTATATAATAAAAATAGAAGCTCATAAAATTAAACATCAACCTAAAAACAGACATATTTGAGACAATTATCCCTATAAAGCAAACAAAAATCAATAATGCAGTCCATTTCTCAGCAAATTCAATATTAAATGATGAACAATGTTTCTTCACACCCTTTAATTTTTGTTATTTTATACAGTTTAATAACATGACTTTTCTCTAAAACTATTTTTTTTAACTATATGAAAAAAATACTATAAAAATTCAAGTTTATTTTTTTTAAAAAAAAAAACAACCCACCAAACTTGTTAACCGGGGCAACCTGGGTTACCTAAGTAAATTCATAAACCACACTAACTTCATATAAAGACAAAATAAAAATAAGCAAATTACAAAGTTAAATTCTCAACTATCTCAATTTTAAAAGATGAAATCAACAAAAATAGATTTGAAAAAAAAATCATAACAAAAAATTAAAAAAAAAGAGAAGAAAACAAAACACTCTAGAGTAATCCACAGTGCAAGGAGTGTTAGGCGTGCAATGGTTTCCCTCATGTTCTTTGATTTTTTTTACTTCATAAAGTGTAATAACATAGTTTTTCTCTAAAATAATTTTTCAATAATATGAGAAAAAATAGACAATAAAAAAATCAAGTTCAATTAAAAAAAAAAAACCTAACCAAATTCATAAATTAGAACAACCTGAGTTACCTTAACAAACCCACAAACTTCAATTATTTTAATATTAAAAAATAAAATTGATAAAAACAATTTTAAAAAATATATAACAAAAAAAAAGGAAAGGAAAAAATCATGTGTTAAAAAAGCAATGTAAAAAAACACTATAGCAAATTACATAGCTAAATTCTCAACAATCTCAATTTTAAAAGATGAAATCGTCAAAATATATTTGAAAAAATTATTATAACAAAAATGCAAAAAAAAAAAAAGAAAAACACTGTGGATTACTATTGTTATCCACAGTGTAATGAGTGTTGGGTGAACAATGGTTTCCCCCACGTCGTTTGATTTTTGTTACTTTATAAAGTTTAATAATATGTTTTTTTCTAAAATAATTTTTTCAACAATATAAGAAAAAATAGATTATAAAAAAAAAAGTTCAATTAAAAAAAAAACTCATCAAATCCATAAATTAGAATAACTTGGGCTACCTTGACAAATCCGCAAATCTTAACTATCTCAATATTAAAACATAAAATTGACAAAAATATTTTTTTTTTAAAATATAACCAAAAAAGAAAAAGAAAAGAAAAAGAAAAAAATCATGCGTTAAAAAAAATAATATAAAAAAACACTATAATTCACCGTGTTTTTGCAAAGAAAGCTACATGCTTTCCCCCACGTGATTTAACTTTTCTTATAGTGTCAATATTCTACGTTTTACTAAATCATAGGGCGGTTGCTTTTAACCTTTAATAGTTTTGATGAATAGGCCTAGATGTGTAGCCCTCGAACTCTAGTTTTACTTAACTTTACTTACTTGTCTCTTTACTTCTAGAACATGCAAATTCCTGGACCAAGGCCCGTCCCTTCGAGAGGGAATCTAACCCTTTTCTTGAATCCTATTATAAGGTAGCATGTCCCTACGTGTACGTGTCCATTTCTCAGAAGATAAAGGAAGATACTCTGCCAAGATAATAATCTAGTATAAAGCGACGTCGAAATGGAAAATCGTGATGCATTTGATCACATATCTAATCTAATCTGGTATCTGTAATTATTTATCAGAGTATAATTCAGATTAATCAATCAGATTTGAAGTGCTTTAAGTGAATAATAAGCATACATAATGTTCTACTCAAGAAATGATACAGTAAAGAACTTCAAATCCTGCCTATCCCACAGCCAATTCTCTGAAAGAGAAGGGGCTAATTACTTGATTTGCCTATGGGATGAATTGCGTAATTAGCACATTTTAATGGAATAGCATCTTTTGAAAAAAAAAAAAAACTAAGTGGAATGACATATTTTGATATTTTCAGGATTTTAGGTGTAATATTTACTAAATATGACGATCTAGAAACGTGACAGTTTTAAATATCATGTTTATAAAACACGATATCAATTAAAATTTAAACTTAGATCGAAAAACATAAAATATTTTAATGAAATAACATCTTTAAAAACGTGACATCTTAAGATATTATGTTTCTGAAACACGATATCAATTAAAATTAAATTTAGATAAAAAAACATAAAATAATAATTAATATTATGGTTTACAGCAGCAACATTTAGATAAATATTACCCTTCTAAAACATGATATTATTAAAATGTCCATAAAATCATGAAATTATATTACTTGATGAAAAATGTTTTACTCAGGCTCGCCATTTATTTATTTTTGCTGGGCAAATCAGACAATTGATCCTTCGTCTATGATGTGATGTGCATTGGTTACTTGCATCGGATACTCTTTATGCTTTCAGTGCAAAGCAAGTAATCCTACTAATTAAATATATATGGCTGCTGAACCTATCGGTGATGTGAGTTGTAGAAAGCAAAGCAGCCAGGGTAGGTCCTGACAGAAAAGCACGAATTCTATTATCTCTGCAATAATGAGTTTTTTAAAATATATATATATTAAAAAAATACATTTTTTATATATCATTACATGAAAATTATTAATTTAATATTTTTTAAAATAAAAATTAATTTGATTAAATGTTTTTATGAGAAAAAAGCTTTGATTGAATTAAATTAAAATGTGGACGTACACAGTATCGTTGTGGTCATACAGGCTAATTATTGGTAAGGGGTTGGACCTTAATTAAAATAGACCAATTGGAACCGAGGCTTCAATATATTAGCATTCATTGACGTAATTCTGTCCAACAACCCTAAATACGAAAGTGCCACCTCATAATCATCTATCGTAATAATTAAGAAGAAGAAAAAAGCTTCTCGTGTATCTAAATGGGATAATTGGCACCGAGGCTTTTTGCCTAGCGATCTTAACAGGTTTTTTTTATCGGTTCAAGTTTTAGTATGTATGCTTGCTATTTTCATGGTGTTTTATTTATCTACTAGATTTACAGGGTATTCAATAGGTTCGAGAATTAATCATGGTATGTGTAAGCTGGCCCGGACATCCCGGATTATAAAAATAAAATGGGATAATTGTACTATAAACATGTCAATTTTTAAAGTTCTAGTTTCTAAATTTTAATTTCTCTATTCGAGTACATTAATTTTTTCAAAACTATTAATAAATTATTTTTAATTCAAATTCTATCAATTTCTCTATTAAATGATTACTTGTATTTTATTATTAGAATTTGTTTACGAGTATGGTGTGATATCAATTATTTTTCAAAATATTTATTACTTATCACATCAAAACAATTTAAAAACACCGTTTTTTCAAACACATTCTTTATACTAAAGCCAAGCTCTTAGGCTTTACACATTGAAACTAAAACGACCTCAAGACGGATAACTGGTCCATCGAGGAAACAAGGATCCCAGCTTGTCTAGATTTCGAGAATCGCATTCTAAAGCAGGAAAAGAATAGAAGATGTATCATGTTTGGCTACGTGTTTGAATATTTCATGCAGTGGTATCCTGCTTCATGGGGCACTAAAGATGGGCCAAACAAAAGAATCGAAAGGAGATTAAAGCTTAATAAATGCCAGCGAGCTTCCGTCCACAGCTTGATTTCACATTTCTACCTGTGATAATTGGAATAGTATATGACACTGAATCTTGTTCCTATCCTGCGTAGGATTATAAATGCTTTCGGTCTCATATGTGGACAAGCCTTGCCTAAGTAAATCCACTAAACCAGGCAGTATACTGAAGGAAGAGCCCTCCCTTCGACGGCAATTTGCATTCAAAGCCTTCAGTATCAGATCTTGTTCATGTTGCGGTGAATGGTTATGATGGGTCCTAGTCTTGAGCTTGATGTTCAATGGTCCTGATGTGGACTGCGACCGCGGGCCCTTTCTTTTCTCTGCTTTGAACAGATCCTTTTTTGTCGTTTTTTCTTCTATTTTAATTTTATTAGAAAATAATATAAATTTAAATCTTGCTTTAACGTTAATTTATTTTTGTAACATAATATTAGAGTTTTAATGACCTGGTCACGAGTTTGAATCTTGTTATTTTTATTTAAGTATAAGGTAGTATAGGTTTGTGCAAGTTTCAAGTTTGAAGAGTTTTTATTTGAAGAGATGTGTTAGAAAATAATATAAATCATATCTTGAGATTTTATTTAAAAATTTAAATTATTAGGTTAAGATGGTTATATGATATATTTATTTTTATTTTAATCACTTTAATGGATATAAGTTATTGGATTATAAAAAGCTAATGGTCTGATCATAACCCTACCATCTCTCTTTTTCTTATGAGCATACTCCCTTGGGATCCAAAACAAGACTCCACAAGACTATATGGTACTCCTAATTTATAATACTGAGGGAAATGTTATCTTCAGGGCTAATAAATTCATGCTAATCTCCTAAACCAACTGGATCATCTTATCCGCTTATAAATACTCCCACCATCAAAAAGAGGAACCAAACTCTAACCAGGTTAAGCCACCAAAGTGACCGGCTCATCACGCGAGTCCCAATAATCCTTACCTGCAATCAGGCTAAATACACACGTCTGGTTACTCGTTGGACCGACCAATCCCATCAATTGCATTTTGACACGTGATGCACCCCTTGCGTGGCACTGTAACGAATTAGGCAACAGCTATGAAGGAGGCGCTAGGCCTGATCAGTATCAATCTTGACTGTTCTCGGGAGTAAAGACATTTTGCGGGAAGGCAACAAAGTTGCCGATTTATCTAGCCAATTTGGGGGCCAAGCAATCTGAGCAGATGATCCACCTTATCATAAATTCGTAATATTCTTCTGGCAGATTTGATTGATTTCCTACGAGCAAATGCTGTGCTGGCCGAAATAACTGCTGTTGATTGATTTCCTTGTCCTACTATGGGAGTGAAACAACAAAGTTGCCTCTAGGTAGCTACCGAGAGGATAAGAGTTGGGCCAAAAGAGTTTTTGTTCATTGATAAATGAATTGCTATGGCCTCTAGTCTTATCAAATTTCAGTTAATGAAAAAACTCATCATCCTACGAGCAAAGTGTCTACTGCTCAAGCCAACTATCAATCTTGAGAATGAATCACAAAAAAGAGAAGGACTGAGAGTTAATGGCGATGGGTTACACACAGAGCACCCATTTTGGCAATGTCTTGTGTTCGACGAGGCCTAATTTGTTTCTCTCTAAGCTCAATTCATCGAGATAGTTTAGTTTCCACATACAGTATTCCTTGCATTATCATATTCCCTACGGTCAACAATGGCAGGATCATTAAGTGTAGTGCCAGCGGTTTTTCACAGAATTGTTGCGTATTTGAGAATAAATTGGCACCATGCATTCTTATACAAGTTGGGTACCAGTACTGGTTCGTTTTCCGTGTATCCGAGGACATGCGGTAAATGGATTCCGAGGGAAGAAAGGAGCAGCATGGTTTTAAACAAGCTGGCTATCACTGCAGGTACTGGGTTTTCTGGGACTCGCTTAGAAATACTTAAAGCTTCACTGCCGAAGGTGACAAGAGTTGTCAGGAACCTTTAATTGGTCGATTGAATCAAGGGACATTGTGATTTGCAACGTTGTGAATGCCAGGCATTTGCTTAAAAACCAAAAGGGCATGAAAGGCAGGCATCCAGAGTCACGGGTGTTTAGCCGAGTACCTTCTGCAGTAGCAAGTTTTTTTAATCCGAAATTTGCAGTGGTGGAAGAAAACAACCTGAAATTTATTTTCTTTAGCCACCTAAAGTGTAGAGAATGAAAGCACTTATAAATAAATCTTGATTTTAAAATATGATAATTTAAAATTTTTATAAATGAACTAATTATATCAGTATTTATTTTCTCACTTAAACTCATGATTTAAGACAAAATATTGACAAGTAATAGAATGTCATATTGAGAATGTGATGTAAAAGTTAATATTCTTGAAAATGATTCTTCAAGTAATAATGATGAGAGGCATCCTTATTATCGAGATATATAGGAGAAATTTCAGTAGCAAAAAAAATGACGAAGAAGCTAAGATTTTCTTTTTTATTTTAATGTTGGGTTCCCGAATATCATACACGCATCATAAACTATAAAACAAAATTATTCAGGAGCCTTTGAGATCCTGTTAAACAGATCTAGAGTTGTTTATAAATTTATTACCTGAAAATCTTATCTTTTTCAGCTTTGAATGATGCTTTAAAGGTTGGGTTATCACAAACTACAAGTTGTTCAATTGTCTAGCCTCCAACAGTAATCCACACGAACCACCCGTGATAAATCTCTTAAATCCATATTTAGAAGAGAAGGACTATTATGCCTAGAGGCAAGCTCTAATTCTGTATTTTTGTAGTTTTTCTGTCTAACAGACAACCTCTTAAAAAAAGGTAAAACTTGCTATTTATAGAGAAATCTAAAAAATCCTATAATTAACAAAATATTAATTTGCCCCCTGAATAATATCCAAATATTAATTCAGGAAAATTTTAGAAATTAACTCAATCAAGCCTTTATTTGATTTTTCTAGATCTAGAAATATAATTCATGTATTAATTATATTCTTAGTCTTTAATTTCTAAAATATATTTTAATTAAGTCATACATAATTAAATCATCCTAGTTTAATTTGTGGCTAATGGTTATTAACATGCATGACCCATTAGGTTCCTAATATGTTGACTCAAATATAAATTATAATTATAATTAAATAGAATTAAATAAATTAAAAATTTTAATTTATTATCAATTAAACAATTGATTAATTTATATTTGAAGATCAGGTGCATCGTTTATCAACGTGTCATGATCCCTTAAATATTAGAAAAGTCATTAGTGGTTTGACTTAACCTTATAGCGATCAGTTTATCATTGTAATTAATATCCTTTCATCAATAATGTTTTGATTTAACATTAAAGCATAGAGTATGTCTGCCATGTTAAATCATGTATGTATCGCTTGAATAAGATTTGAAACTCTTTTCAAATCTCTTTCCATTTTGGCCAAGGATTTCTTAGTCAATACTATGTGAGAACATGTGAAATATTTTTTCTAATTCACCTAAGGTGATAAATCCTCTCTTGATCACGCAAGTACCTTCATATAGTTCATGTTATACCAATTTTTTGTCCTTTCATTACCTCCATTAAGATAACATGTAACATGATCAAATAATATTCTTTATATAAGATGACATAGTGATCTCAAGTCTAATGATCACTTACACAACCGTCATATGAGCCTTTCCATAGACATATGTGATCTTTTCATATGAAATTCTCATGCGGATCAGTTCAGTGTATATGTCTTACGACAAGCACCTATACATTAATTCTAGGTATCCTTTATATCTCAGCTTATGAGAACAATTGCTTCTTTTTTTTAAGGAAAGAAAATAATATTTACTAGTCTTTACAGCTTTAATGAATGTTCAATATTTAAGAGAGCATTGACCAAGAATATTTTAGGAATAATGTTTTGATGCAATAAGAATTCCATAATTATAACAACTTTATAATTTCATTTGCAAAATATTTTTATACCATAGACTTTATCTTTACTTTAGATTCATTAATATAATATTATATGAATATTAAATAAAAATTAAGCCTTTATTAATAATAAATATGTATTTACATGAATGTCATGTGTAACCAACCGATTGGCTATAGAGTATATTAAACTAACATCTAGATCCTTTATGGATTGGAATCAACCACCAAATTCGATGAGGATGAGAAAAATAATATTGAAGGGGGAAGACTTTGATGCAAGAATCTCAATATATGATGAAACTAAGTATGCCAAATAAGTTCATGTTACGTCAATTGAGGAGCACGTTGTGTCGGTGGTTCTAGAAGTGTTTTTTGATGAAGAAAATGATAAAGAATGTGCTTCACATGTGATTAAGGAGAACTCTAAAATTAATGGGCTCAAAGTTAATATTCTTGGATAGAAAAATATTGAACTTGTCAATGTTTCCAACAATGTTCCGTAAAACAATTGTCAATAGTTAAGAACATTATAGAGCTGATAAAGGCAAAGGAGTTGAGTTGTTCTTCCATGATAATCTAAGGTAAAGGATTCTAGTTGAAGGCTTCTATAAAAGATCATGGAAATTATTTGATTGGACATCCACGAGATCGGGAAAAGAACTATATGAACTTGAGGACAAATTTTTCTCAACTAGGAAAATATGACATTAGCGTATCCTTAAATAGTTCTATTGAAGTTGGGTTATTTGAGTTTAAGTTGAAAATATGAATGAATGAAGTTCTTGATGAAGTTTATTATCAGCCCATAGGTCAAATTTGAGCCTGTATTTTCATGTCTTCAATGCATGGTAAAATAATCTTATTATATATAGTTTTCAAGTTCAAAATGTGATCTTTTTAAATTGTCAAATCATGCATGCATAGTTTTCTACACAAAGTTATGAATGTTTTTTTTATTAGCGATAGATTATATCTTAAATTTATATCTTTAAAGTAATGATTTATTTTGTATTCTTAAAGTGATGAGTTTATCTACATTTGCATCTCTTAGATTTTGTATCTTAGAGCAGTAAACAAAAATATGTATTCTATCCATTCCATGCAAGCAATGGGGTGAAGTTTTGATGATCTGAGATCAAAACGTTCTACCAGATGCAATGGACCACAGTGGGACCAATTTTGAACATGCTTGCCCAAATCTTAAACATTTTGGTCTTTGAAATTATTTTTATATATTACTATAATAATGGAAGGTGTAAGTAAAGTAATGTGTAGAACTCTCGTTCTGAAATCTGGACAACCTCCGAAGTTATTGTGACAATTTAATGACCACCGGTGCTTTTAGGTGGCCTTCGGTTCATGTACATATGCCACTTGGCTAGTGGTTTCTCTATACAAAATTGATTTACAAAACAGTCTTTATCGCCTATCATAGCTTGCAATCTACCCCCCCCCCGGGGAATTTCGTCTCATCCAAGGTGTATATTGCCATATACGCATGATATTTACTATATGTTTGAGATTGTAGTATAATTATGTTTTTGAATAAAAAAAATTTATATTTTAATGTTTTAATATTAAAAATAAATTTTAAAAAACAATAATAAAAATATTATTTTAATATATTTTAGACTAAAAATCACTTTAAAAAACAACATTTATAACCATTTTAAACATGGTCTTAATAAAAAAAAAATAAACACTAATTGAAGTTATTTTAAAGGTTGTTAAAATGTCATTGAACAAGAAAAAATATTGAGCCGCAATCATTATACAATTTTATTCAATTGTTTTTTTTTAGCAGTTAACAGCTAAAATTAGTAAAATCAATAAAATTAGTAATTTTTTTACTAATTTTATTCATTATGTGGATAACTATTTGACATTATTATTAAATCTGGCTCAACAAATTATTCTTGAAACCTTATGATCTGATTTTTTATCTAACCCGGGTTTAAAGTTAAACAAAGTGAAAATTACATCAACGTGATTCAATTGACTTGGCTAGTATAAAGACAACCCAACTGATCTGTAAAAAACATATGAGGTGAAATTGAGAAAATATAATGAAATTAACAGGAAAAAAAACATCTTGATTCAATTTATTGTATAATCGATTTTAAAATTAAAACTTCTGAGAGTTGCTTTAATGTAATTTAAACGACTTGGTTGAATCAAAAGCAATCCAGATTATAGTAAAAAAAATTCTAATGATGAAATTGAGAAGAAGAAAAAATAAAAGAGAAAAGAGGAGAAAATGAAAAAAATTGAGGGGCTAAGTTTTTTTTAAAAAAAAAAACGAAAAGAAGCTTCATGAATCATAAAAAACAGTTGAGCTGCAGTTCATTTAGCATAGAAGATAATTCTGTCAAAAACCTCTCTGCCAACGTGGGATTGACTACCTAATTTTCTGTATTTCTACAATTTCTATAAATTTTAAACAGCTCATGGCAACGGAAAGTTAATTTGACTGGCTGGTCTGAAACTTTTGATGGACAGGTTATTATTTGTACTCTTTATAGTTACCAAAATTTTGATTGTATATTAATTAATTAATAAAATACTAAAATGTATGAATAAATTTTTTCTGGGCTGTTTTTTAATTGATTTTTTTTTATCTTTTAATATTGAGTTTGTTAAATATTGAGATTTTTTTTTAATTCATATTCTTTTACAAAGTTATCTCAATCTCATAAACAAAGTCATAAATTTAGAATAAACTACATAAAAATAAATATTACTTGGTAATTTTCAAGGGACTACACAAAAATTAAAAGAAAAACAATTAATTTTATAAAATTATATAAAAACAATATATATATATATATATATTATTCTTATCTAATATTCATAAGCAAATTTTTAAAACAAATCTACATTCATGTAAATTTATTTATAAAATAATTATTAATATTACCAGCAAATAGCTCTAATTTTATTTAAAACTTATGGTATAATCATATAAATTTTTTAAAATTTTATTTTAAAAAATTATTCTATGATAAAAAAAATTTAAAAAGTTCAAGGCTACTTAAATGAGCCCACTCACCTACCCACGTGGTCTCAAAGAAAAAAGTCAACCTCATGCCTTTTTTGAATGAACAAATAACATGTTGTTTGCTCATTATTTCTTTTAAATTGAATGGATGATTTGTTGTTTATCTGTGCTCTATAAATTTAAATGAATAAATGATGTATCATCTAGTTTTATAAATTTAAATTATTTTTAGTGATTAGAAAATTAAAAATTAAATTTTTAGACCCTAAAAACTAATTTTCAACATATTTTCTTCTAAAAATACCCAAATCAACATTGTAGGAAACTCAGTACCTCTATTTTCAATTTCAAAACACTATTCTTAAAATCAAACTAAAAAAAAAAATAAGTTTTGATCTATTTTTTTCAAGCATGGTTAAGGAGTAAAACCACTTACATCAAACTCTTTTAACACCAAAATGAAGTTTAAAATTGAAAACTAAACACTTAATACTACAAGAATCAAATATATATATATATATATATATATATATATATATATAAAGGATCAAAAAGTATTTTTTTTCTAAGAAAGGTTGCGCACACGGTTCAATCTTTGCTGGTATTTCTATCAAAAGCCTAGTAAACCGAAATACAATGGATGCTAATATATATATATATATATCCTCTGTATTATTTTCTCGTAAAAGAGGAGCACATGCTTAAAATTCTCTTTACAACTTTACAAGCAACAAATCATGAGGGTTTGTAATCCTCCAGTCAAAGGAATTGGAATGGTTTGTGATTGTAATAGGATTATTTGCATTCTGTACACACAGTCTAAACTTCAATGATATGCAGAGAAGAATAAGAAACTGAACGTGTTCAGCAAGATGGAGAGTGCAGAGGGATGTCATCATGAGTGGAAATTTATGTTTTATTTTTATTATTAAACAAAAATGTTTTGGAAATAACTATATATATATCTCTGGAAATAGTTATCTGTAAGACTATCCATCGAGAGTAATTCATGTCCAACAAAATTAGGTGCACAGTTAAGTGTTTACCTCAAATGATATATATATATATATATATATATATATATATATATATATATATATATATGTTACATTCATGTGAGTAGGTAATTTGGAAACTGTCACCTCAATCATTCTTGGCAATTGGCATCCAAAGTTTTGTAAATTTGTAATGCTAAACCTTGTTTTCAAACTCAAGAAAATATGGGTATTGATTTATCATTATATTTTTAAATTGGATTCAGCTACATACTAAGTTTAAATAGACATAGATCAAACAAGTTGTCATACCTAACATTTTTGGGTTCCGCTACACGTTAAATCTAAGTATATATAGGTTTGGTGAGCTATTAGACTCAATGTTCTTAGGTTCAACTACGTGCTGAGCCCAAACAAATATGGGTATAACGAGCTATCAGACCTAACATCCTTGAGTTCAACTATGTGCTGAGCCCAAATAAATATAGGTCTCACGAATTACAATAACTAACATCATTGGATTAAGCTACACACTGAACTAAATACATATGGGTCTGGCGAGCTGCCAAACCCAACGTCATTGGGTTCAATTATGCGCTAAGCCCAAACAGACGTGGGTCTAGCGAGCTGTTAGACATAACATCCCTGGGTTCAACACATATATGGGTTTGGCAAATTGCAAGACCCAACATCCTTTTATTCAGCTCTGGCTGAGCCCAAATAAATATGGGTTTGACAAGCTTTGAAACCCAACACCCTTGGATTCAACTACTCATTGAACCCAAGTACCTAATGATGAGCTGTCAGACCCAACGTTCTTGGGTTCAACTACACACTTAGCCTAAATAGATGTGGATCTGACAAGCTGCGTAGCTAACTTTCTTGGGTTCAGCTATGCATTAAACCCAAGCACATATGAGGTTGGCGAGCTGTCAGACCCAACGTTATTGGGTTTAGCTAAACGCTAAGCCTAAACAGATGTGGGTCTGACGAGTTGTCAAACCTAACATCACTCGATTCAGCTACATATTAATCCCAAATTCATAGAGGTCTGGTGAGTTGTAATACTCAACATCCTTAGATTCAAATACGCGCCGAACCCAATTACATATGGGGCTGACAAGCTGCTAGACCCAAGATCCTTGGGTTTAGCTATTCATTAAGCCCAAATAGATAAGGATCTGGTAAGTTTCTATACCCAACATCCTTGAGTTTAAATAAGCGTTGAGCCCAAGTACATATGGGGCTGACTAGCTGCCAAACCCAATGTCATTAGGTTCATCTACACGTGAAGCCCAAACAGAGATGGGTTTGGCATGTTGTCAAGCCTAATATCCTTAGGTTTAGCAACACATTGGAACCAAGTAGACGTGGGTCTGACGATCTGCTAGACCCAACATCCTTGGGTTCGATTACGTGCTGAGTCCAAGTACATATGGGTCTACCGAGCTGTCAGACTCAATGTTTTTTGGTTCACCTATGTGCTGAGTCTAAACAGACATGAGTTTATCAAACTATGAGACCCATCATCCCTGGATCCAACTACGCGCTGAGTCCAAGCAGACATTGGTCTATCAAACTATTAGACTCACCGCCCATGGGCTTGTTATCGTGCCAAGTCCAAGTGGATATGGGTTTGACGACCATTATAAGCCCCGTGTTGGGCTATGAGACTTCGTTTGTTTATTATTATGACTTTTAACATAAAAAGTTAATGTCAAGAATACTTATCTCTCTCAACACTTTTAAGTGTATAAAAATGTTTTAAGGGCCTACCATATTTCCATCGTCATTAATATTGTACAAGGGATATTTATCCCTCATCAATATAGTGTAAGGGATAATTATCCCCCGTTATTACTAATAGGAGGAAATGACTCTTCAACCTCTCAATTCCAACAACATGACAAAGTTCAAGTGTTATAAATACCCCTGTGAACCACTAATGTAAATGGTTCACAATTTATATTCTCTATGTATTTATATTTTAATTCTCAAAGCATTTATCATATAAAAATAATAACAAACACTCTTGTTCTTAAAATTTAAAGCTCATTCTCTTGTTTATTGCAATCTCTTACTAAAAGTCACTGATTTTATCATCTAGAGGTCTCTAAACCCCACCAAAAGATATTGTTTTGCAGGTGTTAGGCCTTTTATCACCAACCATCTACTTCATGAGATTTAGCGAAATGAATGTTGACATAAATATGTGATTACTCATTGTCCAAACGCTTAAAAATCTCATTTTTTATCAAATTAGATTTTAGAATATCATTAGGTATACAGTGAATGACAAGACGAGACGAATCATGAACAAATGATTGGAATGGATTGATATTTATCGATCATATACATAGCTCTATGATCCCTTGTGTTCTATATATTCTTTAAGCAAACATTTGTCATTTTGATGATTAGATAACCCCTTCAATCGGCTTTGCTAGGGTGGATATATGCTGTTTTCCTTGGCTATTTTGATCATGTGTCCTTGCATTGAACATCACTTCTCTCCATTGATGTTTCTTACTACTCCTTTTAGCATCAATTCTCTCAATTATTGTATCTTCGCCTTTCCCTTTCTAAGGAAAAAAGAAGCTTTGCTTGTCTCGTCCATTGATTATATTATCTCTGCTTTTTATAATGATTAAAATATTGTAACTTGTTAGCAAATGAATACAGGAATATAAGCCAAAAGCTTCATGTTAATATTGCGAGTGAAAATAGACGAGACATTTATGAAACTAATTAATACTAATACTAATACTAATTCTCATACTCATTATTATTATATTTATTGGATTTAAAAAAAAACAAACAAACAATACTGACTGTTTTACCGAATAAAACATCCATTGAATGCATGGGTTAGAAGAACGACTAGCCGTATGCAATATGACATTGATGTTATGATTGTAACCAATAACTAAATAAAAGCTCAATGATTGAATTGAATTAAGGGGAAAACATCACTTCTGCCTGGCATTTTCCAAATTCCCTTTTGCGAACCCTATGTGATGAGTTTTTGATAGGTATATAATTAAGAAGATTAGCTTCTTCTTCTTTCTTTTTTTTCTTTTTTTGAGTTTAAACATGAAGGTCTGTAAAATTCATTAATTTTTTCTAAATCAAGACAATGTATATTAGAAAAAATCTGCATCCCGTTTGGTATTATAGTAGCGGTCGCTTTTCAAAGTGATTCACGTTTGAAAATACATTAAAATAATATATATTTTTATTTTTTAAAATTTATTTTTAATATCACCATATCAAAACGATATGAAAACACCAATAAAAATAATTTAAAACAAATAAAAAAATCTCTTTTAAAAAAAAAAACACTTTTGATACGTAAGAACAAACAGACTCTAAATCTCATACATCACATTTATATCTAAACAAGAACATTCAAAACAAATTATTTGAAATCTTCATTGTGAATATGTATTTATCCTCTTAAAATATGTCAAGTGTGTATATATATAATATATATATATACACACTATTTATTCTATTCCACATCCATTAATCTCTACTTTTCTTCGGTGGCCATCCCAATTTCAACATTCTAGTTCTGCCCGTAATGATAATGGTTGGTGCTATCCATGAAGGCATTTTGTCTTAGAAAAAGAAAAAGAACACTCCACAACAACATGTATTATTACCATTAAGCCATTATAGTATTACCACAAGCAAAAAAAAATTAATCAGAAGTATGACGATTTCTGTTACCGTTAGAAACTCTCGATATGAAAGGGGGGGGGAAAAGTCGACAACACCACGACACGAGTCAAGAACGCCATGAAGGAACGTTTTGAGGTAATTCCCTATGTTATTGTGCAATATACTCCAGTGTTTTCTGTGCACGAGGTTGTATGAGCTACAGACAATTTGAATTTCAAAGCAGATTGCTTGGTTTGACAGGCAAGGTCCAAGAGAGGCCGGATCACGGCACACAAAATTTCAGCATAAGACACCAAGAAATTAGTGGCTTGAGAAGATGATAGACTAAATGAATCAATGTTAATTCTTGATCCCACAAATTAAAACCATGACTTAGAGACAAAGATACCCTTTGCATGAAGAAGAGACAAATCTCAATTAAGTCTCATATTTGCACGTAATTTATTTATTGCAAGAGTAATAGGAGTGGATTTACAGATAAAATATCTTAGAGAGGAGGGGCTAGCTTCTATTAGCATTTGGGTCGGCAGAACAGATAGCGCCTGGTAGACTGTGTGTAGGCTCAAGCACGCCTCATTTGTAAGTGCACCCTGTGACTAACTCCCAGCTAATTCATGCCATGGTGCATGTTTATTACATGTGTATATTTCCTTCTTTTATCCTCTTAATCCTGTTTTGCGTCTTAATTAATTTATGAAAGCTCACACAAAATCTTTATACGTAAGATAGTAGCCTGTTGTGTAAGAAGTTGAAGCTGTGCGATAATGAGAATTAGCGCAAAAGCATTATTTAAATATATTTTAAAATAAAAAATACTTACTCAAAAGCTCCAGTGAAATCAAATTAGGATTTACCTCTTCTGTTACAATCGATCATTTTAATTATTTTTTTCTTAAAATGATCTTCGCCTTCAAAAGATAAAATGCTAAAGGCCCTTCTTCACCTTATCCCCACCTGCAGACACCGGCTTCAAATGTGTGATTTATCTCCCCAATCCCTTATGTTTTGAAGAAGAAGAAGAAGAAGGTGTGGAAGGTTTCTAATGCTATCCAGTATGACAATGCCTTTTGAACCGTAATACGGACATCTCGGAATTATTAGGAGTAATTATCTGAAAGAAGCAAATATTCCAGAATAAAAGACAAAAAAAAATAAGTTTTATTAGTTTTATTGCGTAACTACTTTTTAACCCAATCAAACATCGCTTTCACCCTACATGAACTAATGCCATTATGATGCCAGTTAACTAGCACACAGGATCTCCCCCACTGGGCAAGTCAGTAAGCAAGCAAACAGATGAGAACGGAAGGAAAGAATTTTACTGCGGTAATTTTCTTGTTTCAGTTCTATATAAACCAGTGGCTTCTGGCTTGCTCTGCATATATTATTTCCATCTGCTAAAAAGATTCTTCTCCTTTGGAAGTTTCAAGGTTTCCAAGGTTGAAGATAATGGATGTCCTGCATTTCTTGTTTGGAGTTTTTGGTGGGTTCTTTTAATTTCATCAATCTATCTCTCCTTATCTCTCCTTTGCACTTGGTTTTCTTTCTTCTTCTTCTTCTTGTTTCTGAACAAAATGTTTTCTTCCTTTTTTCTTTGAGGGGACTAATCAATGGTTTCTCTCTGTTTCTTTCTCCAGGAAATGCCACTGCTTTGTTTCTCTTCTTGGCTCCAACGTATGCACCAGAACTTTTCGTTAGCTCCATCTCTGTCTCTGTTCAACACTAGCACACACATGCACGACAACACCTGATTGACATTTATGGAGTTTCTTGGTTTTGACAAGTTCGCTTTGTAGCTTCTAATGGCTGTTTTCAGTCATGGGGAAGACAAGAAAGACTATCTTCCTCTTTGGCTATAGAAATGCCTTTTGAGTCATGATCAAATTTCTTCAACGTTCGGCTGTTTTCTTGAAAAATGATTCTCTTCTAAACCCATCCTTCTTTTCCTATGATCTTTTTAAACTTGCTGGATCTTCTATCTTGTTTTCCTTTGCAGTTTTGGGGTGCTACTAGTTTTACCACTTTGTTCATATATTTCTGTATTTGGGTGATCGAGATTCAATGATCATTAAATGAAAACTTGCCTGATTTGTTAGAATAGGATAAAGTTAATGTGGATTATGGCTAATTTGTTGATAGGATAACGTTCAAGAGGATCATAAGAAGCAAATCCACAGAGCAGTTCTCTGGCATTCCGTATGTGATGACCTTGCTCAACTGCCTCCTTTCCGCTTGGTGCGTGCTTCTCGTTTCTTCAACCACCTCTTCTCTCTTTACTTCTTGGCTCTTGTGTATTACACCTTCTGAATTGTATTTTCGGTTCATCTTTAAAAGGGTATTCTTGTAAACCAACTGCTAAATATGAGCTGCTTTTGGTTGTCATCAACAAGGAGCTCAAAAGACAAAAATTATAGCCACCTTCGGTACATCCTCAAACGATATACATTTGAAGCCAATCCAAGAAGATGCAATTCAGTGCGATGAATTTTATTTTTTTTTCCCAGTCTGCTATTGCTTTGCGGCTTAATTTACTCTATTTTGGTATATATTGGACACAACGAACAAAGCATGGTGCTGTTTTTATATTTATCTTTTTTAATTGATGATTTAGGTGATCAGGTTTCATTAAGCTTGTTAAATTGGACAGGTGCAGCTTTTATTTTCTTGGGTTCATGCGTTTTTGTCTAATCACTACCACTTAATCGTTAATTTTTATACTTTGTGGCAGGTATGGACTGCCTTTTGTGTCCAAGAACAATGTTTTGGTGTCAACAATCAATGGAGCTGGCTCAGCAATTGAAACCATCTATGTGTTGATCTTCATCATCTATGCACCAAAGAAAGAGAAGACTAAAGTCCTTGGCCTCCTCACTCTTGTGATCACCATCTTTACTGGCGTGGCCTTGGTGTCCCTTTTTGCTCTTCATGGCAACGCCAGGAAGCTATTCTGTGGCTGTGCTGCTGCTGTTTTCTCTATTATCATGTATGGCTCCCCACTGTCTATCATGGTAAGTCAAGTTACTCTCAAGTTCTTCACTCTTTTGTGTAAGTTGCTCCATCAGCCGATTTGTTTTAGTTATTGGACCACTGCATCACGAGGTTCATTTTAGCTGCTCAGTAAGGCTCTTTTATGAAGTCATCAGAGAGTAGCTACTATTTGATATATTTTAGAGTACTCTGGTCTGGCTCTGTCAACTAATAACAAGTTCTTTTTGCTTATTTGTAAGATTGCTTTATCAGAGAGTAGTTATTTAGCTCTGTTTTAGCTGCGCCATCCTTAAAAGTTCCTTGCTTCATTGGATCCAACTTGTTATTCTAATTTTCCTCAATCTCCTATGGTAGTCTGCACTAGAAAGGTACATTATTGTCCTTTGTGAGAGAAACAGAGAGGATATTTGTCTACTGCAGTGCTTCACTAGTCATAATCTATTGGGATTAAGAAAATTACCAGACTAAGCCTGTGTTTGTCATTGCTATAGTTTTTATTATTATGGTTTGAAAAAATAAATTAAAAAAAAAACTATTAATTATAGTTTTTTTTAACTAAGATTTTAAAAAAGATATTTTTTAATTAAATTCATGAAAAATTATAATTTATATTAATTAAACAAATATTCTTATATTTATAGCTGAGATAAAACACAAAACACCACGTAGCATAAATAAACGGAGGCATAAAGTAGAATAAGGTAAACAAGTTGGGGAGATGTCAAATCCTTTGTCCTTTGGGGAAATGAAAATAATATTCCTTGTGATTCCAATTTGACAAGCTAACTTTTTTGTTATGACAGTTTTTGTTATTCTCCAATTTGAAAATAAAATTACTGCTGACTTTCTGTGGTTTGGGACATGGTTTGCTTTCTCCAGAAAATTAGAAAAACTAATTTTGTTGCCATGCCTGTGAAAGGGTGTTGGGCTGTTAATGATTTCTTCTTCATCGTTCTCTCCTATGGAAGGGGAGATACAACATATGTAGAGGATAATATCATATCATACAAGATATTATAAGCTATACAGTGCATTTTTTGTAAGATGATTACATGTGATTTTGTCTGTACCTGCAGAGGACAGTGATTAAAACTAAGAGCGTCGAGTACATGCCATTCTTCCTGTCACTGTTTGTCTTCTTATGCGGCACTTCCTGGTTTGTCTATGGTCTACTTGGTAGAGACCCTTTCGTTGCCGTAAGTTCCTCAATCTCCATGCTTCCTGGTACCTGATCAATTTACTCACGTTAGGCTAGCTAGCACGTTGGTGCTGGTGCCCCATAATTAGGTTCCATGTGGTAAACCCATAATTAAAATTCTCGTGGAAAATATATATGCTTACGCTACCGTATATTACAGGTCCCAAATGGAGTTGGCTGTGGTCTAGGGGCATTACAGCTGATATTGTACTTCATCTACCGTAACAACAAGGGCGAGGCCAAGAAGCCCATCTCTACTCATTCACTAGAGATTGGTCCCGGAAAAGTCCACCAAGAGAAGAAATTGGTTGCCAATGGATCCCATGATGAACGAGTGTAGATGATTTCAGTGTGCGAGCTGCTTTATAATGCACAGGGACTGCCTCCCAGTTTACTTGTTACGCTTCAGATAACCTTCTTTGCTGCAAGTTTGATCACTTGTTAGGAGTCTTTGTTTCCAAGTTCGCTTTTAAGCACTCTTGTATTTTTGCTCTGCAACTAATGACAGTCTATACAAACAAAAAGCAGGATGCTTTCGGCGGATCTTTTGGTTGTTGCGAATGTGGCTTGAGACACCTCTTTGTCGCATTCTATTAATTCTAATGGATGTGTCATTTCCATTAGAATAGCATGAACTTCAGGATGTGTCATTTCCCAGTAACGTGTTGCGGGAAAGGATGCTTGCTCCTGTGTATCCTGGACGGTGAACGGTCCATGGCATTTCCTTGAGAAAATTGCTCACGAAAAACTTGGTCTAGACAGCTTAATTTCCCAGCCCTTGAAATGATTGGTAGGACATTACCTGTCTGTTAATAAACATTAAAATGCGACTTCGCTTGCCAAAAATGGAACTGCTTTCGGTCGTGAACCAAAACGATGGCCAATATATGTCGTGGAGACAAAATTATGTGACCATGTCAAACTCAAGATAGGTATGTCAAACTCAAGATAACAATATTCTAGGATTTTCAATTCACCGTAATTATTCCTACGGGAAATTTCTAATTGAACTTTTCAAATATATTTCTTATCGTTATAATCGAGTTTCTCTAATCTATTTATCAATCTCTCTCAAATATTAATAAAATATTCTATCAAGAAGATTTTATGCATCCCTATGAAAATGTTAAATCTGCCGAAATTTATTTATTAAAAACGATCAAACTCTTGAAGATTACACAAAGCCATAAATATCTGTATCTTATAGATTCCTTAAGATATCTCAGATATAGACTGAATAGTTAATTCCTCAATTACGCAAATGATAATCAACCATTCTCGAGCAATAAATTTAGAAAGAGATACTCAATGAATATTGAATTAATCCAATAACAGAAATATCTGCATAATCATAATCAGGCTAGCTACATGATAATCCTGAATATCATATTGTATTTGATACGTTTAACATCATAAAAGAATGTGGCTCCTTGAAGAATTAATTTGGCTCCTTAAAGCCTTTCGTTTCCAATCTATTAACTCCTTAAAGAAATTGTGTTTATTCTTCTCTCTACTGTTAAGACATCGCCTCCCTTATAAAACCCTAAAAACACAGGAAAAAAACCCCAGCAGCTAGCATAAAAAGCTTATACATCCTTGGACCCTTCCTCACATGGAAATTAAGGAAATAAATTTCCCAATCTTTCAAACACTACTGCAGGTTTTTATCTCTAGATTGCGGGCCGATTTTTAGATGGAATATATAATATAATGTTGGACGAGGGAGATATGATAGATATAATAATTGTGGAGAGTCTTTCCAATTCGAGATTACTGCAACTCCACAGTGTCTTTGACTAGTCTTCTCCCCTTGAACTTCATTATTTTTAGCTCCCATATAGATCATGTTAAATACAGCTAACATAGGCTACCATATAGATCAACTATCAAATGAGAAAAAACATCATCAAAACTTCTAGACTTAATTACTCATGTATATATTAGCATATAGTCATGAAAAATCAACAGTAAAAGTGTTCTTGTATGCACTTCATATTGAGTCAGAAAGCTGAGCTAAATATGTTATTTTTTAAAAGAAAAAGAGATGAAGTATTTGTTTTAGTTTGAAATTGGATCTTTGAAGTTTTAATTAATTTGAATAAATTAAATTAAATTTTATTTTGTCAAATTAAGCATTAAACATATTCTTAAACCAATGGTGGTTGATTCAAGTGGTTCAATGCTTGTTCCTCTTAAACAAGGTCTCGAGTTCAAGCCTCGTGAATGGAGTACACTATCACTAAGAGAGCTTTACCTCTTAGTAGGCTGACCCGGCTCGACTGGATTTGTTAAGGTCCAGTGGACTTCTAGATACCAGGGTTTAGATCAAAAAAAAAAATTCTTAACATTGCAAGAGTCTTATATAAAGCCAACTAAAATAAAACATCAAACTCAATCTCAAATTAACTTAATGTGAATGGATTGAATTAGAAATTAAAAAAATCAAATGACATAAAACATTAAAAAAAAACACGATGGATTGTATTAATATCAATAATAATTTTAAGAAAAAACAATTATTGGCACGTACATTGCACACGCCAACATGTAACCCACCCTGCCATGTTTAGGCGGCGACTTACAGTAGAAAAAATATTCCTCCTTGGTGTTTTTCGATTCGTCTAGGCAGGGCCAACCTCCCTGAGCAGTGCGTGCATAGTGATCCCATCTGATTTGGTGCCGATTCAATTTTTTCCTTTTTTTTTCTCACATCCACCATGATTTGTGCACTTTCCCTCAAAAAAATCATAGCAGCCCTTTAATTTTTTTTCTCTTTAAATTTAATCTATGTTCTTTTAATTATAATTTTTTATTTGAAAAAACTATTCTAAATTGGAAATTATATTCAATTTCATTTTTTTTTAATTTGTTTTTATATGGGTTCTATGATTTTATCACGATTTCATACCGCAGATCATGGATTTTGAAGGATAACCATAGTTGACTACTAGTAGTAATATGACATGTTAGGGTTTTGTTTTGTATAACTTATACGAATTCATTTGAGTTATTTGTTAACTGTTAAGTCATAAAAAAAAGTCATAATTATAAATAACTTTTGACTTAAATTATTTTAATATAAAATTAAGTCAATTTTTTCTTTAAATAAAAATTAAACTTTTTAACTTTTGACATGCATTCTAACTTATAATATTCTTTAAAAAAGTTGTTTTGAGTAGTTTTTTTCATCATATGCTTCGAAGTTAAAAGTAATTTAAATTATTTTTATTCAAAGTTATTTTTAAAAAAACAACTTTTGAATTATTGCTTAAAGTTAACAATCAAATCAAATTTTAGGATTCATGTTAAACAAACAACTCTAGATCATTAAATTCATAATTAATGTGAGATTAAGAGCATTTGATGGTACCTAGTCTATACGAAAACAGGATGGGATCTCATTTTTTTCTTATGTTCATTCCTTGTAGTTTTTTATTTTGGTCTAATTTTTATTAAAAAAATACTTTTTGGTCCTTTGTTATTTTTTTTAAAATTTTTAATTTACTTAATCCTTGTAGTTTTAGTTTTTTTTGTTTCTACCTTAAAATTTATTTTTATTATATTTTAGTCTTTGTGATTTGGGAAAGAAGTTACAATATCCCCATAGAGAAATGCACTAGCTCATCCTTCTAGGCCTTACAGTGACAACCCCTTTTCCAATGGCCTTCGTTTTTCTTTATTTTAGGATAAAATATTTTTTAAATAAAATTATTAAAATGATATTTAAAAAATTATACAATCATGTCATAGTTTTTAAATAAGATTAGAGTTGTTTATGGTAATATTAAAAATTATTTTATAAATAATTATATATGAATATAATATCTAAAAGTTTTCAAAAAAAAAATTGTATGCCTCAACTTCTCATGTTCATTGAAGCCTTGATTGTTGTAACAAAACCAGCATGGGCCTTGTTAAGAGCCTTGGATTCTGAATCCTGCTCTTGGATTAATAGCATTATTTCATTCCTGACATTTTTTTTCAGATTTCGTCCAATTTTCTAAGTAACAAGTGATAGCTGGCATGACATGTACGAAAAAAATACACTGCAAAATGGACAAAAATAAATTTTAAAAAAAATAAAAATTAATATAAATTGGCTAGATGGCCCATGCTATGTTCCAGGGTGGACCAAATTTTTTCATAGCACAAAAGGAAAATGTTCAGGTGACACTAACATTTATAAAGAAGTAAGAATAATCTAAAATCTAGGAAATTGAAAGGGACCGCACACACCGTTTGATAATCGACCCTGAAAGCAAACTGAACAAGATATAATGAAGCGAGCATTAAATGCTTACATTTAATCAATTAATTTAATTTAATTAAAAAAATCCTTTAAAAAAACTAAGTTCAATAAAGAACGGAAAAAAAAAACTCCAGATAGCCCATGTTATTTTTAAAATCACTGCAAAATCTCATAGAAAGCGAAAAGAAAATAAAGTTCAATCTCCAATTAAATAAAATTTGAATGAGAAAGGCAGTCCGGATTAACCCGCCGAAATTTGGTCCGAGTGATTGAAAGAGATTGCTAGTGTCATTAGAGCAATAACCTAAGAAGCAAACCAAACAAAATACTATGAAGCGAACATCTAATATTTATATTCAATCAATTAATTTAGTTTAATAAAAAGAATTCCTTTTAAAACAACTAAATTTAATAAAGAACAAAAACAAACTTGTGAGTTATTTTCAAAATCAATAAAAAAATCTCATAGAAAGCAAAAAAGAAAAAAAAAGAGGGGGCTTATATCCAATTAAATAAACACTGAATGAAAAAGGTTCGAATCGACTGTTGAGCTAGTTTAAGTTTTGAAACAATAAGTCATGTGATCTAGAAGGAGCTTAAAATTATGACCAAGTTGAAAAAAAAAATGAGCTTAAAAAAAATAAAAGAAAACTCGGGTATACCTTTGAAACTCAAGCTAATTTCTCCAACCCATAACTCGTTAAATTCTAGACTTAGGTTCGATCAAGAAATTCAATGCCCGACCAATTTAATATTAAGGGATGAATTTAAAAAATATATATATCAAGTTAAAATATTTTCAAAACAATAAAAATAAGGATCAAATTTGATATGAAAAAAAAGGCTATAGGAGGATGAAATTGTAAAAAAAAAAAAAGTCAATTTAAAAACTATCTCAAAAAAATAGCAATCAAAATAACAGGGACCAAATCTGACAGCTGAAAAAATCAAAGGGGGGGTGAAATTGCATAAAGATTCAAATTTGATAAATTATTCTAAATAAAAACAAATAGAATCAAAAGAAGAGGGGCCAAATTAAAAGTAAAAAAAAAAAATTATCCTAAAAATTTGGAGGGCTATCACCAAAATTGAGGAGGAAAAAAAAAGGAAAAAAAAAAGATTGTTGGTGCCAAACTGGTAACACTTAGATCACACGCTCCATCTAAGAGTGGAGGGGTCGCCAAGACTATTCGATTGCAGCCTTGGAAGCCGGTGTTCGATAGTCGAACGAAGTTGCACACATCGTTCGATTTCGGAAGACATTGTTCACATGCCAGCTTTATTTGTTTTTAATAATTTTCATATTCATAAAATGACCATCTCGCCTCTAATATAAACATGATAGAAAAACTATGATAAAAAAATGTAAACACCCTTAATCCCAAGCCTTTTTTTAGTCAATGGGCAATAAAATAATTTAATTGTGCTAAAAACAAAAAAAAAAAGACTAAAAAGGCCCTGCATATTAGGTTTTTTTTTTTGCTGCCAAGGTTAAATAAGTAATTCCACTATAAAGAAAATGATAATAATATCCTTGCCAATAATTTTTTAAATGAGGCAAACTAGTAAAAATATTGTTCTAATTTACGGTGAATTGTGTATTGGGCTGCAGTGTTTCATTGATGCCCCTTGGATTTTTTTTAATTAATAAAATACAAGTGAGAAAAAAAATCCGTGGACATAATCTATCAAACTCTCTCTCTCCCCTTTTAAGTTAAAATCAATAATAAAAAAATTCCAAAACTGAATTTTATTTTGTCAACCAAGTTACAAAATATTCCTCCAGGCTCCCAAATGTAAACATAAAAACAAATAACTACAGCAAATCCCAGAAAAATATAATGTTAAATTATTAAATTAAAATTAAAATAAATTAAGGGGCTAAAAGAAAAAAAAAATAAGAGAAAAAAAAGGAGGTTTCATTGTGCAAATGCGGTGAAACCTCTAATATAGCACAACGAAATATTGATTCCATATATTTTTTTTTTAATAACGTGTTAATTAAAAGAACCAATAAACGAAAAATATACCCAAAAAAGGTATTGACCGATGAGTTCACACTTAAGTTATGTTTTTTTCAGTAAAAAATTATCCAAGCCCAAGTTGGCTTCCATCGTTCATGATATATTTCGGTGGCAAAAAAATCAATTGTTCAAAGTTTGGATTTCAAGTTTTGACCGGGTTTTGACTGAGTTGTCAAATCTTTCAAGTTAATTTTTTTTATATAAAAAATCAAAACAATATCATTTTAATAAAAAAAAATCAACGAGTTACAACTAAATTTTTAATTAAATCAACCGAATTACTAGGTCACAATAGATTTTTTATTTTTTATTTTTTTTAATTCAACCTGATTTCAATTCAGGATCTCAGATCGAGCTGTGGAGTTTTAAAATTATGATCCTTTCTTCATGTTAAAACATGAAAAGTTGAAAACAAGTTATTTAAAAATTATTTTTTTCTCGCTCCGGTGTGTCGCGAGCTAAAAGATCACAGTTGATCCTCCAATTTGACACAAGGAGCATGTATGCATGGCCTAGGTGCTGTGAGAGACGCACGTACAAGAGTCAAGCACTTTCACACTCACTTACGTTTCATATATAGATAGGGTGGAGATTAACTTTAAGGAAATTCGTTGTGAATTATATGCTTTAAATAATTAATTTATAGGATATATCAGATGATGTGCTTTTTTTAGAAAAATCTACATAGTTAAGCAGTCGTAAGACATACAATTAATGTATTGTTAAATTTTAAAAAACGATCATCTGAACCTTACAAACAATGGAGATCAAGGTGTGTTTAATAATTAGATGTTCATGAGTTTGTTTGGCAGTGTGATTGCGGATACTTTTCAAATAACTTTTCGTGTCAAAATGCATGCTAATAATTTTTTTATTTTTTAAAAATTATTTTTGACATTAGTACATCAAAACAATCCAAAACGTACAAATCATATTAAATTTTAATTAAAAAAAATAATTTTTTTGGAAATATGGGTTGAATCGCATTACCAAACGCTTCCGAAGTATAAAAAAACTCCATGGATTTGGACTCTTCATGGCTAGTAATTTACAGGGACAAGATCAATGGATAATACGATGCTTGTAGCAGAAGTAGGGTGGCTTGCACTGGCAAGCATGCAGGTATTATTTATATATGGTGGATTGTTGTCTTAGAGCATGTTTAGTAATGTGATAGCGGATAATTTTTAAAATATTTTTTTATTTAAAAATATATTAAAATAATTTTTTTATTTTTTTAAATTTATTTTTGATATCAGCACATCGAAACAATCTAAAAAATAAAAAAATAAATTTAAAATAAAAAAATAATATTTTTTCAAAAATATTATTAGAACATGAACAAAAAGGTTCTTAGTTTATGAGTGTGGTTGGATCCTAGGGCTTGGATGGGCCCTACTGTTCGGTTGGGCCGAGGGTCCCCTCTTTTTTTATTTTGTTTTTTTTTTTTATTTTGCTTCCTGTCGTCCTCACTTCAGCTAGGCCCCCTGGTTAGACTGACTTCTTCCTCTTTCTTCCTCCTTGACATAAGGTTGGGCTACGATGTGAGGTAGGTTTGTTTGGGCCACTTATTCTCTTCCTCCTTTTCTCCGTCCCTCTCCCCGTCCCTCTCCCGTCGTCTTCACCCCACTAACTTCGGTTAGGACAATAAGGATTCTGCTGGGCTTGTCGGAGAGTTGCCTGGCCTGCCCTTCTCCTCTCAGCTTCGGTTAGGCCACTTATCGGCCTAATAAATCTTAGCCCATCATATGCTAAGTTGTATATGTAAAACTATATAACATAGATTAAAAAAAAATGGTTGTTTTAATGTGAATCAAGCTAACTATGAGATCATATTTTATCATACAATTATGGAAACATAATTTATGAAAATAAGTATAGTTACATATGACGGTTTTGTTTTGTTTGAAAAGTAAATTTGTCGTTTAACCTATTGTGTAATAAAGGGAAATATCATTTTAAACTTTATATATATATATATATATATATATATATATATATATATATATATATTTATATATATATATATATAACATTTATTTGCTTTAAAAGCACAAACATTTTATCTCCTCCTCCTCCCCGTTGCTTTCCCAGCCTTTCTTAACTTTTATTTCCACTTTAGTCCAAACTAGCTCGCGACTGTCACATATGCGGTGCAAGAGCAACGACAGTAATTTTAGCTAATAATGAACCCATCTAATTACGGTTTAATATCATAGAAAGAAAATTGTTAAGATGCAAGTTAAAAATTATAAATATTAATTTGGATGTGATTTTTCGGATATAATCCCATCATATTAATACCAAAAAAAAAAAATTGGAATTGAAATTGCAAAAGATGAAATGTATAAAAGACGCCTAATGCAATCTAAGAAGTAGATGAATTAAAAATTGTTTTGATATACTAATATAAAAAATAATATATATATTATTTTAATATATTTTTAATTAATTTTTTAAAATAATAATTATTGTAATGACAAATAATATCATTTATATTTTTCCAGTATAATTAATCTAACTAATTTGATTAAATTTTAAATTTACTTTTTAAAAATTATCAATTTAAATTCTATAAATATCAAAACTATTAAAAATTTATATAATTACTAATTTTAAAATTTATAAAATTAATTAAAACATATATAAACTAATAGCACGAAATACATTAAATAAGTAAATAATACAAGAGCGAAGAGAGAGAATCTTCTTAAACCATATTCCAACTGTCAGCTTCGCTGATATTAGCTTTAAACGGCCGTTTTGCCTTTTTCTTTCTTTAACGGTGCTCTTTCCGTCAAGTTTCACGTAACAAGTGACACATGACATTGCTCACGCCATGACACATACAAACTTCATCATCATGCCATTCATACATGTCAGATTTACGCATACATGTGTATGAATGATAAAAGAAGTCTTTTTTTTTTTTTCCTGAGCTCGGGGGTTTCTTGTAGACATGCTCAATTTTCAAAAATTGACCTTAAAAAATCTAAAAAAAATCTAGGTGATTAAGTTAATTTGTTAATAATCAGATTTATATCAGTTAATTTTTTTTACTAAATTATCTTTTTTTGTTTATTTATAAAAAATTTCCTTTTATTTGAATTAATAAAATTTAATTAAATTAATCAGATGAAAAATTAATAGTGTAAGGTAGTCTTATTTTATAAAGTATTTTTTAAAAAAACAATATATAATAATATAATATTTTTTATATTTTTTAAAATTTATTTTTAATATTATCCCTTTAAAATATCTAAAAATATAAAAAAATTATTTTTTTCATTGAAATACCACCGCGTCTCACCGCCTAAGTTCCGTATCATCAATATTTTTTTAATTTAATTTAAAACTTAACATGAATGTGTCGAGCTTCAAATTATAGGTTTCCTGAATTGAATCTAGGGGACTGGGTTTAACATGTATGGCTCTATCAAGCCGTCATTTAAGTTAAATTTAGGAATGTCTTCCTAAATTACAATTATACCCCCAATTATTACTATACTATCCTTTCCATTTCTAAGTCAGCATGGCATGGCATTGCCAGCTATCAAAAGTCTTAAGGAAGAAACATCCTTGACAGTTGACCAACCAATCGGAACGACAATTTCAGGCAGTTACTAATACCATAGTTTTAAAATCTGGTATATCCCAACGGGTTAATATGAGATCCGGTTGATTTATGGTTGGAATCAGACCAGGTTTATAAAAAAATAAAAAAAGTTAAAAACCCGGTTGACCTGACAAGGCTCAGTTAAAAATCTAGTTGTAACCCGTTGACTATTTAATTTTTTAACCAAAACGATGTCGTTTTGATTTATAAAAAAAATTGGAATTGACCCGGATGATCTGGTGATCCGGTCTAAACCCGTGACCCGGGCCTTGGATCTGTTTAACCACCGGGTCGGGTTTGAAAACACTGCTTAGGACTTGAGAGGCGCATTAGAGAACTCACTGTATTATTGTTATGCGCTATGAGTCAGATCAATTTTTTTAATATAAAAAAATATTTAGGCATTATTAATTTTTTTTCTGATAGAAAAAATAAATTATGTGGGAATTGATCCGATATGACTCAGTCGTCTTGACAGATCCAAAGATAATCTGAATGACCGGTAAAAACATAATTTAAGTCAAATAAATATTTAAGATATGATTTTTTTAATAAATATTTAGACGAAAATATATTGGATCAATTCGAGTCAACATAAATTAACTTGTCAATCTGCATACAAAGTCATGAGATCATAATAACCCTATAGAAATCAAATTAAAACAAATTAAGAAACTCAATTATAATAAACCTAATATTGAAGGATGAAACTAAAAAAATAATTAAAAAAATAATCCGAATCAACTCGAGTTAACCTGCCAAACTCGAGCCTCGAGTCATGAAACCAAGATAATTCAATAGAAAGCAAATTGAAACAAATTATGAAGCTTAATTCTCAATCAACACGGTATTGAAAGATGAAATTGTAAGAAAAAATCAATAAAAGATAATTTTTTTTTAACTCAAGTCAATCATGGTTAATCCGCCAAACCCGTGACCCAAGTCGTAAGATAGGGATAACCTCATACAAAGCATACCCAAACAAATCACAAAGTCTAATTCTTAATCAACCTAACATTTAAAGATGAAATTGAAAAAAAAATCAATTAGAAAAAAAAATCTTGAGTCACTAGAGTTAACTTGTTAAACCCACAATTTGGGTCATAAATCTGGAATAAAATCATAAAAAGTAAATTGAAAAAAATTATAAAATATAATCATCAATAAACTTAACGTCAAAGGATAAAATTGAAATTGAAAAAAAACAATGGAAGGGAAAAAATATTATTTTAGTGAATAATATTATGTGAGGAGGTAAAAATCACTCATCCTTTAGTTTTTTGTTTATTAATTTAATATTAAAGGACAAAATTAGGAAAGAAAAGTTAATTAAGAAAAAAAACTTGAGTCAATTAGTTTAACCCATCAAACTCGCAATCGATGTCATGAGAGTGGGATAACTCAATAAAAAATAAATTTAATATTAAATGATAAAATTAAAAAAAAACATTGATTGAAAAAAAAATCAAAGAAAAAACAAACAAACAAACAAAGCACTATTATGATGAATAGTACTTTATAAGGAGATGTACACTAAAACCACATTCTTTTTTATTTTTTTGTTAATGTAAATATTTTTCTACACGGTAAGGAATTATTGATGAGTGATATACTTGCGAGGAGCGTATGTAAACAAAGGTTTATTAACAAAAACTCTAAAAAGGGTGGGGAAATATTGTTTTTCCATGCACTATAAACACACACACCTATAGACATTGTGGATTTATTATGCTCATGAGTTTTTTTCTTTTTCATCCCCTTTCTTCTTCTTCTTCTTTTTTCTTTTGCACTTTAAGGACCTAATTGAAGGCAAATTTAACTAAAATTGTTAAGGAATGACCAAATTGAAATATAGAAAACCAAAGTGAAACACACGGTGGAGAATGGTGGTGTTTTTGAACTTTTTGGTCAAATATTCAACTTAGTCCTTATAATTTTTTAATTATGAAAATTGGATCCCTCTAATTTTTAAGGTTTTTTAAAAAATATATTTTGATCCAAAATTTCATTCTACTTATTTTTTAGTTTCTGGTTTGATAAATGAGAGAGAGTTCTTGGATTGTGATGGTAGAAAGAGAAAATCATCATTTACACCGATTTCAGCCACTAAAGCAATCTATCTTGGTGTCAATATATTCCATTGGGTGAGGGGAGTTTCATTTAGGTGCTTTTCACCTTCAAATTGCCTAAAAAACATATATAAGTTTAGGAAGATTTATGATTTCAGGTTTTTGGATAATGTTTTTTGGGTTTTCTAAGGTCACGGATGGGTTTATCAAGGTGTTTATGGTATTTTCGAGATGTTTTAGGTCAAAAATAAATTAAAATTTTGGTTTTGGGTAAAAAAAAATATCACCCTCGATTTTTCAATCACCACTGGCCAGAATAGGAAAAATCAGACGACGTGTCATTTGATTTTTTTTTCAAAAACTTTGGGGCAGACAAAATATTTATGCCAGACAACATGTTTTCCACCTCATCAACAATTAAAAAAAGTAAGATCCCACACATGTGGACACTTTCCAAAAGGGTCAAGTGCGTTGGCCTACCAACGTCTAGCTTTTTTCTTTGTTTTTTTTTTAATTGGTTCTTTTTTTAATATGTATTTTTTAAAATAATGTCTTAATTTATATTTAAATTATTACCCTTTCTCTCTTATTTTTATTTTGTTTATTTAGCCTTCTTTAAATAGTGATTATTTTTTAGTTATTTTGTATGCATTTAATTTTTGAAGATATTATTCTAATTCATTTATAATTTTTATTATGTTTTATATAAATGAACTTTATTTTTAAAAATAAAAAATACTTATTTTTGGATAATATTTCTAATATGTCTAACCTTGCATAATATTTTTCCCTTTTTATTTTATTCAATTAATTTTGTATGTGTCTATTTCTATTATTATTTGATTAAATAAAAATCTTATTTTGATAAACAAATTCATCAAACACAACAAGGTCAAAGGCTCGTGTTGCGAGGTCAAATATTTTGATCTACATTTATCTTTGATTTTTTTAGTTTCATCTTTATTTATCATTAATGACTTTTATTTATTTATTAATATATATGGTTCTTAATTTATTTAATTAGATGCATATATAATTTCCTATTCAAATTTTTTTTGCTGGAAAAAAAATATCCAACCATTTCGCCGGGTCAAATAGATAGTTAAACATTAAAAAAAAACAACTAAAACATCATACTCATTTCCTATTCATTCTCTATTCACTTATACTCATTTCACTATTTTTTTTCTTCTAAAGTTTTTGTCTTCTCAATCCCATCCTTTTATGTTACATTTTCATTGTTTTTCTTTTTGAAATATTTCTTCCATTTTGCATTGTCTCATGTGTTCATGATTTTGGACACCATTCTATAATTGATTGGATATCAATTTTATGACATTGAACTAGTTAAAAATAGCGATTAAAAAAATGATGACCAACTTTGATATTCAAAAAATGAAGCCTTTAAAAGAATACATGAAGAAATTAGGCATGAAAACCGAGAAGATGAGAGAAAAAAAAAAGATGAAAACAAAGAAAAGAAGAATAGGTTGTTGGAGCAAACCACTACATCGTCACCACACACCACTGGAAAAGGAAGCCCCTGCTGAGACATTTTTTACGACACCAAGTAAGGTTGCATCAGATCTTGGAGGACGTTGCATACATCTCTGCGATACTTCAACCTTCCTTACATGCTGACGTGTGTATTATATGTGTTCGATATTTTTTTCACTTTTCATTTAATTTAGTCCATGATTCTCTACTAATTCTTCAATTCAATACTGAACTTCATCTCAACCAAGCCTAATAAAGGCTCAGCCAAAGAGAGAAGAAGAGAAGGGAAAAAAGAGACAAAATGGCATAACCAACCCAAAGTGCAGCCCAACCAAACTCAACAAGTGAAAGAAAACATATTGTTTTGCAAGAAAAAATAATGCCACACCCATGTTTGCACTACCATAACCATATATTGTTTTACATGATGCCCATATGTTTCTCCATTTTACACTTTGTTAGTATAAGTGATCAATCATTAATATGGGTGCTTACCTTTCTCACTAATTACTAGTTCAATATTTACCCTGCTCAATTTACTATTTATTTGCTGGTTATTAAAAATATTTATGTTTGCATATATTTTCCACTTTTACTATAAAGAGTAGTCTCTCACTTTATTAATTAATTAGCATTAACATTTCTTTTTAGATTTATCATTCCATTTATTTTTTTAATTTGCTTTATTAAGCATAAACAACATTTTTTCAATTGACAAATGCATGATACTCAAAAAAGCATCAATAACATAGATTTTTTTTTATATTAGCCAGATAACTGACCTTTCATAAAAAAAATTATATTCTCTCTATAATTAAAAAAATAACGAATAAGGAAAATGAAGATTTGGCTAAGAAATACATTTTTTTCTTACTTAATTTAAATCATTTGATTTTTTACAGATATTTATTTTAATTGCTATGAGTTTTTATTAATAAAATAAATTGTTGCTCACAAAAACATTAATAGTGACAAGGTTATAAAAATCACAGGAAATATTTTGGAACTAATTATTTCTAGAAATTCTCATACATCATTTATGGTGAATTCAATGACCTCCACTTTAAGACCACGTAGGCTTCTCCTTTGGCAAATCTTTCTCTTGGGGATATAAAACTCTTATGGAATAAATACCTGCACAAAGTCCTCTAGAGGTGTTGATAAGGGACCCTCCGAAGATCAAGTCAGTACTAGGAATATTTGTGTAAAGAACGACATTAATGAAGATATTAAAGAGCTTTTATGAAGGTATATAAAAGGTTGGAGAAGAAGATCTAGAGGTGAGGGAAAGAAGCTAGGAGTATGTTTTCTTTGTCTTTTATCATCTCTATCCCCTTTTGTATCTCCTTATTTTCTTCTATATTACCTGATTTGAACTGCCTCATGCAATGTAAGAGGGGTAGAAAAGTAATCTTGTATGATTAAGATAATATTATCTTACTGCTCGTACCATCAAATCTAATTAATGTACGTATGGACTGCTTGTTCGTATTTAATGAGATTATGATGGGCATCATAATTATTAATACAGGCTCAGGGTATGGGAAGCTTAGTGTAGAATGACCCTTCAGTCACGCACCCAATCTGAGGGACGTTGGGCTCAATTCACGCCCTGAGCCCAAGAGGAATCGGGACTAGCTCTTGACTGTATCCAATGATGGTTAGGGATGACCGTGCTACTGCCCAACATGGAGCTGGGCGCGGGGCGTCCCTGGCCCAACAAGGGATTGGGCGCGGATGTGCCCTCGCCCAACGGGGTATTGGGCATGGACGCGCCCAGACCCAACATGGGGTTGGGCGCGAACATTCCCTCACCCAATGGGGTGTTGGGCATAGTCATGCCCCTTCCCAACTTAGAGTTAGGCGCCGAGAAAGACATAATCTCATCTTGAATTATGACTTTTATGAGTTGTCTTTTAAATGGGGTTGATTTGTAGAAACCATGACCCATCAAATAGCGAAAAGGAATTTGACAAGAGAAATATTTTTTAAAAAATTTAGATTATTGAAGTTTTAATGAATATTTATTGTGAACAAAATTAATATTCCACAAGATTGTTGACAATTTGTAAAATATAAATTCAAAATCACCACTAATAAAGCTAGTATAGTATATACTAGAAATTATTGTAGAATTTTATACAAAACTTGACTACTTCAATCTTAGAACGTTTTTCTCGTTTAAAAAAAAACGATTTAACTACCTCTATTAATCCTCAACCATATAATGTTTTGCACAAATAAATTTTCACATGCCGTATACGCCACTACCATAAGATAAAGAAGCTAGACTCACGATTAATTAAGCATGCTGCCGGCATATTGATATTTTGAGAGAGCCTTCTCGGAGTTCTTTTAATTCAACCTTTATTTATAGCTATCCAAATACTCATACAAAATACTCATACTTCTACTCTTTCTCTCCCTCTCTCTCTCGTGGATAACTACACGCTATTTCTTCCATTTAATTTTATCTTCAACACTCAACATCCACCTTTCCTTCTTTCATGTGTTTGAGCATGATCAACTCTTGTGCTTCTACTGACTTTGAAGGTACTAAGGAACATGGATTGTTGGGATTGATGCTTCAGCCAGTTTAAATTTTGATAACATCTCTCAAAACAGAGGCTTTTATGGGTCTGAAATTGAGGGGAAATTAGGAAAGAATAAGGGAGAAAAGAAGTAAGAAAGCCCGAGTACGCTTTTCAAACAAGGAGCCGAGTTGATATACTTAAGATGGAATATCGATGGAGAAAGTATGGTCAAAAGGCAGTGAAGAACAACAAATTTCCTAGGTAACTATATCTTTTTTATTAACTAATTTACTATACTCTTTAATTTGTTCAATACAACATATATAAATTATTTCACTGTTATAGAATAATCAAATCCCTTTTATATATATATAGACACACACTAAATAGACACGTGTTACGTATCGGGCCAACTGATAAATCTAAATTTAACGAGCCTAAAAAACCCTGAGGAACATCCTCCCTTGTGCTTAACCAAGGGACGAACTCATCCTCCCTTGGGCACGTTCAAGGAAACGAGTCTTCTCTTTACTGAATCGATGACCTGATACATGATATCGGGATAATAATATAGAAAGGAAAGGTAAAAAAAAACAAAAAAAATATCAATTTCCAACAAATCCAAAGATGATGGATAAAATTAAAAAAATAAAAAAGACCGAAGTCAACCCGATATAATCTTTAAAAATTGTAACACGAATCATGAGGTCGGATCACCACATTAAAGGCAAACTTGAAAAAATAATAATGTAAAATTCTCAACCAACCAAAATAATTAGGGATAAATTTGAAAAAACAAATAAAAAAAGATAAAAAACAAAATATAGATTTGAAAAGAATAAGAACCAAATTTGACACACAATGAAAATAAAATCAAAATACAAGGGATGAAATTGAAAAATAATTTCAATTAATAAAAAGGATAAGAAAAACTAAAAATAACAATCAAAAGAATGATGATCTAATTTAATATAAAAATCAATTGTTAAGGGATGAAATTGAAAAAAAAAATTAAATAAAGAATTCAAGACCAGATACATTAGAATTAAAAGCATGAAGACCAAATCTGATATAAAAATCAAATGTGAATGGATGCTATTAAAAAATTAAATAATTTAATAAAGGATGACCAGAGCTTAATGACTGACTTTTTGATAGTACACGCCTTACTATCGTGATAGGGGCGGTAAGGCGCATCAAACATTGTCCTGGACAACAATGTTCGAAGTTGTCTTAGCGCCACATGCGCCACCTATTTTTTATTTTAAATTATATTTTATATATATTAAAAGACTTAATTATCTTTGACCCCACCCCACATGAGAATAACAAAAAAACCAGAAGAAAATAACTAAAGTGTCCTTGCATCTAAAGCTACGAAAAATTATTTTTCAGGAGCATTTAAGTGATTGAATTGTAAAAAAAAAAACCATTAAAAAATCGAAAAGCCCCTTGACCTCAACAATTTTATTTTCCTTTTGAGAGTAATTTAGTAATTATATTCCATAACAAAGATGTATGAATACCTACTAATCCTTTCATTTCTTGTAATGATTAATGGACCTCATTAAAAAGATCTTATTACCCTTAAGTTTAAGCTAAGTGAGTTTGCTTTTCGAGGATAAAAAAGTAATTTTATTATGAAAATCCAAGATAAAATATGAGTGTATGAATAATAAATATAGAGTTCTTTTAGCTTTTGGTATAACCATAACAACAACAACAATAACAATAATAAAATAATAATAATAATAATAATAATAATAATAATAGAAAGTAAGAGCTTCGACCGGGTACATGCAGGATCCACGCAAGCATTAATTTTACAGATTGATGTGTCCAAATATACATGGTTAAGGGAATTACAAAATGCTGGTAATTGCAGCTCAGGACTCGTTTAGAAATAGCAGCCTAGCGGCTAGCAGGGTCTTCTGCGAGGGGGTGACGAAAAGGAAGAGTCTCTGAATCAATTCTTTGGATCATTCTGATTCTGACAAGTTCAGGACCATTTTAAGAAACATTCCTCGTTGCAGCTTGTTTTTAATTTCGGATACATACTTTAGCATTTTGTTAGTATTATAAGAAATTTGTTATAAAGGTAATCTTTGTGTTGTCTTCTTTAATACTACAATTAAGATTATATTATTACTCGTGTTTTATACGTATGTGTGATATATTTTTCATTGAATATTCATGATAATTTTTTTAATGCATATTGCGATTATATATAATCATTATTAAAGTAATTTGAAAATGATCTTATTTTATAATATTAAGAATTTTAAAAACAAAAGAAAAAAGAAATAAAATTAGGGAAAAGCTAGCAGAGACTAGTGTGGGCACATTTAGATGTACAAGGCTAGGTCTTTTTGTCCGACTCTTAAAACAAAGGTTAGGCACACCTTGGCTTTGAAGACCACACCCCCGTGCCTACATGCCCTCTTTTATAAATAGACATGTTGCTTGTCTCGAAAGACATCATGTTATCCATTATAATAAATTTTGGACCACCATTAGTGATAAAAAAAAAAACAAAGTTTAAGTTTTTCAAATATTAAAATTTTAATTTTAATTTATTTTCATCTAAAAACACATAAAAATATTATAGAAAACCCATAACATATTTTAATCATCCAAAAAACTCAAAATCAAAACAAATTAAGATAAATTTTTCAGATTTTGATCTGTTTTTCTTTCAACATAAATAAATTATCAAATCATCTTAATCGAACCTCTCTTTTTAAGATAAACTATTTAACATCAAAAGCAGTAGTTTGTTATGATCGAAATATAATCAACTAAATTTTTTTTTTTATGACTTTCAAAGACTTAAACATAAAAAAATAATAATAAAGTTTTATGAGCAAAATATAATAAAAAAATAAATACAAGGAGCGAATCATGCCTTTAGCATTCCATGAACAATTAAAATCACACAGTGCTATTATAATGCATTTGTGTCAGCGTAAACACTGTCAATACAGTTAAAGTCCCCCATCTTGTATTTTATTTATTAGTTATTTAACTACCGTTTTGCTGCAGGTAAATTTTTTTTTTTACAAAAAAATATTATATAAGTAGACTTTTTATGGTGTATTTTTGTACATAAAAAAATCCTGAATAAAATTCAAAAAATTCATGTATATATCTAATTAAATAAATTAAAAACTATTTATACAACAAAATTTTTTATCAAGCTTGATCCCTACCCAACCAAAGTTAACCAGCCAAACCCCTGACCTGGGTCATGAGTTTAATTGGGTTCAATAATTTTTTTTATATATAATTTTTTATCTAAAATAGACACCTATAAAATTAAAAATTAGTAAAATATCAAAATGAAAATCAAACTGAAACAAATTACACTACCCAATTATAATCAACCAAATATTAAGTAATAAAATTGAAAAGAAAAATTAAAAAAACAAATGCAATTGTAATTGTAATTGTAATGGATAAAAAAACAAAAAAAGACTCGGTTTCTCAGGCTAGGAAGGCCTAGAGTTCTTAGGCCTCCACAAAAAGACCAAGGCGTGCAAACTTGGAGAAGCCCATGTGCATGGGCCTTAGTTATGTGTGAGAGGCGTCTGCAGCCATCTTACGATGTTGCGGCTTCTCTCAACAGCTAAAATCTCCCTTCTAACATGTCATTGAAATCTTTATGTCATCTTCTTCTTGGTAGGGTGGTGCATGTCGGTGGTGGTGGAAAGTTTGTCATTAATGGTTCTTTCTTTTTCCCTATTTTTCTTTGTCCTCCCTTCGAGATTGCCCTTTGGACATTCAAAATTACGAGTTGTACTCTTAGTTATTTATATTTAAACTTTGTTTTTAATTTTTCTTCTTGGTATTTTTGTAAAATTTTTATTTATTTTCAATTTCAGTTTATGGTATATTATTTTTTTTCTAATATGGTTCACATTCTCTTGATTGTTTTTTTTGTTAAATTTATTTTTCTTTTCAATTTTACCATTCAATTAAGATTTTGTAGTTGTCCTCTAATTTATTTTTTATTTCAATTTTGATCCCCATTCTCTTAATTGCTATTTTTGGTTTTAGATCCTTTTGTATAATTGAATTTCTCTCTCTCTTGATTTTATCATTCAACATTTGATTGGTTGGGGATTGAACTTTATTATTTTTCTAGATATGGTGCTTACAATTTAATGACTCAAGTCATAGGTTTGAAAAGTTAATGCAGGTTGAAATCATTTTTTTTTTCAATTTCATCATTTGATATTTTTCTTTTAAATGGTTTTTGTGGTTTTCTTTATTTTTTTTTTATCGGGTTATTCCAATCTCATGACCTGGGCCATGGGTTTAGTGAGTGAACCTGGGTTAGCTCGACCCTTATTACCTGAGTTATAGGTTTGTCATGCTAACTCAAGTTGACTTGAGCTGCGTTTTTTTATCTCTTTTTAATCCAATTTCATCCTTTCATATTTAATTGGTTAAAAATTAAGCTATATCATTTTTCTCCTTTTGGAAAATAGGTTTTTTTTCAAGTTAACTTGGTCGCTTTTTTTTTTATTAAGTCCATTTGTTGTTGTTGCTTATTTCTTTTTATCATCTAATTAAAATAAAATAAACTTAAATAAATAACTTGAGTTGCAGATTTTTTTTCATCTTTAAAATGGGCTTGTGGCACATGAACATCATTTTTTTATAAGAAAAAATAATATGACCTCACAACATAGCACGAGCCCATATCTAATATTATACTGTAGACTAAAAAAGGTGGGTGTTTATGTTATACTATACACCTACCTCTTGTTCACCTAGGAACAAAACGTTGTGGATTGTAGTATGTAATATCTCACATCGGTGGTGAGGACTTAGGTGAGGGCCTTATATGAGCATGCTCACCTTGACTAGAAAAACATGTTTTGGGGCCATGCGTAACTGCCAAAAACAAATCCGTAAGGCCCGTGAGCCAAAGCGGATAATATCTTGCTAGTGGGGTGGGGTGTTACATTGGTATTAGAGCCGGCTCATCGGGTCATTCGGTGGTGTCGACGGGGTCGTCGGGCTCTTTAAAGGTGGTTGATTGTAATATCCCACATCGGTGGGTGGGGACTTGGGGAAGGGCCTTATATGAGCATGCTTATCTTAACTAGTAAGACGCGTTTTGGGAACATGCGTGGCTGCTAAAAACAAATCCGTGAGGCTCGTAGGCCAAAGTGGACAATATCTTGCTAATGGGAAAGGGTGTTACAGGAGAGTACGCCACATGCGACCTAATCTTTTTGTTTTTTATATTTTTTTAAATATCAAATTAGTTAGAAGTTGATCTGATAATAACAAAAAAAACCATTGGGGAAAGATGAAAAAGCCCATGAACACCGGTTTTAAGTTTTTTACTTTTAAGAGAATTTTCATGCTTTTTTTTCATATATATATTTAGTCAAATATCAAATTACCCCTAGTTGAATCGATAATAACAAAAAATTCATTATTTTCTAATGCTTATGAATGTTTCTGTTCATACATGGAGATGATAAATAACAAATTAATTAATCATTAAACTATAATTATTTTCTAATGCTCATGAATGTTATGTAGAAGAGACACTACTTCTTATTACACCCGTTTTACTATTATTATTAAAAAGAAGAAGAAGAAGAAGAAGCCTAAAGCCCAAACCTACAACGCCGAACTCGAAATGGAACATCTAAAATATATTTTTTTGTATTTTAAAACCGTCAAATTAAGACTCATTCTTCAAATGTTTCCTTTGTTTAATTTTTACTCAATGAGAATGAGACTTGGACGCGTGCTTAAAGGATGGTTGACTCGATCAGGCTGATCAGATTCACAGCCTAAAAGCCCTCATGAACCTAAAGAATCATATTTTTAAAGGCCCAAATCATGGCCAGTTTTTGTTTTATCAATAGTGGCCGACCTTGTAAAGGTGAGTTGTGACGCTGTAGGATTGCCTTCCGCGCATGATCATCTGTATGAGATTTTTCTTCTTCTTCCCATCCTTCCGGATGATATAAAAAATTTATTTTTAATATGAAAATATAAAAAAAATAATATAAAATTTAATTTAATTTAAAAAAACATTTTTAAAATGCAAGAAAAATTGGCTTTTGTAATAGCATGCTAATTTTAGTATAAATATAGCAAGGCTTCCACGGGCATCAGCGTCATTCCGAGCATTTAGCTGAGATATAGAGATGTGTGGACTTCATTTTCATCATTCGGAATGATTTCAATTGATAGATCATAGAAGCACACGCTGTTGTGCAGACAAGAGGCTTTGTATTTGTCTGTCAGTAAGTAGTTTTCGACATCTTGCACTCTGAAGGGCAATCTTTTGGGCGTATATAGTCGAGTATAATGGATCACAAACGCACAATAAATCCCTGTGTTGTAAGAGTTTGGAGGAAGCTCAGCCCGGCATACTACAGCTCGGATTCGCTGTGAAAAATAAATCGATCCACTTGCGTCTAAACGACAGTATAAAATCTATCCTTTGAAATCTTTCCCACTCCACCGAGGCAGTCATTAAACTCATCTTAGAGAGTTCGATCTAGTATTCTTTCGGTTCAAAACTTGGCCCGAATACATAATTCACTTGCATGAAGAGACTGGTTCACATACTTTTATACCGATATTAATTATTGAAAACTTAAAAAAAAGTTGTTTTCACCTATTTATATTTTTAAGAAAATACACTCTCATTTATTTTATTTTTCAATAATTAATTTATGATACGTCAAACTTAAAGAGCTCATAATATATATATATATATATATATATATATTCAACCGAAATATCACCATTGAACTTAGCAAAACTTGATGAACGCACTCAATTATATATACAAAAATTAAAGCTAGTGCTCTTAAATAATAAAAAAACCAATGGGCATGCCCGCTGACTTTCTCGTGTTTTTATGGTAAGTATACAAGTAATCGATGATCTTTGTATTTCTATTTTGTAAAGATTTGTTTCCATTTTATCTCTCATAATTCAAATAAGATATTGAAATCAAATACCTTGCATATAATTTATCTCTTATATTATCATTGTTGCTGACTTGCTGCTACATTTATCTTTAGCATTGTTACACACCGTTTCTTTGAGATTTTGATGAAGTTTGATCATTAACCAAATTTGATTTTGAGCCGTTGACTTCAATCAAATTGGATGGAATAACTACAATTCTGAAATCAAACATCATAGATTCCATTACCATTTTTGGATTTACATGGTTTGTTGCTATGGAAATTGAAACCGTAAGGACTTTCATAGTTCCATTGTCATTAAACCATAACTGATGCATCAGGGATTGATGGTTTGTGGAGTAAACAACCTTACCATGCCTGATTATCAAACTAGTTAGGATTTTGAGGCCAGTACTGCTTGTTAAGGTACAAGCTGGAGCCTCTTCGGGGTACCTCTCTAAAGAGTTTTTGGATTTTGATTCATATGATTATTTTGGAAGCATGAGGTTATATTTTATAATGTTTGTATATGTTTTTTGTCACAAATATAAATTTAACATAAACTTCCTTATCTTTAACATTTGAAATTTGAGTTAAAGAGAATTGATTTGTGTTGTTGGAGTTGAGAAAATATATGCCTTTTACTTGATCTTCTTTTAAGCTAGAGTTTGTTAAAGAATCTGGCTATATTTCAATACACTCTCTTAATGTCAACGGCAATTCATATATTTTAGGATTGTGTATAATATAAGAAAAATGAGATTGTGGCAATGGTTTGGTCAAAGCATCTAATAATTGGTCATTCATTAGATGAGAGAAACTTCACTAGGAAAGATGTAGAGGATACTCGATCATAAACAAAATGATAATCAATGGAGATATAATTTTGTTTATGAGTGAAAAAGAGATTGACTATGAGATATGTTACGCTAATATCGTCACACCAAAGAGTTGGAGTTTGATACAACTTGAGAGCAAGCTCATTAAGGAGTAGTTGTACCCAAATTAACTTAGCAATGGTGTTGGTAATGTCCCAATATTAACTATGTTAGTGTTTGAATTAGAGACAACCTTAGGCATGCGAAAGCTCTATGAGATAAGATTTAATCTAAAAAAGGCAATAGCTGGTGGTGAAACGACTATCGTCATGAAAACTAGACCAGTCAAAGTCTAAGAAAGCTTGAAGAGATGAGATGTGGACCATTGAATAAGAAGAAGACCATGATGAGGAGTGAGTCGAAGATATAGAAGAATTCTCTTAACTACATTCTAATGAGCAATAGTCGGCCAGTGCATGAATTGATATACTTTGGTAACTATAAAAGAAAGATCTAGTCTAATGAAGCTTAAATATTGGAGGGAACCAATTATGCTTCTGTATATGGTAGGACTAGAAAAGGAATCATCATGATTTTAGGAAAGAGCAGTTATAAATACCATAGGAGACAAGATGAGCTTTACATGATGCATGTTTACTTTTTGAAAAAGTTACTAGATATAGCGTTGTTAGGATGTATACAACCTATCTATGGTAAAGTGGGTTTTTACTCCAAGAAAACAATACAATGACTCAAAGTCTTTTAGTGCAAAGACATATTAAGGAGTAATGAGGTAATAAGTATCCAATCTGGCCCAATTATAATAATGTCATCAACCTATATGAGGATATAAACTGGACTTGATCCATCATTATAAATAAATTAAGAAGTATCAAATTTAGAGCCTATTAAACCCAATTCAAGCAGTTTATGGCTAAATCGAGAGTACCATGCTCTTGAAGCTTGCTTTAAACCATAAAGAGATTTATTTAAATGATAGACATGGTCAAGAGAATAAAGAAGTTTAAACCCTGGAGGTTGAGTTATGATGTAAATCCCGAGAAAAACTAAGGCTGGATTAAATTAAAGAAGATAAACTAAACTAAAAAGAAGTGGGGGCAAGAACCAATACACTTAAAGAAAATGGGGCCTAAATAAGAATAATTATAGAGCATAAATACTCCTATTCTCACCAAAAACAGATCGGCAGCTACGTAAAGAACGAAAAGAGGGAGTTTTTATATCTATTTTTAGAAATCAAGAGAGAAACACCAAAATTTCAAGAACCCATCCCAGATTGAGGGTTATAGGTAAAATAAACCTTGGTGGGAAAGGGATTAACAAAAAAAAAATTGAACAAGAAGAGAAGAGGGGAGGGTCGACTGTCATTAGAAAGAAAATGAGGGATCGAAGCCTTGATTCGCACCAGGTAAGATATTCTAAACCTGGTCTTATGAGTCATTTCAAGTCGATTATGAATTGATGCCTGGATGTTAATTTATATATTGAGTTCTTAGACTTGAATTGAGGAAAAAGTATGAGTTGTTAAAGTAAAGAACTTCATGTGTTGTGTGTAAATGGAAAGGTTGATGAATCTGGGACGGTTTCGTCTCTTGACCTTCAAAGAGATTTTGGGTAGGAGAATGAAGGAATTAGGATCAAGTTCCTCATAGAAATTGTAGTTTTGGATGTTTACTAACTAATGAAATTGGTCTTGCTCAATTTGGAGTCATAGAACTCCAGTTATGGGTCACCAACCGAGACTGGGTCATGACAGACCCTATAGGGTAGTAGGTCTGGTTCATTGATGAGCAATTTTGACTATCTTAGAGGCAGAACTGGGTTCTTCCCAAAACATAGAACTTGTAGCCTCATGTCTTACCTTTCCAACGCCATAAATTTTGCTTGAATCGGAGTTCTATAACTCTAGATATAGTTAAAAATATAAGGAGAGGTCGACAAGTAATTTCAAAAACAAGACAAGAACTAGTTCGATGTCTAGACAGAAACAGTTGGACAAGAACAGTTCAATGTCTAGACAAGTAATGGTTCAAAAACAAGACAGTAATAGTTTAATATCTAGGCAAGAATACGTTCAATGTCTAGACAAGAACGGTTCAAAAACAAGACAAGAATAGCTCAAAAATGGACAAGAACAGTCCAAGTGTTTGTTAATGAGCGATTTTGACTACCATAGAGGCAGAACCGGGTTCTTCCCAAAACATAGAACTTGTAGCCTCATGTCTTACCTTTCCAACGCCATAAATTTTTCTTGAATCAGAGTTCTATAACTCCAGATATAGTTAAAAATCTGAGGAGAGGTCGACAGAAAAAGTTCAAAAATGGACAAGTAACAGTTGGACAAGAACGGTCCAAGTGTTTGTTGATGAGCGATTTTGACTATCTTAGAGGCAGAACTGGGTTCTTCCAAAAACATAGAAATTGTAGCCTCATGTCTTACCTTTCCAACACCATAAATTTCGCTTGAATCGGAGTTCTATAACTCTAGATATAGTTAAAAATATGAGAAGAGGTCGGACAATAATAGTTCAAAAATGGACAAGAACAGTTGGACAAGAACGGTCCAAGTGTTTATCGATGAGCGATTTTGACTATCTTAGAGGCAGAACCGGGGTTCTTCCCAAAACATAGAACTTGTAGCCTCATGGCTTACCTTTCCAACGCCATAAAGTTTGCTTGAATCGGAGTTCTATAACTCCATATATAGTTAAAAATATGAGGAGAGGTCGACAAGAATAGTTCAAAAATAGACAGTAACAGTTGGACAGTAACGGTCCAAGTGTTTATTGATGAGCAATTTTGACTATCTTAGAGGTAGAACTGGGTTCTTCTCAAAACATAAAACTTGTAGCCTCATGTCTTACCTTTCCAACGCCATAAATTTTTCTTGAATCAGAGTTCTATAACTCTAGATATAGTTAAAAATATGAGGAGAGGTCGACAAGAACAGTTCAAAAATGGACGAACAGTTGGACAAGAACAGTCCAAGTGTTTGTTAATAAGCGATTTTGACTACCTTAGAGGCAGAACTGGGTTCTTCTCAAAACATAGAACTTGTAGCCTCATGTCTTACCTTTCCAACGCCATAAATTTCGCTTGAATCGGAGTTCTATAACTCTAGATATAGTTAAAAATATGAGGAGAGGTCAGACAATAATAGTTCAAAAATGGACAGTAACAGTTGGACAGTAACGGTCCAAGTGTTTATCGATGAGCGATTTTGACTATCTTAGAGGCAGAACTGGGTTCTTCCCAAAACATAGAACTTGTAGCCTCATGGCTTACCTTTCCAACGCCATAAAGTTTGCTTGAATCGGAGTTCTATAACTCCATATATAGTTAAAAATATGAGGAGAGGTCGGACAAGAACAGTTCAAAAATAGACGGTGAAGCTTGGACAAGAATCGGTCCAAGTGTTTGTTGATGAGCAATTTTGACTATCTTAGAGGTAGAACTGGGTTCTTCTCAAAACATAAAACTTGTAGCCTCATGTCTTACCTTTCCAACGCCATAAATTTGTCTTGAATCGGAGTTCTATAACTCTAGATATAGTTAAAAATATAAGGAGAGGTCGACAAGAACAGCTTCAAAAATGGACAAGAACAGTTGGACAAGAATATACCCAAGTATTTGTTAATGAGCGATTTTGACTACCTTAGAGGCAGAACTGGGTTCTTCTCAAAAAATAGAACTTGTAGCCTCATGTCTTACCTTTCCAACGCCATAAATTTCGCTTGAATCGGAATTCTATAACTCTAGATATAGTTAAAAATCTAAGAAGAGGTCTGGACAAGAACAGTTCAAAAACGAGGCAAAGAATAAGGTTGGACGAGTGATAGTCCAAATATAAAGAAAGGAGTGATAACTAGGATTGAACAAAGAACGACAGTAATAATGAGTGAAATGAGAAAAACATAAAGTACTAAGAAATGACTGAAAGAAAGACTTAGTGGTTGTTGATGTGGTTATTATAAAACACATCCTTGAGTAAGGAAAATTTATGAGATAAACCTGTGATTTGCGGGGAGGGACCACAGACGTGGTGCAACAAAAAGCAGCAGGGGAGCACGAGTAGAGCTTCTATTACGGTGTAGGTGATTCACACCTATGCTTTCTAGTTAAATTCCATGATTTAATATATTATTGATGTAAAATGTGAATTACTGAATGTATGTGTATTCAAGGTGAAAAGTTGTTATGTGAATTGCCAAGTGATGAAATTATCACTGATAAAGGAAATATGAGAAGTGTGATTTGAGGCATAAACTAGCATACATTGAGTGTATGTTAGGATCCCGGGTAAGGGGATCACCATGTATTGTCTAGCATACATTTAGTGTATGTTAGGATCCCGGGTAAGGGGATCACCATGTATTGGCTAGCATACATTTAGTGTATGTTAGGATCTCGGGTAAGGGGATCACCACGAATGGACTAGCATATATTTAGTGTATGTTAGGATCCCGGGTAAGGGGATCTCCACGTATTGGCTAACATACATTCAGTGTATGTTAGGATCCGGTAAGGGGATCACCATGTATTGGCCAAAGCATACATTTAGTGTATGTTAGGATCCCGAGTAAAGGGATCGCCTTACATCGACTCCTATGGGGTGGTGATGACGATACCAGTGAAATTGGTTTCGGTAATGTGATAAGCAAAAGTAATCACGTTGATCTTATAAGGTCCGGAATGAAGGTTGATAGTGGGCGAGGGAATGGTTATTAATAGTTTGAATAAGGAAGAGATTTTAAATAAAAAAAACTAGAAGGGAGAAATAAATGAAATATGAACGCATGTTACCCCGTTGAAATTATTAGATATTCATATTGTTATATTTATTGTGATATTCACCTTGCAATAATATATATTTTGTTTCAGGATCATCGCATGCACGACAGGAGTAGATCCTAGCTTATGTTCCCTTCTTGAAATCTAGGTTCTAGGGAGTATACCCTTGTATTTTGTAAAGATGAAAATGTTTGTATAACTTAATTTGTATAATAAATGTTTAAACTTGATTGGATGAATTTAACGTTGTAGTTCACATAACCATATTTCATGTCTATGTATTTATATTTATTTAATTATCCATCCATAATGATATTTTGTTATATAATGCATATCATAAATATTATGGTTGATAGGTGTGAGTATAATTGTGGAATTGAAACCCAGGATGATTGGGTCGGGAATTAAGTTATGAGATGTGAACTGTTAGAAGTGTAAACAAGTTACATGTCAAGAACTTGGGACCTTCCAGTATAGGGGGACCCCGTCGAAATTCCGGTAGATGTTAATACGAAGACCATGAATATATATACAAAAAAAAAATTAACTACTCTGTTTTTCTATTGACATGAGATTGTTGTTTTATCCCAGAAATGGGGGATGTTACATATGAAGACGTCTTATTTGATAATGCCATGTAGAAAGGCTAACATCAAATTTATAAAATCCCCAAATTAATGAAATGGAATAGAGAAAATAAGATGAATTGTAATGGGTTTGACAACTAGTTTATAAGTTTCACCATAATCAAGTCCCTCTTGTTAATGGTACCTTTTGGCCACAAGATGAGTCTTTATATCTCTCAAGTGATTCATTGGCTTAATATTTAATTTTAAATACCTATTTGTAATCAACTAAATTCATTTTAACAATCAGAAGGACTAAAGTCCATGTTCTATTTTATATAAGAGCATGCCATTATAAGTATTTAACTGTACTGCTAAAAGTTGTGGGCTCTTTGAGCACTAAAGCTATGAGAGCTGGTGTTGTGGTGAGAAGTGCGAAGAGGTTGGTGAGTTAGAGTACCATCTGCAAATCTTTTAGGCTTAAAAATATTATTGTGAGTTCAAGTTTGCATAGAAGTTTGAGACACTTATAAATGCATTAGATTAGTAGCAAAAACTGTAGTTGATGTTGAAGAAGGTGCAATAAAGACCATTTAAGAGTCTTCATAATTTTATAGATAAAGATGTTGGCTATAGAAGTCAAATTGTTGGTGGTAATATCATACATGCATCATTGTTAGAAAAAGAAGTTTACGGAGAAATTGTAGCAAATAAAAAAAACATATTCATAAAAAATGACATTAATAAAAATGAAATTTTGGCAAGTGAAATGGTATAAACACTTGTAACCTTTATGGTTTGTTTTGTAACCTAGAAAGACACAACTAGAGGATAAAAAGTTCATCTTGTGTTTATTATAAGCCAACAAGCATAACCAAATGTTTTTTTTTAATTGTAATTTGAAGTTTGTTTATAGAGTAGTTTAATAAAGGACTTATTGTTAGTCATGAGAGATTATAGTTGATTGATAATATAGGTAACATAGGAAAACACCTTATCCTAATATCATTTTTGGAACATATATAGCAACAAAGAGAATGCAACTTATTTCCACTCAATGTTTATGTTTATGTTTAATCAGGCTATTTTGATGGTGTATGTGGGGACAAGAGAGACGATGAGAAATACCATGGAAAGTGAGGATATGATGTAATTTCCTAAACTTACCTCTCTAATATGATTGAACAACTTTTATAAGACGCACAATAAATCTTTCAACATAATTTTTGAAATGGATAAAAATAGTAAAGACATTAGATTTTGAAGAATAGAAAATAACCAAGTGTATTTAGAATAGTCATCAACAAAACAAAGATAATAAAGATTTATATTAGAAGATAGTTGGGGGAACAAATCCTATACATATGCAAATAACAAATTTAATAGACCTTCTGAAATAGAACTAGATAAATAAAATGAGAGTTTATGACTTTTGCCAAGTTGACAAGAGTGACTAACATTATTTAAGGGATTATTAGAAACAACTAACTGGTGTATGAAGAGAACTTGATGAATAATATGTAATGCAAGATGGCCCGGACAATGATGTCAATTATTAACAGAGGTATGATTACCAAGAAAGATTATAAGGGAACAAAAAGCCTTGAAAAAATATTATAATAGGTAGAGTTTATGATTACTCTTGCCTTTGAGAAGGGTGGCTACCGAGAATTGATCATTTATACACAAAAATAAAAGGTGAAATTCAAAACAAATATGATAATTCTTAGAGAATTAATAAATAAAGAGAAGGCTTTTTTTTTTATACGAGGAATATGGAGAACATTATCGAGAAAGAAATATTTGGAAGAGAAGAAAATGATATATAAACCAATATTACGAAGGCATAGACCTTTACCATTACCAACTAAAAGTTGATCATGTCTAGTGTATTTTTCAGTAGGAAGGTTGATATTTATTAAGTCAAAGATGACATGATGAGTAACACCAATTTCTATATACCAAAATTGATCATGAAGATGCTTGAGTTAATGTATTATATATTTGTAGAGTCTAAGAATCTTTAAAGTCTTAATCAAACATATAGAAGTATTTGTGTGCATTTTAACCCACCTTTATGCATATGTGACAAAATAGGCACATTGAGCTAGATACTTATTGGAGTTATGGATGGGTTGGGTCTATTATGGCTTCAGCCACAACTATATTCTTGAAATGAGTGATTTTTATGTAGCATCCGCGACCATTAGAGTGAGAATTTTTATTAATTACAAATTTTTAAAAGGAAAATATAATTTTTTATTATGTTTTTAATAAAAGAATGAAGATAAAAAAATACATAGACAAAATAAAGCCTTTGTGTTTTTTATAATGGAGAATTTGAAAAATAAATAGTTATTGATTTAGTTTTCTATAAAACTAGAGAGATAAAAACAAATGTATTTTAAAAAAAAATTTAATAAGCAAATATATTTTTTGTATTTTTTCATTTTGTGAAAAATTGAAAAACTCTCCACAAGTAAACATAACCTTAAAATGTTGTTATGGTTATTTGTGACAAAGATTTTCTAGAGTGAATATTGATTCTAGGAAATGATTTATAGTTTTTAACTAGTATAAGTGGGTAGGAGAATGTCCATTTAAATTTTCTTTTTTAGCAAAATTTTACATGTTAACTAGGTGTGGGAGATATGACAAGTCTATGTATTTGTATGTGTAGAGTTTGGGATAAAAGATTTGGTTTATTTATAAAAAAATTCATTGCATTTGATTTGTAATTTTATAAAGGATGGAACTTGTCAAATGTATCAAGATCCCTTGTAAATTGTTCTTTTTATCATATGATCTTTATAAATGAGTATATATCAATATTATATTTCCTTCTTAGTTTCGAGATATATTAATTAAACTCGAGCTTTCTGCCATTAGGATTTGCATGTCAATCTTATCTCATGTTATTTGTGAGTTTAATGATGGGCATAATTGCAACCAATTTTTATAGGTTATTTTGATTTCATAATCCGGATCACAGGTTTAATAGGTTAAATTGGTTGACTCATTTTTTCTTCTTCTCTTACTTGACTTTTATTTTCAATTTCATATTTTAATATTAGGTTGATTGGGAATTACACTTCATGATTTATTTTGGTTTGCTTTCTATGAGATTATCCTGGTTTCATGAACTAGGTCACATGTTTAGTAGGTTAACCCGAGTTATTTTTTTATGTCCCTTTTCTTAATTGATTTTTTAATTTCATTATTCAATATTGGGTTGATTGAGAATCATAGCTCATAATTTGTTTCGATTTGTTTTCTATAAGGTTATCTCGGTTTTATAACCCGGGTCGCAAGTTTAGCATATTAACCCGGGATGACTCATGTATTCTCTTGTCTTTTTTTAATTTATTTTCTTTTTAATTTTATCATTTAATATTGGGTTGCCTACGAATTAAGATTCATAATTTGTTTCGATTTGTTTTCTATGAGGCTATTATGGTCTCATAACTTAGGTCATAAATTTGGCAGAGTAACCTGATTGATCCATATTGATCTAATATGTTGTTGTTTTAATATTTAAAAAAAAAATATATTTAAATTTTTTTTGGTCAAACTATGTTTTTACTTGTCATCCTGGTTGTTTTGGATTCACCAAGTTGACTAGATCACATTAGATCAATCCCTACACATTTTATTTTTTTAACTAGAAAAAATTATTAACACTTAACAATTGTTTTTTATGTTAAAAAAATATTCAACTCATGACATAACGCGAATCAATCATCTAGTAACATGTTAAAAGAAATTATTATAGTATAAACTAAAAAAGGTAGTGCTTTTAATATGCACCACCTCATAAAAATACTATTCATTTCAATAATGGTTTTTTTTCTTCGCCTTTTTTCTTCTTCTAAATCTATATTTTTTTCTCTAATTTTATTCTTCAACATTTAGTTTCTTAGAGATTCAGCTTCATAATTTATTATGGTTTCTTTATATGTGGTTAGCTCGGTCTTATAACATGTATCACGGGTTTGACTGGTTAACTCGATTGACTCGATATTTTTTTGTCTTTTTTAATTGACATTTTTTTTTCAATTTCATCATTCAACATTAGATTGATTGGGGATTAGGCTTCATGACTTATTTTGGTTTTCTTTCTATAAGTTTATCTCGTTCTCATAACTCAGGTAATAAGTTTTTTTGTATATTTTTTCAATTTCATCATTAAGCATGAAGTTAATTGGGGATTAGACACAACCAGTTCCTTATCCTCGAACCTATGACAAGACCAATACACCCGGGTTTCCTAGCGACTTTGAACAAAACAACTAGGTGGCGACTCCAACGACCTCCTTGGACGTCGCGCGCCCACGTGCGACAAGGTTGATTAGGGATTAGGCTTCATGACTTATTTTGGTTTTTTTTTTCTATGAGGTTATGATGGTCTCATGACTCGGGTCACGAGTTTGATATGTTAACTTAGAATTCGTTTGGGAATGCGTGCAAATCGCGTTCCCAAAAAATTCAAAATTTATTTTTGCTAAAATTTAATATGGTTTGTATGTTTTGGATCGTTTTGATGTGCTGATATCAAAAATGATTTTTTAAAAATGAAAAAACACCGTTGGCATGCATTTCGGCACGAAAAGTTATTTGAAAAACAACTGTTACCACATTGCCAAACACTCTCTTAATTGACTCGAGTTTTTTTTTTTTTTTTATCTTTTTTAGTTGATTTTTTTTTCAATTTCATCATTAAGCATGAAGTTGATTATGGATTATGCTTCTTGATTTATTTTAGTTTGTTTTCTTTTAGGTTATCTCAGTCTTATGACTTAGTTACATGTTTTGCGAGTTAACTCGGGTAAACTTAAGTCGTTTTATTGTTTTTTTTAATTGAATTTTTTTCTTTAATTTCAACCTTCAATAATGAGTTTATTGAAAATTAAGTTTCATTATTTTTTTTTATTTGCTTTCTATAAGCTTATCACAGTCTCATTATCTTGGTCGTAGGTTTAATAAGTTAACCTGAGTTGACTCATGTCATTTTTCTATTTACTTTCAATGAGGTTATTCTGATCTTATGACCCAGGTCATAAGTTTGACAGGTTAACTTTGGTAAAATATTTTTGTTATTTTTTAATTGTTTTTTTCAATTTCATTCTTTAAAATTGGTCGGCTGAGAATTAATCTTCATAATTTGTTTGAATTTACTTTATATGAGGTTATCATGGTCTCATGATTGAAGTCACGGACTTGACAGGTTATTCCAGGTTAGCCCGAATCGATTCAATATATTATCATTTCAATATTATTTCTTAAAAAAATATTGTCTTGAATTTTTTAAATCAAATTATATTTTTACCAATTATCTAAATTATATTTAGACATGTCAGTCAATCAGATTAACCTTCATATAATTTTATTTTATTTTATTAAAAAAACGTCAGCAATACCTCGATTTTTCTTTTATATGTTAGAAAAATTGATTCGATCTGCGCTACATATCGAGTCCTAACAAAATGGAAAATACAAAAGCATGAAAACAAGAAAGAATTCGAATGGATGACAGTACGGCATACACCACCATGCATTTTTCTACTCGTCCAAGCTCAAAGTGCTAAAAATAGTTGAATGGGCCTGGGACCCTTCAACGGCCATGATTGAGACACTCAAACGAACAAAAAGTGAGTGTGTATTTACATTCACTGATCCAATGCACATTAAAGTACTTCGAGGCTTGAGCCGTGCAAATTCTCTTCTAGTTGGTGTGCATGCGATCATGGATGTTTTCCTTTCACTGTTTCCCCTCCGACCCTTTAGTACCCGTTCGTGTTCGAGAGTGTATATAGAGCGTGATAGCTTTTGTTTCTTTTTTTTTTTTTTTTTTAATGTTTTTGATAACTTTGATTTTTAAAAGTATATTTTATTTTAAAAAATATTAAATTAATTTTTTTATATTTTTATTGTTTTAATGTTTTTTTAATAAAAATACTTTTTAAAAATATCATATATTATATATAATACCAAACATTTACATCTGTTACATATCGGCATGCACTGTAACAAAAAACAATTTCAACGTTGTTCCAAAAAAGAAAAAAGAAAAAAACAATTATAGTCTCTTAACCAACCAAATGCTATGCTTGATATTGTTGCTTCATTTTTTTTTTATTGCTCAAGCATGTAATTTTATAATTTTGATGTGTTTATATCAAAAAAAAAAAAATATATAATTTTAATATATTTTTCACTGCATTACCAAACACACATGAAATTTTACGAGGTTTGTTAACTTGAAAAACACTGTGATTAATAAAAACATTATTTCATATATTATGAAAACAAAACTCTAAAGTAAAAGAATATTTATGGATTATTCTTGAAATCATCTAATAGCATAAATCTTTCTTTGAATTAATATTCTTTAATAAGGTTTCAAAATCATTTTAAAAGATGCATAATTCAATTCTCGCAAACCAATACCATATTCTTATAACTAAATAAATTTATGACTGCAAGATTATAGTTTAACTTTGTTATGTATTTGCTTTTTTTATACATACACAATTCTCAAGGAATAAGAACAAAAGAGAAATTTAATGTGAATTATATGAAAAGACATGAAAACATAATTGCTAAATTATCAAAATATGTATAATTAAATGTTTTAAGTAATAATTAATTTAATATTCAGCATTTTACAAATAATTCAATGTTGATATCATTATACACCTTATACTAGTTGCATAGTAACAAAGAGGGAGTTAAGAACTCCATGTGTGAAGGTGACATGACATTCTCGGTAGAAAAAAGACTGCTAAATTTATAAAAAGAAATGAAACTAATTATTTTTAAAATATTTTTTATTTATAAATATATTAAAATAATGTATATATATTATTTATTATTTATTTTTTTAAATTTATTTTTAATATCAATATAATCTAAAAATAAAAAAAATTAAAACAAATAATTTTTTTTCAAAAATATTTTGAAAATACAAAGAGTTTAATCTTCACCAATCCCTTAACTGCAAAAATTTTACTAGCATAAAATCTTACGATCTCGTCCTCAGGAATAAGGAAAAAAAGAAAAAAACAAATAGGACACATGGCAAAACAGTCAACAGACAGAAACGGTCCAGGCGCTCACACAGAATTCATCACAGCGCCAACCCTAACTGGATATCTCTGTAAATAACCACAAATCCAATGTCATTTTCGAGTCCTGAGATGCAACAGGCCCAAACCTGTGCATGATGTTATGTCATGTCATGTAATGACCCATATAATAAGTATGACAAACCATGCATATAAAGCATACATGTAACATCCACATAAAAAAACACATAAGCGAATGAAGGAATAGAGAAAGAATAGCATTTGACTTCATTTTCTAGAGAGAGAAAAAGAATGAAAGAAGAAAAAAATTAAATCCTATCGGATACAAATTTGACGTCCGCAAGGAGACACACAATCTCTCTCAACTCTCTCTCTCTGAAAAATAATCTCCCTCTCTCTCTCTCTAGATTCAGCAACACACAAACAAGGACACAGAACAGCACAAACATCTACAGAGAACTAAAAAAAGGAAAGACAACAGAGAAAGATTAGATTTTTGAAGAGGATGAGTGAAACAAAACAAGACCCTGGAGTCTTGAGAGCTTTTTAACTCAAATAAAACACCTCTTTGTATTCAGTTAAAAGTGTTTTTTTTTTCTTGTTGAGATTGTAGTTTCATTGAAAGAAATCTTCTTGGGAGGATATCAACTTGAGTATTGTATTGTGGTAAGTTGTTGATTTCAAGTTTTTTTCAGCTCAAATTCTTCAACTTTTGTCATTTCCATGGAAACCCATTATTCTTTATTTAGTTTTGTATTCTTTTTAGTTTATTGAAGCTCCAACAAAGTTGTTTTAGTGTATTTCTCAGCCTTTCTAAACTACTTGTTTCTGTTTTGAGTATTTATTTAATTTTTCTTTAAAAGTTTTAATCTTGAAGTCTTTGTTTGGATTTCGAGATTCTGGATAGGGTGAATAAGGTTTTATTTTATGATTTTTATTTAATTTGATATATATATATATATATTTTGACTTGGGACATGTTCTTTGTTAGCTAATTTGTTGGGATTTTGAGATTTGTTATCCTTCCACTACAAAGTTACTTCAAAAACTTATTTAGCAGCGAAAATTTGGTATTTTTTAATTTTTGAATTATTTAGCTTTATATAGATTCACATAGATCTGAAGTTGCTCATGTCATACAGAGATTCATGCGAGTAACATTTAAAGATCGCTGGTCGTGTCAAGACAGCGCGGCTGTAGAATGTTCAGAATCGAAGATTCTTCTTTGCTTCTGGTCTTCTTTGGTGTGTGCCTCATGTTTCAGAGAACGCAGCACCGTTTGCTCAGGCACAAAACATATTTGGCACATACTGAGGACGTTGATGTCTGCAGTGTTGGATGTGGAGTTCAAGTGGTGACTAAGTTCAGCTGTCTGAGTGCTTTATCTTGCTTTGTTATGCAATTTTAGGCTATTCAATTTATGTTGTTTTAGATAGTTTTGTACTCCAAATAGTGTTTTTTTATTGTGATTCTTGGTAAGATGGTACCCTCGGGGCCGCCTACTCCAATTGGGGGTGCCCAGTCTGTTTCTCCTTCACTTTTGAGATCAAATTCGGGGATGTTGGGAGCTCAAGGTGGTCCTTTGAGTTCCCAAACAGCATTCCCTTCTCTAATGTCCCCCCGTACTCAGTTTAATAACATGAGCATGCTTGGAAATGTGCCCTCCCTCCTGAACCAGTCTTTTGGGAACGGAGGTCCAAATCCTGGACTTCCTGGGCCTGGGAGCAGTCAGCGTGGAAATATTGATACCGGGGCAGAGTCTGATCCACTTTCAAATGTTGGTAATGGAATGGGTTTCAATGCTCCTCCATCGTCATTTGTACCGTCAAATATGGTTAATCCTGGACCTTCAGGTCAAGTTCAGGGACAACAGTTTTCAAATCCTTCCGGCAACCAGTTGTTGCCCGATCAACAACAGTCCCAACAACTTGAAGCACAAAGTTTCCAGCATGGTCAGCAATCAATGCAACAGTTCTCTGGCTCTCACAACGCCCAGCAGGTGCAGCAGCAACATCAATTTCAATCAATACGAGGAGGGTTAGCTGGTGTTGGACCTGTTAAGATGGAGCCACATGTGACAAATGATCAACATGGAGCACAGCAGCCGCAGCCACAGAGAAATCTGGGTCCAGTCAAGTTGGAGCCACAGCAAATTCAGACGATGCGAAATTTGTCAACGGTAAAGTTGGAACCGCAACATTCAGATCAATCTTTGTTTTTACAACAGCAGCAGCAGCAGCAGCAGCAGCAGCAACATCAGCAGCAACAGCAGCAGCAGCAGCAGCAGCAGCATCAGCATCAGCAGCAGTTCCTTCACATGTCAAGGCAGTCTTCTCAGCAGGCTGTTGTACAACTAAATCTTTTGCATCAGCAAAGGATTCTGCAAATGCATCAACAACAGCAACAGCAACAGCAACTTTTGAAGGCAATGCCTCAGCAAAGGCCTCAATTACCACAACAATTTCAACAACAGAACTTACCTTTGAGATCTCCAGTAAAATCCGTATATGAACCTGGGATGTGTGCCCGTCGTCTCACAAATTACATGCATCAACAGCAGCGCAGACCTGAAGTACGACGTCCTTGAAAAGATTTTGTTCTCAGTGTTTGCTTTTGGCTTCTTTTTTATTTATTTATTTATTTGTAATAGCTCTCTACCTTTCATGCAGGACAATAACATTGATTTCTGGAGGAAATTTGTTTCTGAGTTCTTTGCTCCCCATGCAAAAAAGAAGTGGTGTGTTTCTATGTATGGAAGTGGCCGGCAAACAGCTGGTGTTTTCCCTCAGGTCTGCTGCTAGAGAAAACTTGGTGATTTTGTAAAATTGTTGTTGTGAAGTAAATTCAATCAAGTTCTTCTATACTGGTGTCTTAGGTGAAAATAGACACTTAGGTATATCATTTCAAATATCTATACGTTCATAGTATCTTCTTAATGTTCTTTTTGGATGCTTGTATGTAATCCAGAAAATAAGAAAGATGCTCCCATGATGTTAGTGGTAGCTATGCTAGAGAAGTTAGTTATATAGTTTTGATAAAACTTGCTTAATTTCTTGTAGAGCCAATTATGGATGCAAATTGTAATGATTCGTGCAAATGTTGCAGGATGTATGGCATTGTGAGATTTGCAATCGCAAGCCAGGCCGGGGTTTTGGTATGTTAGATTTTCAGAATCCATGTAATTCATTGCGTGTTGTTTTTGTCCATGGATAAGACTGTTCGACAGTGCTAGTTTGAATGAGTTTGTCTCTTTGTAAAACTGCCCCTGGATCATGTTATATCTGATTTTGATCTTCTGTACTTTCAGAGGCAACTGTTGAGGTTCTTCCCAGGCTTTTCAAAATCAAATATGAAAGTGGTACCTTGGAAGAACTTCTTTATGTTGATATGCCACGTGAATATCAAAACTCATCCGGTCAAATTGTTCTGGATTATGCGAAAGCAATACAGGAAAGTGTTTTTGAGCAACTTCGTGTTGTTCGTGATGGTCAACTACGGATAGTCTTCTCTCCAGATTTGAAGGTTAAACTTTGGAGAAATTCCTTTCGCTTTTATAAGCTTCTAAATTCTTCAGGAAGTGTTAGCTGAATTCCTGTCTTCTAAATTCTTCAGGAAGTGTTGGCTGATTTCTTCTGTCTTCTGTTCCTCCATTCTTTTGCCAGATATGCTCATGGGAGTTTTGTGCTCGACGGCATGAAGAGCTTATACCTCGAAGATTGTTGATACCACAGGTTACCCTCACTTCACTTAATTAGTTACTTTTAATTCCTGTTGGAAACCATTTTTTACCCACACTATTTTAGCTGATTGACACTGATATGTTCAATATTCAGTAATATATGTACCTTTTTGTGCACAAGTTATTCATTTTGATGATGGGTTAAGTAGGTTAAGAATTGCTATTTTAATCAATCTTTTTCAATCAACATGCTTGATGCATGTGGAATAACATTGATCAGTGTAATCCTTGTATGTTGTTCATTCGAAGTGAAATTAATTGAATTTGTTTGTGGCTTTTGGTGTTAGCTTGTTAGAAATAATGCTCAGAATCAGTTTTGGTATGAAAGAGCACCATTACTAAGTTTTTATTCTTTCTTCTTACTTGTCATGTCATCTTTATGTACTGATGCTTGTTTAACTCACAGCACTAGGAAGATTTGTGCTTCCATAGAGATGGTCAGTGGATCAGGATCAGATAAATGAATTGAATTGGACCTTGATGTAGCTGATTTTGTGATACTTGTGTTGTAGTTTGATTATATATTTGTTGATTCTATATGGACATGCTGTTAGCAAAGTCTGGTTCGTGGCCCTTTTCATTTCCATAAAAGGCTAAAACACCTTAAATATCCAGTTTATCACGAACAAACATTGATTTTAAGTAATGCCCTGTGGAAACTTTTTGCTTGTGTGGTTGTGTTTATTATGTGTTATTTTCTATGTGGTTTATAGCCTTGTTGATTTTTGTGAAATGCCCAAAGCACCTTTAGTTTCCAGTTCACCTCGATATTCAGTTCGTCACTGAACAAACCCTTATGTTAAGTGGTTAATGATAAGAATTCAGGTTTTTCTGTGATATGGTATCTAGGGGCTATAAGATGATTCCTACTTACAAATATAAATCAAGTATTCAGTGTTTTTCCTTACATTTTGCAGGTAAGTCAGCTTGGTGCTGCAGCTCAAAAGTATCAGGCTGCCACTCAAACTGCATCGTCCAATTTATCTGTCCCAGAGTTGCAAAATAATTGTACCATGTAAGTTGGCTCGCTACATTGTGTTTATTCCATGAGCCTTTGGTTGAGCATGCAGTATCGATAGTGACAAAGCTGCTGCAATTATTTGAGTACCATTGCTCTGGCAATCAAGCTCAATGATTTTCAATATTTCCATTAGATATGTACAGCGATCTTTCATTCATTTTGTCAAGCTGAATTTATATGGTGTGATTGTGATATTGAACACAAATGTAAATTAATACTTGGTTATAATGGTTTCTTCTCATCTTTGCCTAGGATGTCCATGAGAGATATGAGACTAGACTATCAGTTACTACATTTCAAACATAGTTTTCCTATTCTTCATTAGATGATTTAAGAGATGGTTGGAGGGATGTTTCTAGTTATGTCTTGATTGAGTTTGCATTTACTTAGATTTATGACATGTAAGGGATAAAATTTACATTTATCACAAAGTGATAAAAATTATGCACCTTCCCATTCATCCTTTGTGGTTGACCATTTGTTTCATAGTTTGTAGACTTATTTTCTCTACATCTGCTGGAATTTGTGTTTTTATGAGTTCTGCATCCATTCATTTATACATGAAAGCAATGGGCAATGTCATTTTTTGTAATACATGTATGGTGCTGTCCATGCCTTCTATTTGTTAATTGATGAGTTATCCTTCTGTAGGTTTGTTGCATCAGCTCGACAACTGGCAAAAGCCTTGGAAGTGCCATTAGTAAACGATCTAGGATATACTAAGAGATATGTACGGTGCCTTCAGGTGATTTCCTAAATTCTTTTAGGGTCATTGCGGCTCATGAATTTCCTTGGTGGTTGCTTAGTGTTAAATGTCATGAGTAGCGTGCATTTTCTGTAATTAGTTCCATGACAGGATGTATGTCTGGGGTCTCTTAAAATTTTGAAGAGAACCTTTTGGTTTGAAATATTGTAGTGTCTTCGATTTGAGCTTTACCCGTTCATTTTCACTTTGTTTTTTTCTAGAGGAAAGCGTTCTTATTTTCTTCTTCGTTCTCATTTGCTGTTTAGATTTGGATTTTTTTTCCCAGTATTTGATTCATATGTGCTCTCCTAGGCTGTCCTTTTGCTCATTGCAATGAATTTGTACCAAGTAGTCATGCCTAGACAGAATTGCCTTCCATAATATGGTTGCTCGTGAATCTTTGCTCAACTTTCTCAACTAGATCTTTCAGGTGTTAATTTATCTGTTATTTTTGGTATGATTGTACTTGAGGACATATTACATGATGAACATGGATGGCTCACTTTCCTACAAGATTTGGCAGTTGCTTTACTTTTTCAACAACTTTCATTATACTTTACTAAATTCCATTAGATACAACAGTTTAAGAGCTGATTTTGTACTGGAATATCATGATTTCTGTATGCTTCTAGCTTGCCTCTATGCAAATATGTTTTCTTTTTACCCCAGCTTACATTGTATTGCCTCATCCTCTATTCATTATAGTAATTAATATCCTCTATGCACTATAGATTAATTAATATCTCTATAATATATTGTGGCATTGATTTGCCACTGTAATTATAAATTTCCTTATCTACCATGGTTGTTTGAAATTGTGGCTTGGAAATATCTTTAGGTCTGAACTACTGGTTTTATTGCAACAAACAACTTTTGCAATGATCTGGGGTTGTAAATTTTTGATAATGTAATGAATGCTGGTTGAAGTTGGATGGCTTCTACCTGCTTATCCCATGCTTTAACAAATCTGTCACAAACAGCTGAAAATGATCTTAATTATTTTGTCAACATTTACCTATGATTCCTTAAAGTCTGGATATGGCACTGAAAAGATTTTTAACTGTAAGAATGTCAAATGGATAATGGTGATTTCAAGGATGTTTAATGAGGTTGCTGAATTTATCTGCTGTCTGATTGATTTTTTTCTCATAATAATTTGTTCCATATCATTGCAGATATCAGAAGTGGTAAATAGTATGAAAGACTTGATTGATTATAGCCGAGAAACAGGAACTGGACCAATGGGTATGTTTGACGAGTTCTTACTTGGGCTATTATTTTATTATTTTTACTTTTATGTTGGTGATTTTTTGAAGGTGTCCCCGTGAATGTTTCCTGCAAAAATTCATGCCCATGGTGCTGTTGCTATGATAATCATACTTATCACCATCATACCATACTTGTCCTATGTTGTCATGTTGGGCACTGAATTATTTATTTACTTATTTTGTTTCAGAGAGTTTGGCCAAGTTCCCCCCGGAGGACAGGTTCTTCATCTGGGTTCCATAGTCAAGCTCCACAGCCTGAGGGACAGCAGCAGCAGCAACTGCAAACAATACCCCAGAACTCAAATAGTGATCGAAGTTCAGCCCAAGTCCCAATGCAAATCACTGCTAGCAATGGTATGGCTAGTGTAAATAACTCACTCATCACAGCATCTACAACCACGTCTGCCAGCACTATTGTGGGGCTTCTCCACCAAAATTCAATGAATTCAAGACACCAAAATTCTATGAATAATGCAAGCAGTCCCTATGGAGGAAACTCTGTTCAGATTTCATCTCCTGGTTCCTCTGGTACGATTCCACAGGCACAACCTAATCCTTCTCCTTTCCAGTCACCAACTCCCTCATCATCAAATAATCCTCCACAAACATCTCATAGTGCCTTGACAGCTTCCAATCATATTAGTTCCACAAATTCACCAGCAAACATTCCCTTGCAACAGCCAGCTCTTTCTGGTGAGGCTGACCATGGTGATTCTCAAAGCTCTGTCCAGAAAATCATACATGAAATCATGTTGTCCAACCAACTTAATGGAAATGGTGGAATGGTTGGGGTTGGTTCTTTGGTGAATGACGTGAAAAATGTTAATGGGATTTTGTCAACAGGCAACAATACGGTTCTCAATGGAGGAAATGGCCTGGTGGGAAACGGGACAGTCAATAGTTCTGGAATAGGGGGTGCTGGATATGGCACCATGGGTGGACTTGTGCAGTCTACAGTGGTCAATGGAATCAGAGCTGCAATGGGTAATAACTCTATAATGAATGGTCGGATGGGTATGCCATCGATGGTACGAGACCAGAGCATGAATCATCAACATGATTTGGGGAACCAGCTGCCTAGTGGGCTAGGAGCAGTTAATGGGTTTAGTAATCTTCAGTTTGATTGGAAACCATCCCCTTGAAGGTTCTGTTAATTATACTGATGTCTCAACAGCTGCTTGTGCAGCACGAGTGTGGGCAGAATTTCATAAAAGATGGCATTACACGGAGGAATGGCTTGAGGGCTTGCTTCCCACTTTGTACTAAATTTTCGAGGAAAAGTAAAACATATAGCATAGTGTTTTATCAATGAAATATTAAATCCTCTTCGAGTTGCCTCATTAACTTTAATTGTTTTCCTAATTTTGATTCTATACAGCCTCTTTTCTAACAGTCGTGGAATGAGGATTCAGGGAAGGAATAGCTTTTTGGTTGAGCTCTTTCCATGTGTATCCTGCTCATTTTCCAGTCTCATAATTCATGAAATAATGTCAAGTAGTGATGGATTAATTATAGCTACAAAGAATTTTCACCAGCTCAATTTTGAGCCAACGAATTTTGTTTTCCCGGGTTGTAAAATCTCTAGAATGGCGAAGCACGAGGAGTTGCAAATAATGGGGGCTTGCTAGTGATGCCTTAAAACCGCTTGGCTGAAAACAAGCGGCGAGGCAGGGAAGCTAGTCAAGTGTTCGGTCTTGTCTGTCATCAGATCTTGCCAACTGGCATCTAGTTTTTCTAGTATCGTGCCTAGCATTGATTAATCGAATTACCATAACGGACATTTCACTTAAAAGCACGATCATGAGCTGTGGCAAATCAAAATGAAGAACATAGTGCAATCCAGATGAATTGCAAATTAAATAATGGACCTTTCAATGCGCTGCATGATACGCTTAAATGGGTTTCTGTACAGTTACAGATGAAGGGAAGAGAATTCATAAGGTGAAGAAAGAGTGATGCACATTGCATTATCAATTTGAACAAGAACTGAGTTCATAGTTACATTTACGCCATGCAAGAAAGTTTGAATTGCTATGCACTTGTAGCTCCATCATAGCTCCACATAGTTTGTTGTTTTCAAGCATCTATATACTTGTCTATGGAATTAGACAAGGTGGTCTTGGGCACTGCTCCAATAACACTTTCTTTCTTCTCTCCTTTCTTGAAAAACAGCACTGTCGGAATGCTTCTTATTCCATACTTTGTGGCAATATTAGGGCAGTCATCAGTGTTGACTTTGTAACAAGCTATCTTTCCTGCATATTCTTTTGCCAACTCCTCGACTACCGGTGCTATCATCTTACAAGGTCCGCACCATGGTGCCCAAAACTCCACAAGAACAGGGGAGTCGCTTCCAATCACAGTATCCCAGCTTGCATCTGTCGCTACTTGAACTGCACATTTCAAACATTTGCGTGGATCAAATTTCAAGAATATTCATCCTCGTGAAAAAATAGAGAGAATTCTGTTGGATTTATTGAAGATTATACCCTTCCATGAAACACTGTCACTAGCAATTGCATAAGGAGATTCACGGCTAAGGACAATCTAATTTTAACTCAATTTTTGTTCACTTCCTTCAATAAGCAGGCGACACAGTTGCTAAAAAGGGATTAGCAAATATCGCTCCAAGTATAGTTCTCTCCATGATGTTCTAGCAAACAAGAGATGCATAAAAAGATATTAAAATAGAATTTGGCAAACCTGCATCTACAGCTTCACGAGCTTTGCAGACAACGCGGGATTTTTGGCATCTGCTTCTCAGTGAGCGAGGAAAGGATGAAGAAGGTGAAGACAACGATAAATTGGATGTGTTGGGTCCTTTACAGGCTGGCAATTGAAGCTTTTCCAAAGGAGCAAATGGATGGCAAACACCAGCTCTGGTGGTAGTACTCACTGAACTAACTTGGAAACAATTCTTCATAGCCATTCCTTCCTTCTCTCACTCTGGGGTGATGATATATTTCAAGTTATGGAGTTACGAGAGGATCATGAAAAAGAAGTAGTGGCTTTGGTCTCTCGGGCAAGAGTTCTTACAAGATCTTTATTTTATTTTCAATTTTTAACTCTTTCATTTCCCTTTAATTTCTGATCTCTAACTTTTCAGCGAGGATAGATAAACTGACAAAATCGTGAGGTGGTAAGAGGTTTGGTGTTCATGTGGATGACATTTTTATCAAGCGTACTAACAAGGGAAAAATCTAAAAGATCCAATATCTACGAGAAACATTATAGAGAATCCTCATTGCCTGCCTATACAAGCTCAGGATCATTGTTTAGATAAACAAGTTCTAAAATGACATGGCTATTCCTTATTATTAAAAACCCAAAACCATTTTCGACCTAAAATTACCAAACCACAAAGCAAGATAATGCTTCTGCTACCTTGAGAGATGGGACTAAACATTAACATCAAGGATTAATCTTCTTAATACGTTTTTAGAGGTCTGTACTTCAAGGATTCAATCGCACTGAGCTCTTTGATTTTCAAAAAGACAATTGGATCTTTCATATTCGAGTTTATATGTATACATATATATAGTTGGCATCTCTGTTCAATTTCATTAGAAGTTTGTGTTAATGTCAAAATTAACAGCTTAAAAAGACATGTTAATCTGTTGAGATTTTATTTAATTTTGATAGGCAGCGAGAATATTAAATTAATTAAGAATTAATTTCAATATATGTTTTTGATTTGTTGTTTATGAGATTATTACAATCTCATGAATCGAGTTATAAATTTTACATGTTGATTTAGATAGATCTAAATCGATCCAATATTCTATCACTATGAAGTTTTTTTAATTAAATTATGTTTTTTTTTATGGTTGTTCAAGTTACCTTTAAACCTGATTACTCATCTAGGTTATATTGGGTTAATCTAAATATAATTTAATTTTTTTTTAAAAAAAAAATTTTAAAGATTTTTTTAAAAATAAATGTAATCCACAACATAGCATAATAAATGAGAGCTAATTGAAGATTTTCAAAAAGTTGTTTCTCTTTTAAAGTGTATTCATAAAATAAAAAAAAATTATTTTGATAAGCATCATGTTTATGTTAAAATTTAAAATTATGAATTATCTGGATTGAGTCTTGCCTATCATATATTTATTAATTTTCTTCTAAAAAAACAAATTTATATCACAATGAAAACTCTAAAGGTTTTGTCTCAAATAATTAAAAGAAACGCGCTCCTCTTTTTGATGTGTCAATTTTGCGACATGAATTATTTCCCGGAGTAAAGCTCCGATTTTGATTTATGAAGAAAGAAAAGCTTGGTGATGTTTGACTACTCTATTGCAAGAATATAAAGGGTGTCAGGCTGTCAGCAACAAAAGTTGTAGCGAGCTAGTGATACTATAAGTGGTGCAGATGCAGTACAGCCTCCTACAGAGATTGTTAACATGAGAGCAGAAGGTTCCATTACCTCGAGCTTAGGCTGCACTGTTCTTGAGATGGCAACTTCTAAACCTCCATGGACCCGGTACGAGGGGGTATGATATCGTATACAAGTCCAATACTTCTTGATGGAGTTGTGTTTCTGATAATAAGTGACTCTGAGTGGTTAGTGTGAGTCTGATACAATTAGATAAAAATTTATTCTAAATAAATTATATAGAGGAATTATTAAATGTATTTATGGATTAATAGAATAAATTTATGTTAGTTGTGCTAAATCAGAATAATAGCTCAAAATAATCATAACTTTTGATCCAACAATTGGATCGTGTTTAAATTTTTACATGAGTTTCTGGAGGTTATTTTCCTTGGAATATTTATGAATCGTTATTTCAATTGTCATATCTTTAAATTTTAAAAATCTCATTTCAGGGCCCTGATTTTGGCAGTTTTTGTGATTTTCCTTGTTAATTTCGGATTTCATACTTCTTTCCTTTGTAATTTTGGATTTTTATTTTGTTTTCTAGTTTAGGTAGAGTTTCTGACCTATTTAAAGTTCTATCAGCCACAACTAGATGATGATCTGTTCTAGACAGATTACGTGAAGGGCCTGTCAAATGTATTTATGGATTAGAAGGACAGATTTAGGCTTAAGAGGTTTGGTTGTGCTAATGACCATAACTTTTGATCCGACCGTTGGATCGTGTTCAAATTTTTACATAAGTTTCTGGAGGCTGTTTTTCTTAGAGTAGTTATGGAATCGTTATTTCGACTATTAGATCTTTAGATTTTAAAAATCTCATTTTGGGGCCTTGATTTTGGCAGTTTTTTTTATTTTTCTTGTTAATTTTGGATTTCATACTTCTTTCCTTTGTAATTTTGAATTTTTATTTTGTTTCCTAGTTAAGATAGAGTTTCTGACCTATTTAAGGTTTTGTTTGTCACAACTAGATAAAGATCTGTTCTAGACAGATTACATGAAGGGTTTATTAAATATATTTATGGACTAGTAGGATAGATTTAGGCTTAAGAGGTTTGGTTGTGCCAAATCAGAAATAACGACTCAAAATGACTAACTTTTGATCCGACTGTTGGATCGCGTTAAAATTTTTACATAAGTTTTTGAAAGCTGCTTTCCTTAGAGAAGTTATGGAATCTTTATTCCAACTGTTGAATATTTAGATTTTAAAAATCTCATTTTGGGGCCTTGATTTTGATTTTTTTTTATTTTCCTTGTTAATTTTGGATTTCATGTTTCTTTTCTTTGTAATTTTAGATTTTTATTTTATTTTCTAGTTGAGGTAGGGTTTCTAACCTATTTAAGATTATGTAAACCTTCTAAAAAGAAAAGACTAGAAAATTATTATTCTAAAAAAAATAAAACCCGCGAACTTAGGTTCATATCTATAACCTTTCTATCTAATTAAAATTTTGAAGTTTTTTTTTTTTTTACTTATTACCGTATTTAACTTCTGCCTGCATCACTTCGCCCTACCCTTGAGCCAAGAGTTTAGGACCCAATCTTATTATCTTCTCGTTCTTCATTAGGTAGCTGCAATATTTAAGATTTCAAACAGCAAATTAAGATTATCCCGAAATCCTCAGTTACCGATCAGAAGATGCACGGAGTTTTGTAAAACTATGCCTGCAGAGGGATCCATCTGTACGAACCACAGCTGCACAACTGTTACATCACCCTTTTATCCGAAACCAAAGACACGAGAAAAACTGCGAGTGCCGATTTTGTGGACGAAGCCTTTATTCACCTAACATGGAAGATAACTTCCGGTAGTATTATCTATGCTTAGATATGATCATTGCCCTTGCAGAATTCCTTTTCATATGCGTTCAGGACCTCTATGCTAGAATATTTCGTATAAACCACGTTCATTCCAAAGAAACTGAAAAAGATCACACACGCGAAAATAATAATAATAATAAAAATCCGATGGATGCATTCTCTTGTTCTCATAGATTTGTTGTCTTCCCCTAACAGGCAGCTTCATATTTCATTCCTATAAAACAAGTTTTCCGATGTGGAGTTCACGGGATGAAGCATCTTACAACTTTCAAGAGCTTGAAAGATCTCAAGGTAACATGCACCCCGAAAGCCTATCTTCTTTTTAACAGTAATAGTAGATAATTCCAGGAATTCAAAATATTGTTAGTTTTTTCTGCAGCCTGCAAAGGATGCAGTCATATCAATGCCCAGAGCACCTAGTTCAAGCTCACATGAATGCCATATTTATCTGGCCAGATGCTTTTGTTAGTCCTCGGAGAATAAAACCAATAAGCGTTTGAAGGATGCCAGCGAACATGAATACAAAAGCTCTTGTTTTTGCACTCCATATACCTGACTTGAATGGATGGGGCGGGAATATGGTGAATTCTTCCTACCCATTCTGGCCTTTCAAGCGGCCTGCTAAATGTTTTAAAAATGTTTTTTTAAAAATTTAAATTTTATTTTATTTTTTTGTTTTAAATTAATATATTTTTGGTGTTTTCAAATCATTTTGATGTGCTGATATCAAAAATATTTTTTAAAAATAAAAAATTATTATTTTAATGCATTTCCAAATAAAAAATATTTTGAAAAGCAATTGCAACTAAACTTCCAAATACATCATTAAATAATGTCTTGACTCTTGACATGGGTTGGCAGAAAGAAGTAGGGAGGACAATTTAATCTTAACATATAAATAGTATGTATTTTTTTACACTTGAAATTAAATCTTACCCAAAATAATTAGAATTTTTTTTAATATAATATAACATATACATATCTTAATATTAACATAAAACACACTCACACATATTAACTATTTTATTTTTATTAATTAATAAATAATATTAGACAATAAATATCTAAAATATAATAAATAATTTATAAATATCTAAATGTTTTACCCATAAATAATGAACAACAGAAGCTGATGCTTAGAAAATGTACCGCGGGACGGATAAACAAAGACTTTCCTGTAAATACATGTGGATATAAATAAAATAAATATTCCCTAGCTTTTGGGTGCTACAGTAATCCTTTCGGTGTTGCAGAACAATATGGGTTTTATCCACGGTGAAAACCAATTCCTCTGCGGTGGCATGATGATCACCAAGGAGTAAGATTGTCGATTTTGTTTTGATAGGTGTTTTGTTTTTTCAATTGGAATAGAATATTTTAATTTTGAAATGTTTCTGCGTGTCGTTTTGGAGTTGTACTGTTCATATATATATATATATATATATATATATATATATATTCAATAAACATAATTTAAATTCAAGATAAATTAATTATAAATTATGCAATACAAATACAATGCCAAACAAATATAATTTTAAAATTTAAAATATTTCTAAATAGTCAAGATTAAATAGATCTTTAATTTAAAGTAATTCAACTTAAACAAAATATCAAAATATTATGAAAGTAAAATGTTTTAACACAAATATTTTAAATATAAAGTTAGATTAATGTTATCAAGGCTAATGGAATCTAAAGCATCCTTTGTTTTGCTCAAATTCCTAGAAAGTATAAACAGGAAAAAAACAACATGAATATAAACCATATATATTAGTGATAAATCTAATTTTAAAAAATTAATATCATTGTTAATGAAAATAGTAATAATAATTTTCAATATTATTATTAATATCATTGTTATTGAAAATTATAATGAAAAAGAACTTTTTATAATCGGGTGGTTTAATTAATTAAATTGAACAAGGTTCAATTTGATTCAATGGCTTTTCAAGAGCAGAACGAAACATGTGGAATGAAACAGGAACGTTCCGGGTGGAATTTAGCCGAAAAATCCGGAACGGACCGAGATTTAAAATGAGATGAAATTTGTTCCGTTTTGTTCCGTTTTTTGAATTGATATGAAACGTTTCAGCTATTCTGAACAAAACAAAACGGAATTGACAACCTTGCCAAGGAGATAATGACAATCACACGTGTGTCATATGGCGGAAGCAAGTGATGGAAGTATTGCAGCTCACATTAATTAAGAAAATATCTCAGTGTATTCACCAAGACAAAACAGCGTCCATTGAAACAATTTAATTTAATTTTATCATTTTGCCTCTCATTCTAAAAATCCATGTTCTAGTTAATAAGGATATTATTATTATTATTTTTGGATTCATTAATTGTTATCAAATTAATTAGGTTAAATTTATCCTTTTCTATTTTTTAAGAACAATATAATTACTAATTTAACATTGGCTAAAAGAAAAAAAAAACTAACACTAAGGGTTTTTTTTTTGGAGTTTCAGTGGAAGTACTTCATTTATCTTACAATTAAAAAAATTTAGTTTAGTGTAGAGGTGACAAGATCATTTGGTAAAAAAAAAATTATTAAAAAAAAATTGGATGCGCGTGAATAGTTGCAGCAAGTTTTAAACAGTGTGTACAACGTTATTTGGTGGCTGAAAACTTTTTTCTGGAGAGACAACGGAATCATCTCGGTTGCCTTTCCATGCCTGGACAACACGTGTGGTTTATTTGTTTCTAGTTTGATGCTGATGATATTTTTTTCTCCTTCTCTCATCTTTGATTCTTGTGTTGACCTTCTAAATTTTCAAAGTAAGCTTATTATTTTGATTAATATTTTTTTTTATTTTAGAATAATTTATGAAATTAAAATTATTTTTTAATTTCATTCCAATTTTTTTCATCTATCATATTTAATCCATGTTTTTTTTATTGTTATTTATTTTATTTAAAATAATTTGTAAAGATAATTTTATTTTTTATAATTTCATCATTTTGAGTTTTTTTTCTTTTTAATTTTAATTATCATATTTAATTCATGTTTTTTTTATTGTTATTTATTTTATTTAAAATAATTTGTAAAGATAATTTTATTTTTTACAATTTCATCATTTTGAGTTTTTTTTCTTTTTAACCTTGATTTTTTTTTAACCTTGAATTTTTTTTTTAAAAAAAAGATTGTAAAGCCGTGGCGTGGCGTGTGCCTTATGGTTAGTGTTTTCAAGAAAGATAGCTTAATAAGAGATCATAAGATCCAAGTTCTAAGATCCGGAAACACCCCAAGCAATGTGTACCGAACAGATTTATTAACAGGCTCAAACTTGCGACCAATAAATTGGGCATATAAAGAGCCAGTTCGTCAGCCTGTGGGATTGCTAATTATCTAGCAAAAATAAAATAAATAAGCCTCGATACCATGCTTGCATCTCTCTTGATGCGGTGCCACCTAAGCCACATATTCCTGTCATTCCTTCAAATAAGTCTGTTATGCAAAGAACCATGGTGTCATTTCCATATTTGAATTTCTATAAGAATTATGAGAGGCAAAACTTACTCGGGTATTCTCAGGCAAAACCAAAGTGGTTCACATCTTCACAATTCAATAGGTTCAATCCACACATAGAGCAAAGAAGAACCAGTGAGAAACCTGCTGGTCAGCAAACTGAATTACCGTCCCACAAAACACTGGAATCTGCATCACTCAACAAAGATTATGTGTTCTTAATCTTTTTTTGGGGGGCAAAAATCCTCATTATTAACTTGTAAAATCCAACTCAAGTGAGATTCATTGAAGATTGCCCCAAAAATATACAAAACTACATACGGACAACAATCATATAATGATTGGTCCAATCTCAAAACGAGTATTCTTTTATATCTGTGTTCGAGTCATTCATGTCCATGTCACCCAAACACTCTTCTGAAGTAAGAGGAGGCAGCTGCTTGGTCTTGCGCTTCAAATTATGTTTGTGCCAGTCGCTCTTGAAGTGATCCCTGAACTGCTTTGCATCCCCAACAGACACATTGCACGTGCTGCACTTGTTTTGCTTTACCTCCGCCCCAGCTTTCTTTTCATCAGAGAGAGTCTGCTTTTGGATTTTCTCACGCAGTTGTACAGCAGAATCAGTAGATTCCTTGGGTAGGGCTGAGGGCACATCTTCATAGTCATCATAGTCATCTACATGGGTATCCTCCTCAAAATGAACAGACACCGCAAGAATTTCCAGCCTGCCCTGCAGATTCCTCACCAAGGCATCGCAGTCCCTGAAGAAACCTGGGTCCATTTCACAAATCTGCAGAAAATTCAATAAAAACTCATACCCAAAACATGTGCAGATTTCAACATACACTTGAGAAGATACTTAAAACTTAAGAATAGACAAAAAAAATAAAAGAAGAAAAGAATCACCATGTCAAGAGGTCCACCTAAGAATCATATTGGAACTAATAGATTTTTTTTGTTTTTTTTTTTTGTTTTTTTTTTTTTTGGGGGGGGGGGGGGGATGCACTGATTGATTCTCTTCTCTTCTAGTAGTTCCGATATGATTTTCTTAGGTGGACCTCTTGACATGGTGATTCTCCTCTCTTTCTTCTTCTTCTTTTTTTGTCACAAATATTACATTTATGAGAGAAATGTAACTGTCTAGTTTTGTTGGGTATTCTCAAAGGTAGCCATGACATTAGAAAAATCCAGCTAAACCTGTTAACTTGAAAAGATGAGTTTGTAAATTGTTAACGATTTTACTCTAGTTGTACTTGTTTTCATAGGTAGGTAATGTTGCCATTGCAGGGATGACACCCGGGACACACAATGGGTGTCAACCACCTAGTAATGCAATGGGTTATGAAACTTCCTGTAGCTTTCCTCCACTTCAGTGAGCTATGATCAACAACAACTAGCCTAAGTAGAATTTTAGAAATAGATTACAGCCTTGAAAGCTTGGTCCCTAACTTATTCAAAATGTTGTAGTGTAAACTAGTCCACTGGTGACACATGAAACCAGCACTTTTATGAAAGATGAAAGCAAGAAACAAAGCCACTAAACCATTTGTTGCCAACACATTATAAAAGCTGCTACGGAAAAAAAAGAGAGAAGAAAAGTTAACCCAGGGAGAGGTAACGTGTAGATGAAAATTTCACACTACCAAGGAATGAGTGAAACTTACAATAGATTGACGACTTCCAGATTCATCTTTCGAAACAACATTAGCATCCCAGGCACCAAGCTTTTCCAATAGAGTAGAAAAATTCTGTCCACTAACAGTAAGCCCAAGTCTCATTGGAGACCGCTTGATTGGAAAATGCTTTTGAAGCTCACGAATAACATCTAGCGCCTGAGCAAAATACGCAAGTAGCAAGAAGATTACACATGCTATACCAAATCCAACAAACACCACAATATTTTTTTAACAGTTAAAACGCCACCATATCACCTGCTTCTTAGAGCTGTTATGCGGTTCAACAGCAAAGTGAGTTTCATGCATCAATCTCTCAATCATACTGATAGTGTAAGGACGTTGGGTTTCGGGATTAATAGTTTTCTGCATAACAATAGTTGCGATATCCCGAAACTGACTAGACAACTGAGATTCCCTCTCTTTCCCGGCCACTTGAAGCTCCCCTTTCTCCAATATCTAATAACAATCATAATAAAACAACCGTGGGCAGCCGATTAATTCATTTCCAATCATAAATAAGACAAAATTTGCTAGCTAAATTCGTTCATGTTTACCTCGAGGCAAATTCTGGTCTGATCATCATGTCCAAAAGCTTTATTCAAATCTAAAGATTTTGCAAGAATTCCTTTGGAAACATTTGAATAAACTGTGTGGTGGGACTGCAGCACTTCATCCAAATCTTTCTCTCTATTTTGTTTTGCCAAAAATAGATAGACCGTATTATTACCTTTTCATTCTAAAAATAAACATACTATGTATTACAAATAGCAACAATAATAGATTTGAAATGAAGGAGAGGAAAAGGAAGAAGAAGACACTCACACGCCAGAGCGCCAAGAGAGGACCTTGTTCTTGTAACAAGCAATCTCGAAACGCATACCATGCTTCTTTAATCGGACCACTGCTACGTTCGTCAGCCGTTTTTGCCCTACCGGCTGCTGCAACTTCACCGACATCTCTACTTCTCGCTCTTTGCCTCTGGATTCTGTCTGCTACCTTCTCGATTTGTGTGTGTGTGTGTTTCTTTGCTGTTTTACTGTTAGACCAGGAGACCTCCATCCCTTTTCTTTTATTTGGGAGGCCCGCCCAGTATAAGCGCTTAAAAAAGGTGGCCCAAGCCCAACCTAATTTAAACATAACAATAAACCCAAATTTGTGCAAGGGTTTTCCTACGTCTCTTGCAACGAACGTTCTGTTCTGCTATTGTTGTGTTTTTGCTTTTGGAAGAAGAGAGAGAAACAGAAACAGAAACAGAAAGAAAATGGGAGATTCCGCTGAGCGTAAAAGTGAGGTTAAGGAGGAAAAAACGAGCGATTGCAGCAGCAGCAGCAGCAAGGGGAATAAATTTTACGATATCTATGGACCAGATGTATTTTCACTTTCTCTATTTTTCTTTTAGTAATTTTACATATTCTTGTGCTTGCTTATTTCTCTTTTCGATTACTTATTTATTTACTTATATCTATAGCTTTGTTTAGTCTATATATAAAATCAAGATGATGATGATGGTGGTGGTGGTGGTGATTATTATTATTATTATTATTATTATTATTATTATTATTCCTGCTAATTGCTCCTACTAGGTATTTGTTGTGTGTGTCATTTTTTCTTAATTATAATCTATACTGAAAATGAGAGAAGTTTGAAGCTCAGTTTTTGGATTAGTAGCTAAAGAAATCTCCAAATGGTTATCTTATTAATTGAGGTTCTGTTTATGGAGTTAAGCTGCCTAAAACCAACGTAGTAATCACTGATCAAGCATGAGTGAAATCTTTGTGTATTGTGCGACATTATGAAACCCTAACTAACATAGGGGCTTTAAAATAATCTGCATATAGTATGCTTGTTTTTTCACATTGCTTCTAAATTGGGACAGTATTGTACTGAATGTTGTGTTGATCGGAATTTATTGTTATGTTTGCAGGCCAGAGCGGAAGTTGTTTACAAGACGCCGCCAGAAACGAGCTCAACTTTGAATCTGCAAGTAGGTCCCATTTTTAATGTATTTCGTAAATTTTGGAAAAGAAGTTTAGAAACTGTTGTGAATTGAGTTTTATTTTGATGCAGGACGTTCAAGGACTTGTAACTTGGGTGCTTTCTGAAGGATTCATGCCATCTTGGGTGTTTATCAAGGTAGAGAAAATGCCCTCCCTTTTGCAATTTATTTTTTAAGAAAGGAAATAAAAAAATAAAAAACCAAGCTCGGTTAGTATATTGGTAACTGGAGTCTCATGGTGAAACTAAAAAGGAGTTTCAGCTCTTTTGAGCATGTTTTAGTTGTGTTGGGTGGCTTACTCCATCTGCTTCATAGAAAAGTGTGGGATGCTGCTTCTCCTTAATCTTTATAATTTATGTCCCGGATTCTAGTTTGTTGTCTGCTTAGAGAACCTTTAGCTGACACTGTAGATTTTCATTCTGTGTGTTATCTTTGGGACTGAACACTGTGTGGAGTTCCCTTTCTTTGCCTTATCCTGGTATATTTCAAAGGACTGCATTTAGGAGCCTGATATTATACCCTTCCCTTGAATCCTTATTGAATTCTGTTTCACGGAAATAACATTTGCATTTTGCAGAACAAACCTCTGATTCCAAAAGTGGTTATGCTTTATGTACCTGGCCTGGATGCAGCTTTATACATTTCACAGTCTAAGTTGCTTGCTGGCTTTAAAGAGTGCTGTGGGAACCCAATGCCACTTTTATCTCTTAGGTTGGTGATGATTGTTCTTTCTTTAGTTCCTGTTCTTCTTCTTGGTTTTTTCTTTTTGGTGGATAGACTACTTAGTTACTGTGCTCTGTTGTAGCTACCTGATGGCTTTTATTTTTTCTTCCATGCTAGCTGTGTTTCCGATGGAATGCAGACAGTAGATGCGCTTCTAACATGCAAGATGAAAAGAAAGAGAAATGAAGTTGATTCAGTTTCAAGGAAATCTGTCCTGACTTCTGAACAAGGTTTTCGATCCGTTAACCCAATTCCTTCTACCTGATATTTTATGTTTTATGCTATGTCAGTTGAATTTCTTATTCATGATCAGATCAGGCATTCTACAATCTTCAATAATTTGGTTGTCTACTTGTGCTTTTGAATATTGATATTTCTTACAAAAACAACTAAGTTTCAATCCCAAAATAGTTAGGGTCAACTGTATGAATCTATACCATTCAGCTCAACTTATAAACCAACTCTGTTGTCAAAGGCGAAAGGTGCCTAGGCACACGCCTGAATGAACCAAGGATATGCTATATATATATATATATATATAATCTTCCCAATTAAGATTAGATCATTAGAAAAACAAAATAAAATATAAAATGCAATGTACAATAAACTTTATTTGAAGAAAAATCAATAAAATGCTAATGACTCTATTGAGAACGAGGTAATTTTAGGGATTAAACCGAGGTTTACCTTTAAACCTAGTATGAGCTGTTGATTCAAAACAAGTAATTGTGGGATCTACTCCACAAGGACACAAAATCTACCATCCGAAGAGAGCCAAATCTCTCTCAATAATGAGATTTCAAATTGGTCCACTTGACGATCATCTACAATGCCACATCAGGATACCCAAACCAGGAGAGAGTGGGAAATGAAGTAGAATCCAAGGGCATGAAGTGGAAAACGATAATATTTAAATGACGGCCTCGCTCTCCCTCTCTCTCAAATAAATATATAGATAAATAAAATAAAAAACCTTCCTTTCTCTTCCTCTGTGGTTTGTTTCTCTCTGTTTTTTTTACCTCTCTTTCTTCTTCCATCTTCAATCTCTTCGTCACATATTTGCTCTCTTTCTTCCTCAACCCACAAACTGTAAGTCCCTACAAGCCCTAATCTTCAATCTTACCCTTTGATCTGTTTGTTATCTTCAAGAACCTTACTTATTTTCTATTTGTTAGAATTAATTATAATTGATTTTGATTTTTTTTTGAAATATTTCTTTTGTCAATGAATTGCTTTTGAAAAGATGTATCTCAAGCAGGCATTGGCTTTAATGCCTGGTACCCACTTACCAAGTGCTTGGCCTAGGCAAAGCTTCATTGAAATTCATTTCCTGAGCGTTGTGGCCACACCTCGCCTTGCCTGTAGAGCTTAAGAGAATGCCCAAGCCCCTTTTGAAAACAATAAACCCCACCTCAATATCAATAGAATATTGATAATACTTAACCTATGTAAAAATAGGGTGTTCAAGCCTCTATAAGCTCTCCATCAGTTTCTATGTGAACAATGAATTTGTAGATGGTGTATGCAATGTGAAATTTTCCTTTAATTGTAAACTTGATAGTCCTGTTATCATTTTCCATTCTATGTCAAGGCAACTAACAATTATCATTATGCAGAAAGAAACAATTCTAGCATGGGAAATATATCATCGGCAGGACTCATGAAAGATTTACCTTTCCCACTATCATATTATACACTTACAGCTAAAGAATTGGAAGACAATGGATATTGCATCAATCAACCAGGTAACATGGATCACTTGTACTGTTATTTTTTTTTTCATGATCTTTTCAGCCTAATTTCTCCAATCATTCTGTTATTCCATGACTCTTTTTGCGAATTTCATTGTGTAGGTTTTGTTTCTACGGTTTCTGCACCTTCAGGTTCTGGTCCCTATGATATACTGGCACTTGACTGTGAAATGGTAAGATGTCTGTCATGCTTTGAAGCTTACATCATGTTTTCAAGCATAAGAATAAAAATTGTGAATCTTCAATGAGTTTAAGTCGGTATAAAAGTTTGTGGCTTGAAAGAATTCAGTGATATAGTGTCAGTTTCCTACTTAAAGACAGTTGTACTTATTAGAGTCAATTTGAGCTTTAAGTAACTTATTTTTCCATAGGAAATTTAGGGTCAGCTGTGATATTTTTTGGGCAGGGAATATTGTTTTGGAGTGTTAACTGTTATGCTATAATGTCATTGTCATGCTTCCACTTTTGCTACCATTTCAACAGTTGCCCTTTTTTCCCATTCTTTTATATTTACTCAAAGGCTACTCTTGGTTTTATTTGTCTTACAAAAAGAAAAAGGAAAGGGCAATTAGAAGTCAAATGAGTTATGTGGGAGAGACGATATCATGAAAATTTCAGTCTGGGTTTTGTCCATAAAATGTTTGGTTATGATAGGCATGTTCCTATATAATTATATTAGGGAAGTCCAGCATTGAAATAAATAAATGAAAAATAAGCTACCAAAGATGTGTTGAACAGTCTCTTTTTCTTCACATATACAAACAGAATGATCTTTATGGGTGGAAGTTGCACCAACTTTGGCAATGCAGCATCTAAATTCAAATTTAGAAAGCAATTTTGTCTGTATGTTCAAAGTTGTTTCTTTAAATTCATGTGCATGTCTACTTAAACAGCAGCTAAAAATGATTTGTTAACTAATAAAATGGTGACAGGAAGGAATGTGTGTCAATTCAATGGATGAAATTGTCTCAGGTGCTTTGTTTGTACTATTTGGATCATAATGGCGCAGGGTTTAGCAGATAGTTTATGATGCACTCTTATTGACTTGGTCTCTTCTGTTTTCTTTTGTTCTCTTTTGATAGTGTATCACAAACGAGGGTTTTGAGCTAACAAGAGTAACCCTGGTGGATATTGAAGGACAGGTATGCCTTACAATTTTTTGTTTGTTTGCTGTCTTGGAAAGGCATTTTTTGTTGGTAGTGGTATCTGCAGTAGAATTTGTACTGAAAGGTAATTATTTGCCATTTGTGTGTATACCAGTGTGCTTGGGTTACTTAACATAAATTAAACTCTTAAGATGATATTTTTTTTGGCATTTCCATATCAAGTATTTATTTTTATATCAAACAACTCTTTTCTAACTATTATTTGATTTATCAGAAAACCTTGATTCATCTTCTAGTTGGTTCATCAGATGTCTATAGTCTGTACTGTTCTTTTCATTACCTCTTGCATCTAGTGTTATTTTACCATTATGGTAGTTGTCATAGTCCAACATACATGGGGGCATGCAAGCTGCGTGCCAACATGAGTTGGCTAAGCAGGTCAGTTTCGTATCCCATTCTCTGCAAATGACTACTGGAATGGTTTAAAATAACTGTTGAAATTCATGGGCTCTGAAATCATGCAAGAATGGTTTTTTTTTTTTTTTTTGCATTGAAATACACTGCCCTTCTATTCATAAAAAGAAAAGGGAGAAGGAAATATTCCCTTTTGGTCATACCTAGGTATATTGAATCTTTATTATTTCTCATATAACTTTCTACTTTGCTGCTGGGCTCGTGAATTTAGTTATTAGTTGTATGGATTTTTTTTTAACCTTGATTGGCCTTTTGCAGGTGGTGTTGGATAAATTGGTTAAACCCTCAAATGATATTGTTGATTACAATACCAGGTAATTCTTTTTCAATAGTTTGTTAAACCTGTTGATGGAACGCCAACCTTTTTGGTTTTTGATATGCACTTTTATTTTCTTCTTGATGGTGATTAGGAGTTTAGAGGTTTTTCTTGCGATGTTTATGGGGATATGTGTCCTCCTATGGTCTGAACCTCTGATTGACTCACAAAAACTAGAATTACTTGTAAAATGTAAATGATAATTTTGTCAGCATGATATAATGATGCTGATCAACTTCAATTTCTAGATTCTGTATGTTACCAGTTGGTGCTTTCTTTCCTTTTTCTCAACAGATTCTATATATTAAATACTATGCTTTCCCATCCCTTTTGTTTGTTTGGTCGGAAATTCTGTTGAAGAAATGATTCTCCCCAACCTGGATTAGGGAGAGTGCGTCTGGAACTCACCTGTCTCTGTCTCTGTCTCTCTCCTGAAAAATTGACTAATATTTTTAATTTACTAACACTTCATTTTCAGGTTTAGTGGGATTACATATGAGATGTTGAATGGGGTAACCACAAGTCTTAAAGACATTCAGGTTTGTTGCTCCAATCAACTCTCTTTTTTCCCATTTTGATGCAGTTTCTACTGGTAGTGTAATGTTGATTTAATGACCGATTTCTTTTTTAAGATATCATTTTCTCATTTCTTTACAGTTGCTTCCTGTATTCAGGAAGACTTTCTAAAGCTGGTTTACAAAGAGACCATCCTGGTTGGGCATTCCCTGGAGAATGATTTGTTAGCTCTAAAGATCTCTCATGAAGTGGTGATTGATACTGCACTATTGTACAAACATCCCCGGGGTGGAAATTATAAAACTGCTCTTCGAGTTCTTTCAAAGAGATTTCTTTCTCAGGAGATACAGCAATCAGGGGCTGGGCATGACAGCATTGAAGATGCAAGAGCTACTATGGAACTGGCACTATTAAAGATAAGAAATGGCAAGTGAAGTTGTGACTAGCATTTGCTTTTGTAGTTCACTGCATTGTTCTGTGCTGTATAAATGCATTTATAAATGCTTATCTATATTCTATTCTTCTGGCTCTTCTGTTAGGACCTGATTTTGGGTCTCCCCCATCATTTGTGCGGAGAAAGCTCCTTACAGTTTTGAGTGAGTGTGGTAAAACCTCCTCATTCATTGATGATATTTCCATAGTAAAGCGGTACACATCTGGTTCATCCCATTCATTTCCTGTGTCTTCCGATGAGGAAGCACTTTTGAAAGCTAGAAAGGAGGTAGGTATATTTGGAATTGGCTCCGAATTTTTTTGTTTATTCTTTGATCAGTGATTGTATGCTTATTTGAATAGTGGTGGTTGTAGGTTAAGAATGATGGAGTACACTTTGTCTGGACCCAATTTTCAGAGTTGAATTCCTATTTCAAGAAACAAGCAGAGGATGAAGGGAAGTTAAATGGAAAACTTGCAGAGATGATATCATTACTTACATGTGAAAAGAAGTCAACCAACACAAAAGGCATGAAATGCAGTATGACACCCCAACTAAAGGAAATTCTTACTCAGATGGATGCTAGGGTACGTTGCCTCTACTCCACGCTACCGACTAATACCATGCTCATAATTTGCACTGGACATGGAGATACAGCAATAGTGAATAGGTATGTGTTTTTAACGTGTTATAGAACATTTTGTTTCATTTACTATGCCATGTTTCTTTGTTTGCTATCAGAATCACTTAATTTCATGCTTTAAATATTGAATAAAGAAAACTGAAAAGCAACCATGCAATAATAGTTCATCTGATAGTAATTTAATCCTCATATTTTGAAAGACAGACTTTTGAAGTATGTAGTTTCTGCAGGTAAAAAACTATATACAAGAGCATAAAGGGGGTGCATTCATATTGAAAACTGACACATAATCCATAACACAAGGAGCATTAATCAAATACTGTTTCCTATGAAGGATAACATTGATAGGTAATTCCTATCCAGTAAATGCCCTCCTTTTATGCTGCCTCCACACCACCCAAAAAAATGGTTAGAGTAATTAGGATGAGCATGGTTTTGCTCTCTTTTTATCAAAGGAAAAATCCGTTAACCATGATCTGGCTCTGTTGGAATATGACAATTATTGGACTTTGAAGAATGATCATAAACTCCCAAACATGTTTGATGAGTATATTCTAGTGAGTGGGCATGCCGATAGGTTATTGCTCTACATATTTTATCTCAAACACATCGTACAATGTGCAACTTTCTTTGTTTTAATGACCTGTGATAGTATAAACTTGGACATGGAATGAGTATGATAATGCACCCACCTCTTGCATTAAGCTCTGGCTTCCATATGATGGGAGTCATGGGATTCCTTTTCTTAATATTACATTTGTATGTTTACAATAGTGACTTGAAGTTATGGGCTCTGGTCTAATATCCTTCTCGCAGCTCGCTTTGTATTGACTTTAATTTCTCACTTGGAATGTCTGTTCTAGTACTTTTATCAGGGAAAACAGAAGCTGTTTCAAGTCTACACTAATTTGATTATTCATTGGTTTGTTTGAAGTGTATGTGACACAGCCTGTTTCTAAACACCTATGGTATATACATAACGATACAAATTTTTTCACAACTCGATATCTATGTGAACCCCATAAATCTGTGTAGGCACATGATGAAGCAGTACCTTATTAGTTGTTCAACCTTTCATCTTGAATCTTCAATTTCTCGTGTTATCTTAACTGTTCTTTCTCCTATTGATTTGCATGGATGAAGGGTAAGGAAATAACTGTTCTTTCTCCTATTGATTTGCATGGATGAAGGGTAAGGAAAATGCTCGCAGAGCAGAAAGAAACTGCAATATCTCGTGAGAAGATTGTCAAGGTCTTGGAAGAGCTCCAGGCTCAAGCTGAAGTAGCGTTATGTTTTGTGGGTGTGAAGAACTGAGGATATGCCAGTCTGGTGTTTACTTTTGTATCAAGCTTTTCACAATTTTGGTCCAAAAAAAGTCAGTGAGCATTAATGATGTGTCATCATTCATTGAATAGTAAGGAAATTGTGTAAAATTATTGATTTATTTCTTGTATAATCTAGTTTTCAAAATGCAAGGAAGAATTCAATGAGCTTTGGTTCGTTGCTATACGCGTCCCTTACCCCTCGAGCCGGCCATCCTATTCTTATTAATCCAAGATAAAAGAACAAGACTGAGATGAGAGGTGGGCCGGTTTGGCGATGGTTATTTGTCCAGTATCCTTTTAATGCACTCTCAGAAAAACAGGACCATCGCAATGAGGACGTTTTCCGGCAGGGGAATAAAGAATAACTGTGCAAGGTATAGAGCCAGCCAAGGATCCTCTTGCTTCACTTGCTAAATCTAATGCAAATCGTGTCGCTGACAAGCTATAGTCTCAGCTTTCACTAGTGTCCTCCTTCCTCTTCAAAATGTTGAGCTCAAACCTGTCGTTTATATATATAGATTTAAAGGCAAGTGTGGCCGCGAAACTGCTACACTGTTGGGGTCCAATTTGATTATATATATATATATATATATATATATATATATATATATATATATATATAATCAAATTGGACCCCAACAGTGTAGCAGTTTCGCGGCCACACTTGCCTTTAAATCTGTATAATTTCACCTCCTCCTTTCCATCCTGGTGGTGGTAGAGGGTGGGCGTAGGGTGCCGGATTTTGATATAAAGACAAGATTTCGGGATATGGAGATTTTCGAAGCAAAGAGCCCTGAGAATGTCTAAAGAGAAATCAGAACGTGAGAAGGACACCAGGGAGATTTGCTAGCTGATTAAGCAAACATTAAAATGAAGACAGGTAAGCAAAGCATGGAGTAAAAGAGAAGTGGATAATGTTAGATAACCTACGACATCACTTCTGGAAAAGAACTTTACACAACAATCCCAAGTCATTGCGGCTAATAAGATCACATATCAGTATGCAGTTTTATCACACAAAACTATTGGCACAGGCAACCTACACAAACATTCTATACACTCTAATGCTCGAGTGCCACAGCTGAACCAGTAACGAAATGGTAGCTATTACTTCCATGCTGAAGCAAAAACCAAACTTTTTTCTTCCCACCCAAAATGAAGTGCACCCACTTCCTCCTTCAACATGTATCTATCGCTATACTGCTTTATGAGTTTCCGAATCAAATCAACCACGCTAGGACTGATTGAACACGGAGTGAAGCCTGCCATCTTCATCCTTGCCCTCCATTTCCCGGCAACCTCATACCTCTCAATCCTTTCCTCTCCCTCACATGCTACAATGTTTACTATGTCCCGTGCCAGACACTGTTTCTCAACATTCAGCCTGTCCTGGCTTTCTCGAGGGAGAGTTGCATCAAGAGAATCGAACACGGCAGAGTAATAGTTGTAAGCTTCAGTAAATCTCGGGAAAAAGGGGGCAGTATTAGTATTCACATCTTGCTCGACAACAGTTACCAGTTTTGGATTCAAGCTCTTAGCCATCCGAAGAAGCTGGTCTCGCTCATTTACTGTTGAAACACTCTCATCAGGCATGTGATGGAGTTGGAAAGCAAAATTCACTACAAGTGCTTCCCCAGGCTTGCAGTTCAGCATGGATGGACAGACAACTGAAGTCTTGGAGGCCACCGCATGAAACTCAAATGGGACCTTAAGTGCTTCTGCTAGCTTTTCAAGCCTTTGCCCAATGTTCCTCAGGCCACCAACAGGTCGTTGAACTGACTCGGGGTCATCAACCCCGGTTAACCTCAAGTTTGGCAGCTTACCTGGCTGGTTGGCGAGTGTTTGTATCAGTGTTATGTATTGACTCCCTTGGTTTATGTCGAAATCTATTATATGAACTCTCCTTTCACCTTTAAATGCTTCGATCATTGCACCATTTGCTGCCATAAACCCAAATTTAAAACAAGGGCAAATCTCAAAAAGGATCTGCATAGCTGCAAGCCTATCATCAGAAGGAGGCTCCTTGCATTTCAGAGCTTTATAGAGATATATTCCAGATTCAGCCATATGAGCTGCAAGTCCTTCCACCATGTAGGCTGCAATCCTCTGGGGAGGATCTCCTTGAATCGAGACCAATTGACGGAGCTCATTTATTAATGCCGATGCTTTCTCAATGTTTCCCTCCGAGATTGCATTAGCACATTCAAAAAGCAGTCGCCTGGGAGTCCGAGGTGATAACTGTGATACTTCTTTATTACTGCTGAAGCTACTTAGGTTAGAATCTGAAGATGATGACTCCTTGGGAGAATCATGGAGCATCCCATTTTGGATTGGATCGGACCACTCTGCATCCATTTCCATGCTTTGACTATTTCCAAACATGCCATCCTCATCATCCTCTTCATTGTCCTCTAGAAGTGCTCTCTCTAGTTCCTGAAGCTTTAACTTCATCTTATATTCATCATAATCTAGTTGATATGGGCTCTCAATGTCCAAGTAATCTGACTCGGAAATGAATGGATAGACATCGCAGGGTGTGGTCAAATTGAAAGGAGCATTGTAGGGATCTTGAGGGAACATGGTTGAACCTGAACTCTTTCTTGGCTGGTAGGAAGATGCCCCTTGTGGATGAGCTGAGTTCCCTGAAATGTCAGAACTTGATGGTTGTATTATTTCTTCTGTTGGGGAATCAAGGAAGAACTTCTCATAACTCTCACAAGAGTAAGAATCGGTCATATACATGTTCTGCCGTTTATCAGGCCCGAATATTTGGGCAGACAAACCAGAGTTGTCATTGCTCCCCTTCAGTGAGTACAGCTTATTATTTCCGTATGCTCTGGCAGAGAGCTCTGCAGATCCAACTAAAGACATGATTTTTCACTAAATTAACTCAGCTTTGAAGAGCGATGGATGTATCATATATACCCCGAGGCTTGAGTCACTGTCATCAAATTGGCAGGAAATAACTTGTTAATATTTGTCAAACATGAGAACTACCAAACAACACTATCACTCTCTTCAAAAGAAATGTAAAATAATCACCTGGAGCAGCCCCTTAGATTTGAAATCCAGATGAAATTTATTGGGTGTCTGCAGTCAGGGACAAGCAATGTCATGGAAAACAGTTGGAGAAACAGCAACCAACAAGATATAAGCCTATACACATAGCTTTAGAAACACTCATGTAACAGAAAGAGAACCGAATTCTGAATTATAGACCGTGGAGAATCAGTCTGTGTAAAGATGCAAATACATTGAATAAGCTTGTTTGCGTCTCTGACAATAGACTTAATTCTTAGATTGCTTTTATTGATCGACTTCAAATTCCTTCAAAAGCAAGGTATAATTGACATTAAAGATCTTCCCTTTGTGACAAGGAGAAGACTTGATGCGTGTCCGCATCAAGACTGCTATGTTCAATCAGAAAAGGAAACAGACACAGAGTTAAATCTTGGTTCTTCTTATGTACAACAGACAAGGATTCAGTGATAACCAGTGCTGCAGAGGACGCAAGAATCTATATTTTTTAGTTAGCAACACAAAATCTTCTGAAAAAACGAGATCTATTGAACATCCAAGAATACGTAAGACAATCAACTACAAATGACATGAACAAAAATCAGAAGGAAGGATAATAATCAGCAGTAGAGGTCATATAAGTAGTCAATCCTGAATCCATATGTTTTTATTTTAGCAGACAGGGCATGTACCTGAAGTGGGAGAATGAATTCAAGAGGAAGTGGCAAAGGTCATAGCAGCCAGTCCTGGAATTTAGTTGATAAGCAGATAGACATAAGCCTCAAGATTGGCTTTGAAGGAAAGAAAGAATGAAAGATTAAGGCTTTGACTATGAACACCTGTGTTTTGGAGGCAAAAGGGTAAACATGCCCCTTAATGGTGTCTTCACAAACAGAAAAAACCCAACTTTTGATTGTGATGCGAGGTAGGTTGGAGGGCAACAAACCATTTAACAAACCAAAATATTCAAAAGTAGGACAAAAACTTGAAGAAAATGCAAGCCGGGTGAATAAAATACAACTTGACAGAGAAGATTTAAGCTACCCAAAGACCAACAATATCTTATTTAACGAGTTATATGAAAGTTGTGAGAAAAGTGGTGAGAAGCTAACAAAAATTCTTCTTCTTTTGAGATAGAAACTTCTTTGAAAGGCTTTCTTCACCTGAAAACAGACTTTTCAACCTGCGGTGGAGTTTCCTTTGCTTTGTCTTTTGGGTTTTTCACTTTTTCTGCATGTTTATACCGACTTGTCTGACTAGCTTGTCATTCTTAAATTTGACGTGGTGTGGTCCAAACGCACCCGCAATATGGGACTCCAATTTCATCACTCAATCCTCACCATTTTTAAGTTTGAACGCCATTGATTGATTTGGTGTGCTTTGTTAGAGTTGTTGACTTTTCTTTAATGGTGGGCACAGGGGCATGAAATCATGAAATTGCTTGAAGCTATCCACGAAATATTTGACCCAAATTTCCTATAAAAGCGAAGAGGTGACGACAGATTATTGGTGAGCTAAAAAGATTTCAGAAAAGCAGTGTGACAGGGTAAAAGAAACAGTAGGTTACAAGACCTGTGGAGGTGGTGGTAAAGTGATAACAAATGTACGGTCCTTGTTGAAAGCATGGTACAGGAGCTGCTGTGATCATGATGGCGATGGTGAATTTGGTGATGTTGGACCAACAGATTCGAAACGAGTGGGTGAGTAAATGGATTGCACTTTCTGAAACATAAACATGGGAGAGGTCAAAGTATTTTTGATTGATATATTCCATGCTTCTCTATGACGAGCTTGTGGTCTGGGAGCCAACTCATCTTTGCTTTGCACCACCGTCAAATCGTAGTTGAATTTCAGAATCCACGTTTGCCGTGTAACCTAATCTTGAATCCGCGTTTGCGGGAAAAGACAAATGAGTCCCTATAGTTTATGTCATCCTTATGTCATGGCATGCATGAGCAAAACCCGAATGGGACAACAATTATTGTTTAAATTTATTTTCTAGTTAAAAAAAATGCTTATCTTTTTAACCAATTTTTTTTTTTTATCTTTTCATGTTTTGGGGAACAAGCAGAAGATTTAAAGGTGAAAAGGTGAATGAAAGGGTATTTGAGATGAATATCTAGGCTTTAGAAACAAAAAGAAGACATATCATAGTTAGGAAGGAGGTAGTCTTGGAGGCCAAATAGTTTATCTTTGGCTTGCGGGTTGAGTGTGTGATTAAGAACCAAGTCTCGAGCAAGAGGGGGTAAATCGTCCGGGGAAGTCTTGGAAGTCTTGTTCGGGTGGAGGTGGATTGGAAGAGGAGGCCATAAGGATCAGGGGAAGGAGAAGTTTTTGGGATTTAGGTGGTCTGGTGAGCATGTCTGGGATCAAGTTCTTGGTTCCTTTTATATGCTCGACGGTGAAGGTGTACTTGGAAAACCACTCTGCTAATCTCAGAAGCTGTGGATGAGGAAGCATCTTTCATCGGAGCGTAGCGTTTTTGGAAAAGAGGAACGGTCCATGATTACCGTAAAGTGATAGGTTGCCGGTGGAACTCGAATTTTTGGATGCCATATTTTACGGCTAATATTTCCTTGAAAGTGGAGTGATAGTGAGTTTCGACTCCTTGAAAGTCCGCTTTTGTAACCACATATGTGTCGGTGGCCATCTTTATCTTCAAGGAGGACAGCACTCCAGTACTGGTCACTGGCATCAGTTTGGAGTATGCGGTGACAATTAAAGACAGCCACACAAAATCTGTCTGCTTTAGTCATTCCATCAACAGGACACCGCATACTCCAAACTGATGCCAGTGACCAGTACTGGAGTGCTGTCCTCCTTGAAGATAAAGATGGCCACCGACACATATGTGGTTACAAAAGGGTCCGTATCTTTTTTGAGCATGAGCTGGAGGGGCCTGGTCATTTGTGCAACTCGAGGAATAAAATTTCTGAGATATTGGACAATGCCCAAAAACTGTTGGACTTGCTTTCTCCAGAGGGGGCCATCTGAAAACTTTTGAAGTTCTTTAGCGATATGGGTGTTAGGTGTATAAGCACCATCCGCAAAAACCATGCCAAGAAATTCAATTTCCTTTTGACAGATGAGCATCTTGCTTTCAGAAAGCATGATGCCATGTTGGTGAACAAGCTCGGCAAATTGTTTTAGCAAAGTAGCATGTGACTCCTCATCTTTTGAGAAGAGTAACACATCATCAATATAGACTAAAGCTGAGGGGAGCATGGGTTCAAAGACTTTTATCATGGCCTTTTGAAATAATGAGGGTGCCACTTTGAGACCAAATGGCATGACTCTCCATTGATAATGATGGTCTGGTATACAGAAACCTGTTTTGTAGCGGTCTTCAGGATGAATGCCAAGTTGCCAAAACCCAGCCTTAAGATCAAACTTGGAGAATACCTTGGCATTGTGAAGGCATGAGAATAAGGTCATTGTATTTGGCAAGGGAAACTTATCATCCTGTATTATTATTTTATATATATATATTTGGAGATATTATCTTCTTTTTTTATATTTTAATAAATAGTAAAATGACCACAAATCTTCAAAAACCATAAAAACCAACATTACCGGAGAGGGATATTTTTGTCTTTTTTTTATATAGTAAAATTATGTATATGCCTTTGAGTCTAAAAAAATTAACACTAGGAATTAGAGGTGATGGAGTCTTTTTAAACTTGGTTATTTTTTGTTTTGTAATAGTTAGTTTGAACAAGGATAATTATGTTGTCTAATATTAAATTTATATTATTTTCTTTGAAAAAGTTGATGGTAAGTGGGAGACGCCGCACACTTTCAGCGGAGCATGCGGCGCCTCTCGATGAAGAAAAATATATTATTACTGTCTCATTTGATTTTTCACCATGTCTTTTTTCGCAGCGCGTGTCAGCATATGATGACTAGGTTATTGCCAGTTGGCTTTTTTTCCCCTTCATTTCTTTCTCTTACCTTGAAAAATGAGCTCTGATCCTCCTTGTTATTGGTCTTTCAGATTCAGTTATTTTGGTTTAAATTTTGTCTTTTTATTTTTTGTTTAAATTTTATATGTTTTCAATTTAATTTTTTAATTCTAATTTGTCATATATAATGTTTTTAATTTGGTTCTTCTTCTTTTGATTTTTTTCTTTGTTTTGTTTTTCAAAGTTTTTATGATTTTCAATTTTATCCTTCAAATCAAGTTTATAGTTTTGGTTTTTTCATTAATAACAACAACAAAAATACTATTAATACTATTAATAGTGTTAGTAATGGTAATAATAGTAATAATAATTATAGTTTATAATAATGATGATGATGACGACGACGATATTAGTAATAATAGTTTGTTATAATAATAATAATAATAATAATAGTAGTAGTTATGATGATGATGATGATGATGATGATAATAATAATAATAATGGTGGTGGTGGTTGTGGATATGGAGATAAAAAAATATAATCTTTTTTGGAGATCATTATGAAGGGGATGAATGGTTGCTATGAAACATATATTGCTTGACTGAGGACTGTGGCTTGGCATGAAAGAATAATGGATCAAAATTATATAATTAGACGAGTTTTCATGGTAGCGTCTAGAGGAGGGCCATGTTAAACTTGATGTGATAAAAGCTCACTCAGCAATCCATGCAAAATGGGATTCGGGGGTCTTATTAGATCTAGGGAAGGATTTATCATGGTTGACCGTACTAGCTTTGTAAGAGGTGGGTGTAATCTTTTACCTAAGTTGTTGGCTCTAAAATATAGCTTTTAATTAGATTAGGAGCGGGTTGCAGACATGTTCTTTACAATTCTGAACCCAATAAAGCTCTTAGGTTGATTATTGTAGCTTAAGTTGATTATCACAAGTATAGAGCGATTATTGTTGATATAAGAGACTTATTATCCGAGGACTTGGAGGCAAGGCTCCATTATACCTTTAAATAAGTTAACACATATGCTGATTTTATAGCTAAGTATGCAACAAGGGAGACAACTGGGCAACAAATTTGAAATTATCATCTATTAGTGATGATGTTACTGTTTCTAGCAGATTCAGTGGGTTGCCTCTATTATAGGGGGCTTTAGTGGTTTTCTTCTTTCCATTGTACCAAAAAAAATTATCTTATTATGATACTCTTTCTTAAATTGAAAGGAGTCTTAGAGAAATGAAAGTTGTCTTAATATCATGAGTGAAAAGGAAAAAAATATCTTAGTTACTTAGTAAAAACTAGGTTATTGCTTACACTCTTGTTACAACTTGGACCAAAATTTTTTGGAATGTAAAAAGATTAATATTTAAACTATATGGAACTTTTCAACATTGTAATTAAACTTGGTATAATAATTCAAACTTGAAAACTCTAGATCCAACTCTTTGCTTAGCTTGGATTTTAAATTAAATGGCGTGGAAGTTATTATAATGTAACCATGTCAACTAGACATATTCAAAGAAAAAAAAAGAAACAAGTCAGGTTTGTTACAGCAAAGCCTAGGCGTGTGAGCCTGAGGGAGGCCCACACGCCTACCTCGATTTTTTTTTATAAGAGATGAACGACCTGTTATCAACACTTTAAGAGAAAAATACATAGAAGTTATGTTGTTTATAGTCTACAACATGAAAATATTGTTCCCAATATGAATCGAACTCATGATCTTAGACTAAATACCTACACTAATCAAATGAGTTATGAAACAAATATCTCATTAAATGATAAAAAAAAATATTGATTAGGTTTATTGTTTATATAAATAGTTAAATTGACTCTAATTCTTTTAACCGTTTTACTTCTATATATTTACTTGAATGAAATATCAATTTAACCTTTCGATTGATTCAAATGTGAAATGAATCAAACATCATAAATCATATAAAAATTAGTAGAATTAGGCATTAAGAAATTTTACAAGATTTATAGATTCATTTGAAGAGCTAATTAGTGCTAAAAACCTTTTAAAATGATGATAATTGTACCAATTTTTCAAGAAAAAGATGGTCAAGGAACATGTACTCATTTAATACATGTATATTTTATCTATTAATAACGAGTAAACCAAGTTTGGCCAAGAAATAGTGCGCTCATATGTAGCAGCCGACAACATATGTATGATAGACATGTTTTGCAAGTCTAATTTGAGGGTAGTTGTGTTTAGACTTGATGGGGCAACAAGGTTTGTAACATAGAAACACTGGGTCACATAGCATCCCAAGCTCAAATGAAAAACCATATAGATACGAGGTAGTTTTGAGGCTTCAAAGAAGAATGAACAATGGCAAGAAAAGTTCTATTTGAACCTCGGATATCCGAGCGAATTTTGTGTCCCATCATAGCCTTGAACTCATTTTTTTTTTTTTGAATTAATTTTAAATATTGGGACATGAGTCGTTTCCAGAAGGTATAAACCCAAGCCCATCAATAGCCACGTTCAAATATGTTTAGGTGTTCAGTCCTTATCATCCTTCTCTTATTCAACAAGCGCTGGAAACTAAACAATTGACCAGGTAAGAGGAAAATCAATGGTTTATAATTTGCTATCAATCATACCTTTATGATAAGAAATTCAAGATAGAATGAATTAAGGAGAAATCGAGGCTCTTCGGTTAGGCATTTTGGGTACAAGGAGATGAAATCGTGACTGCAGCAGGTGGAAAAAAGGTCTTTCACTTGAAGCGTGACATTGAAAATTTGGAGAAACTAATCTCATGAAATTAGGAAACACAAATTATATACATTTCTTCAAAAGCACACATGATTTATCTTCGGGAGAATTGTTTCGATACATACCTCCCTTGCTGTTCCATTAAGAAATCTGAGGGTAAGGGTTTTTTTTTGTGAGATGAAGAGGGATTTTAGCATAAATTAGTGACTTTCAATTTTTGCAGTGCGTGATCCAACCATGCACTCTTTCACGCTCTAAAATACCCATAAGAAGATGTTAGGCTTGAGATTTACAGTGAAGAAACCCGTGTAAACAAGGCTAATCACACAAAGCATGCAAAACCGCCATTGTTGAGTATTAGGAATGGTGAACGCCGTACAATTAGAGGTGGATAAGATCAACAACTGGACTCCTCGTTGTGTTGCTGTTGCATGAAGAAGGCGCCATGCAGATTCATATATATTTTTTTTGGTTGCAAAAAACCCATCCCAAAGTTGATTAGGGTTAAGAAATATCTGTCCCAATAAAGGTTAGGCCCGAAAGCCCCCACCTGGAAGCTCGAAACCCGTTTCGGGCAAGGCTTAGGCCTAGGTGTAAGCCCGATTGGCCAGGCCAGATAGAGCCCAGTCCAAGAAAAAAGTAGTTTGCTGCCTTGTATTAACTTTTTGCAATATAAACACTTGGCAGTTTCATAGAAGTTCCATCTGCCCATGCAAAGTCACATAGGCAAATAGTAAAATTTCAGGAGTACGTCAAATAGTTAATTTAATTTCAAACCCAACTTTAGGTAAAGTTTGCTTCTTCTTTTTTTTTTTTTTATTTTGAATTTGAATCAACGTAAAAAAAATAATTTATTTTTTAAAATAATATATTAAGTTGACGTGGGTGATAGGTTCTTAAGATATTTTATGAGGAAATATAGTTTTAATTTATATACAAGGTAGTTCTTAAGATATTTTATGAGGAAATATAGTTTTAATTTATATACAAGGTAGTCTGAGAACATCTTTAATCATCATAAAAATTTAATTTCAAATCCAATTTTTTTTTAATGTTTTTTTTTTATTTTAAAAGATTTTCACGATCGAGACCTTATTATTTTATATGTATGGGTTCTTAAAGAAACATAATAAAAAGTGAGAAAATACTATAAAAGGGGGAGTTTTTCATTAGTTATATATATATATATTCATGACGAGGTGCATTTATATTGAAAAAATTAAAAAATTCTTGATTATTGATTATCCATAGACATTTTTTTTTAACCAATGTACGTATCTGTCTCAATTGGATGCTTTATTCATCCCATTTTCTTCTTAACTTGTATTAGCTTTTACAGTGAAATACGTACCGTTGTTTTTGTTTTTTTAATTATAAATATGTTGATGTTATAAAACTTGAACCCGACCACTCGAATGTTTAGAGTCTCAGATCATAATTTTCTTAGTACTGAATCAATAGTTTGTTAGATAACGCTCCCTATTTTTTTAAGGAATGTAATTATTTGTGCGCTACTAAAATTTGTCGGGCGAGTTATCATATAAACTCTCTCTCACACACACAATGCTGAAAATGCTACTTGAATGGGATGGAAGAGGGTGTCCGTTGTTGAATTACAATAATATTTAATTTGATTTAGAGTCTAAGATGGAGCTTCTAATTAATGATTAATTAATCCGATATTAAATAATAGAACATTACTAGCACGCTTGGAGAAAAGTGTACTTGTTGCTTATTAATTCTTTAATCGGGTGGTAGGTGGACTGTCTTTCTCGAAGTATATCATAACTGTCTCAACTTCCAATATATAAAACTTAAAGTAATGTTGCAGTTTGCTAGTTCTCGCAAGCAATTAAGTCTAGACAAATCTTATTAACATCAACATTGCTCCCCGAATTTAAGGCGGTTAATAGAGCAATATATGCTCACCGAGCTTTATTTTTTATGCTTATGGCGACATCTGATCACTGTATAAACATGAGTTGGAGGTTAGGGGCATCACTACAAGATTTAATAGCTTTACCGACAGAATTTTTCTGTCGGTGTAAGACATATATTTCGTTGGTAATTAATTTATCAACGAAATCACCGACGGAAATGCTCCGTCGGTGAATCGTTCATCGATAATTTTTTGTCCGTCGGTAAATTCGTTGGTAATTATTTAAAAATATTTTTTAAAAAATTCATTTTATAAAATTATAAAATAATTAAATTAACATAAATCAACACTCTATAATATATACTCAAAATGTTTGGAAAAAAAAATAAAAAAATCAACTCAAACAAATTTGCAACAAATAAATAAAATGAAAAAATAAATTCAATTAAAAATTGATCTCATATGAAAAAAAATCTCACAATAATATTTATACAATTATTAAGAACAAAACAATTAAAAATAAAATAAAAAACAAATATAGTGAAAAAAATCATGAAAAAAGAAGAAAAAATAAAAATCTTACATTAATGTAGTTGCAAGTGAAACTAAGGAGAGAGAAAAAATTTGTAAAGCATATTAATTAAAAAAAAAAACTAAGAGGATTAAAGAAGAAAGAAGAAGAAGACATACCCGTGCATGGAGGAAAAGAGAATGAGATGAGGAGAGAAAAGAAGAGAAAGAAATAGATATTGATGTTTTTTATATATAGTGAATAATAATAATAATAATAATAATAATAATAATAATAATAATAATAATAATAATAATAAGAAATGAGTCTGTCTCTTGTGAAATAAGGGGATTCGGGCTTTTTATTGAGGCGCGTTAGCGACGGATTTACCGATGGATAATTGAATATTAATATTTTTTAATTATTCCATCGGTAATTCCATCGGTAATATTTAATTTAAATTTTTAATTTCGTAAATTTTTTTCAGAAAACCGCCAAATAACACCGATGACTTTTCAATTAGTTAATGATTTTTTCTGTAAAGAACAATAATTAACAGTACAATTGGAATGTGAACAGTTTTGGAGCTCTCTGGAAAATACCAACGGAAACTTCCGTCGGTGATTCCCTTTGTAATTGACATGATGAACAGTGTTCACAGTTTACCAACGAATTTACCGACGGAATAAATTCTGTCGGTAATTCTGTTGGTAAAAATGACACGTCATATTTTTTTTTTTGCTTTGTTTTAATTTTTTTTCCACAGTAATTTTCTCGGTATATACCGAGGGAATATTTCCGTCGGTAAAATCCCTTGGAAATGTACCGACGGAAATATTTTCTCGGTATTTTCGTTTGTATTTATTGATTTTCTGGTAGTGCATGAAGCAACCATTGAACATAAATCAAGCCAGATTTTTTTAATTTGATTTGTGTATTCAGAATCACAGGTTTAAATCTTTTCTGAAATGAAGCTAAGACGTTTTATAAAATGAAGAGAGCTGATGTTTTGGGATGATTTTCTCTCTTATTTTCTAATGAACTCTATGAAAACTTGATCTCAAGAATTTCTATTCATGATTTGGCTACACCTATAGTGTTAAATCAGCTTATAGCCCATCTATAATCAACCATGCTGTATCTTTAACAACTAGCTAATGGAGTCTTGATTAACTCTGGTAGAAATAATTATCAGCACTGTACAATTATCAGAGATTAGAGATAATGCACGCATATATACAGCAGTATTAGGAAGATTAAGTGCTAAAACTGATAGTGAGTAGTGACCCCCTTAAAAGGAAATCACGAAGCTAAGGTAGCTGAACTCTCAAAATCATTCACCATTATTAAATACTCAAGACATCGTAATGGGATTGAAAATGATTAACAATGGAGATTAATGCAGATGTCGTTGTTTGCTAAACGAGAGAGATGATATCTATACACACACACACACACACACACACACACAGAGTCGAGAGCACGGCGAATCAACCAACTGACTGTTGTTTACTCTAATTAATTGAAGCACTCTCTTTCTCTGGGAGCATGTCTATATATTTTAGTCAAGATAAAATGGAGTTAGTTTTAATAATAAGCATGGAATGCAAGAAAAGTCTATCAAACGAATACTTACGGGTTACTTCACTTCACCTGCTTCGAGTTGGATAACACGTCATGATGTTCTAAGAACATGAAGGGACACCATGAAAAAGTCTGCTAATGAATGCTTGGTAGCTGTTAAGGCTAGCTGCTGATCATGATGATAAATAAGGCTAAGCAATAAATCTAGTACACGTTTTGTAACAAAGATAAAGAAAGAAAACGCCTTTAGTTATTAATTATTAGATTTAAATTTACAAATCACATACTAATTTGATTTAGCTATTTTAAGCAAAGACAATTGTGAGGTGTACAAGTTTCTCCTGAAATGCACCGCACACAAAGTTTTGGTATCATCAGAATACATGCATGGAGAGTTAATTATAAATTCAACTCAAAGCACGAAGTTCGAGGGACAAAAATCGCATTTAAAATTTGAAAGGGATAGATATTAATTGAAATGTGAGGAAGATATTAGTTGAGTGAATGAATCTAACTTTAAAAATTAAAGAGTGTAAATCCAACTTGATCGGATGATGATAGCAATAAGACTGCTGTCAAAGTAGACAAGTTAGCACGAAATAGTTTAAATATAAATATATATATACATATAAAAAAGAGAGAGAGGCAGAAGAGATACAAAGGTTAAGAGAGAAAAAACAAGAGAGGTAGAAGCCTATTTAGTTTGTCCAGTTTGTTAAATCTAGGGCTATATATGAGAGAATCCTATCAGTGGACTTCAATCATAGAGCTAGATGGGTGTAAGATTAGCTGAAAAAATGAGTTTTAATTTGGCTGATATTCATTATGGGGATTAAAAGGCGGTACGTAAGTTCTAAAATAAACAGGAAAAAAAAATCCCCTTCGCAAAATCACGACAACTCTACTCCATTTTTTTTGTTGTTAATACTCCTCTATTTGTTGCCAGAGGGCCGTTTAAGGGAAAATATTAAATGAAGCTAGCATCACTGTCAACTACCACGTAACAAAAAGCATTTATTGAGAGTAGCAAAATGGGAAACCATTAATAGCCAGAGTTCATACATGCAAAAGGTAAGGAAGGTTGGAAAGGGAAATGGATGGGATGGAGTCAAAGTAGTTTGTTGAGGATTTTCATGGGTCCTTCTGATGTTAAAATTGGGTGTGGTTGGGGAAGATAGGAGTGGGGTTGCTTGTATATTTCTCTTGGGAATTGGTGAGAGGAAATGGTGTATTATGGTTTTCATACAAGGACATTTGAAGAAAAACAGACATTTAGATATGCAAGTAACTGAAGTGCTTTGCATTTACTGTTTGAAAGCTACCTCAAACCCTTCCACACGCACACACAACACTTGTAGCGGGAGAGAGGAAGGAGTGAAGAGGGAGTAGTATATATGCCACTCAAGACGAAATATATATATTATACAGAAAAATAAAATCTCTGAACTGTCTCTGCTAAGCTAGTTTCTGGATCCGGACGACCATTTTAGTTAATTTCAAGTTTTCAAACGAACATTAGCTGTTGATATATTGATAGATATTAATGTGACTTGCCCTAAATATAGCATATGATACAAATTTAAGGGAATTAGGCCAACGAATTTACCTGTTGACCAGTGGAGCAGCTTTCACTAGTATGCTGGCGTTGAATCTATATATGGTCATTTCCCAAGCTGACTCCACAAAGCTACATTTTAGCAATCGTTCTATTGATTTGATAAGCTTTGCGGTATACCCCATGCATGTATATATGCTGTCTAATGTGGACTGGGTACTAAGAACCATCCCATGTTTCTTTCCAGTCGAGTAGGCATGTTGATTTTAAGATTACAATGCAGTCAATACATGTAACATCTAACTTTACTTTTTCCCTAATTTTGTGGTGACCTATCATGGATTACATTTCAACAATCAAGATTTTTATGAACTTCTTGGCTTTTTTGGGTCGTTTTCAAATTTGAGGTATCAGCTCCACTCAGGACACTCCCATGTTGCAAGTTTACTTTATGAAGTTATCTTCGATCCATCCTTCAATTTAGACAGTTCATCTCTATAATTTGGAGAATGATTAATTAATTTGATGACGATGGGCAACTAGCCAGATCTTTCTTGTCCTTTTTTCTTTTAAAAAAAAACTCTAATCGGTGATTTTCCCCTATTACTCCTAAGTTGGCATGGGTTAAAAGCTATGTTTGATTTATAACACGAACATCAAAATATATATTTTTTGTAGATCATTAATTCTTTTACCCTTTCTTATATCTATATTAATTGCATTACATTGTTTGCTATAATAATTTTATACGCTGGCTGAGCAAAAAAATCATGTAATTGATTGAGTGATTGAATTCTACCCGAAGGCCTGAGCATGCACAATTTTTCTTCGAATCATAATATATAATTTCTCTAATGTATATAACCATTTATGACATAGCTTTAAGTTATCATGATATATATCATACGTGAGCATGTGGCATGTAGATATTCTCCAATTTGACTTTACTTTATTGTTATTTATCAAAGAACCATCTTAACCCAATAGCTTAAACTATTAGGTAAGGTCTTAAGATATAATTTATATTATTTTCTAACACACCCTCTCAAGTGAAAGCCCTTTGAGCTTGAAACTTGTACAGGCCCACAATATCTTGTGCTTACTTTTTATTAAATAAATGGGGATGGTGAGATTTGAACTCGTGACCGCTTGATCATCAAGGCTCTGATAACATGTCAAATAATCATCTCAACCTAATAGTTTAAATTGTTAGATAAGATCCCAAAATATAATTTATATTATTTTTTAATATTATTTTTGATATATTGATCGTAACAGATGGTATAATTAATCGGCACTGTTCTAACAAAAATTCAAATCTGAAGTCAAGCCTTGCGAATCAATATACCTTCAACTTCCTCCAAAAAGAAAAAGAAAAGAAAAAGAAGGGATCACGTTTGTTTATCTTTTCGGAGTAATAAATATTTTAATCTTAATTAATCTCTATCTTATAAAACTCGTACACAATCAAATTTCAAACCAACCAGAACAAGAAATTAATGAAGTGAAAATTGCTATATATAAATATTGATATGCCAATGTAATAAATTCTAGTATCACTGTAAAGTAGTTATTGAAAAAACCAAACCTAAATACGAGGTTGTGTTTGAACAAGTCAAATTAATCGGTGTAGTTTCATCAACTAATCTGTTATTATGTTTGAAAAGAGTAAAAAATATATAGAGGAATTGAAAGGATACATAGACCTGATAAATTGGCACATCAACCACCAATTAATTCCGACTAGATACAGATTTTATACCCACCAAATCTTGATGTATAGTTTACTTGATAAGTGCATATGATATTGGTAATAGATTGCTATTAATTTTTGGAGTACATTTAGCTGGGCTAGCAAGCTCTCACCAAGTGTTTGATTTCGTGGGGTATAATATCCCAATCATCCTTGGAGCTATATAATGATGAGTGCACAAAATCTTTCAACGTTTGTATTTGACTTGCCATCGGCATGGGGAGTACGGGAAATTGCAGACGACGGTTTGCCCATACTTTTCTTTATGCTGTACTTACACGGCATTTGATAGTTAACCCTCAAGACTACCCTCTTGAAAAACTCAGTTAAAGATATCCTCCTATTCAACATCCAGCAAAAATATTTCAGCTAACCTCTCATCATGTCCCTGTCTATTTCCTAACCACCACGTTTTTTTATAGCATTTTCCATGCTTTCCGAGACATATGTACACATGCTGTCACCTGTTTGAGCCTTGTAGATTTGCATATTCCTTTATGCATGCATATCTTATATCGAAATCAAGACCTTTTGGATGACGGAATGATACAGAATTGCTAAGTAGAAATTAATGATTGTTTACTGTGGTCATCATAAACGCATCCCTGGAGCTGGCCTTACCAAATTACTTAAAAGCTTTTCTCAAATTTATTTACGGGGTGACAAATTCTTTTGGTAAACTCATCTGGTTGAAACTGAACACCATTTAGGTTGCTAAAAAGTAGAGAAATCTTCATAAAAAGATGTTAAAATGGACAAACTTTGCAAGCCTCAGTACCCTGGTAAATTGTAGCTTAATTATCTTAAAGATTAATCAACCATATTGGTGAAGGCTGAGCGTAGGCAATCGGTTTACATTTACAAGAGAGAGCTTTCTCTTTATGCATTTCAAAGTTTGGTGGACCTCGATCTTGATGTTTTATACTCCAATTTTCTCCTATTAAAGATGGTTAATTTATTGTGCATCTGTCCTATTGCTAATCCACCTTTGAACTTAAATATTAATCATCTAATTGAGATGACTTATTTATTCAGAAAACGATTGTTTAGAGGGACTATCAGCGAATTTCTTTTTATCAACTATCATTCAATCGATCTGTTTTGATCCATTTGGATGTGTCTACTAATTTTCTTTAAATTAATATTTGGGTGTACTAAAAATTGAAGGATACTCTTGTAAAGATATGCTATGCTGCGTACGTGGAATTGTAATTTGGTCTTTGGATTCCTTAAACATCACGAAGTCTAGCTACAATCTAGACAAAAGTAGATGTAAAATGCTTAAATGTTGTTTCGCACCTCTCATGATCATGAACACAAGAATATAATTAACCCTTCCTGGTATTAAAATGACGATTTCATCTCTTCTCAAACCAATTCCTCTAATCACTATTTTATTTGTTGTTTTGGTTTTAACACAAGGATTTCCCCTTTCCCCTAATGAGCTGCGCTACAAGATACATATGGATGCTTTAAACTGTTATGGAAAAGATTTGCTACTCCCTGGATTGAAATGTTCTCGTGGCTTTTACTCCAACATCAAATAAATACAAAGCATTTTCTCATATATAGGCGACTGTTTAATCTCAGTCAAGCAGTTTGTCCTATTTATGATACTGATATAAATACTGTGACTCACTTTTTTCTTCATTGCTATGCATCTTGGTGTCTTTGACAGCGTTTCATAAAATGGCAGAGCATTAGTTAGTGCATACCAGAGTCTATTGATCAAGTTATTTTGCAATGGAGCGATCTAGTAAAATGCAGATTCCAGCGACAAGCACTTACTATGTTGTCTTTTGGGATTTTATGGAACATCTGGAATGCAAGAAACAAACTGATTTTTTACGATATTATACCAGTTTAGAATACAATGTTTGAGCTTATTCTTCATCGTTTTTGTGTCTCTGGTTGAAGGAGATGAGTGTACTGCATGTTATACAATCCAAACTCCAAAGCCTTGCTATTGGCACCCCTAGATCAACCAACTCATACAAATTGGTGGTCTTCCAGGATCTTTTTCCAAACAGCCCCAGCTGATGCCGTTTCCAGGAAACCAACAGTAGACGGTACCATAGATAATGATCTGCAACCCCCAAAAAATAGCTTCAATAACTTCAACAGAACCTGTTTTTGACTTTTTAGTACATAGCGGTAGTCAATTTAAGAAGAATCAACAAACATTATAGAGATTTATGATCATGGAAATCTAAGTTGAAACCAACTACATCGAAACTCCACAGCAAATGTTTTAATCCCAGCCCTTTTATTATCAAAACATCGTCACAATATCACATCCAAGCCACAAACTCATAGATTCTCGAAACTCTTTGTTTCGCAAGTTGGTCTGCCATGTAATTTGCTTTCCTTCTAGCATGTGTGAAATTTACAGCATAAAAAAATTTAGAAGTTGGTGGTAATACCACGTTCTATTACCTGTTCTGCAATATATGGGCCTCTATTTTATTAATAATTATGAGGATGCAATTTAATTTAAAGAGCACCCATCGCCTCCTGTTTGGCCAACCAATAAGACCGTACGGAGTCACGCATTGCCATGCCAGGCCAATTTTCGGTTGCATATAGAAATGATCATTTTAATTAAGATCACATCAATTCTTGTGTTTCCGCTAATTAACTTCTTAATGACAGGTATTAGGAAAGAAGTCTTTGCAAATAGGGAGAGCTGTCTCTTTAGTACACACTATTATCAAGGTACCCAATAACTAATCATTGGGGTTTGTTTGATTTAACGTAGAACCATGGCTTAAAATGGTAAATATGAAAAAAAAGTAATAAAAAAACAAAGAGAGGTAAAAAAAGAGACCAAAAAAAAAAGGTGAGAAGAAGAAGTTCATGGGGGTAAATAGCATATACTAACAAGAAAGAGTCATTGGTTCTACAGGTATATTAGGGCTTAAAGTGTCGTGTAAAACCAACAAAAGTGACTTGCCATCTATAACCCTAAACCAACCCTCCCGCTTTCTTATTCTGTTGGTGCTCCTTTCCTATGCAACTATATATCTTCTTGTGGACTTCTTTCTGGTGTATTTGACGATAAGGAATTCAAAGCTAGATACATAGGTGTTAAAAAAACTGTTAGCCATCCATGGAGGAATCTTTGGCTGGTAATTCGAGTGATGATGCAAAGAGTACTGCTTGCCCTAGAGGTCACTGGAGACCTGCTGAGGACGACAAACTCAGGCAACTTGTTGAACAATATGGTGCACAAAACTGGAATTCTATTGCAGAGAAGCTCCAAGGAAGATCAGGTAAATTATATGCAATTTTAAAATTATTTTTTGATAAATCAGGTGAATATCATTAAGATAAACACGTTAGAATCAATCTGAAATCGATTCTTAATTTAAAGAAAACATATATATATAAGGAAAAATATTGCAAGGATCATTAAACTCAAACAGTATACGCATATCTTTATTTTATTTTATTTTGTTACATGAAGACTTCCAATTTCTAAAAAATTAAGATCGAGATGGATTCTTTGCTTAAGTAACTAACAGATATCAATGACACGTCTCTCTGAATGTGTGTAGGACTTCTGGATCATGCTAGATGTAATTTTACCTTTTTTTTTCTTTGATAGAGGTAATTTTACCAGCTTATGATTGAATTAATAATGTCTCATATGTATGCCAGCTTGAGAAACTCCCGAAATTCCTATCTCGTGACATGGGAGATAAAATTCTACCAAGCATAATGATGGCTCTCTCTCTCTCTCTCTACACACACACGGACACACACATGCACACACTTAATTACTTGGTTCCTGAATTTCTCTCTGTTTTTTTTTCAGGGAAGAGTTGCAGATTGAGGTGGTTTAATCAACTTGATCCTAGAATCAACAGGAGACCTTTCAGTGAAGAGGAAGAAGAGAGACTACTAGCAGCTCATCGGATTCATGGAAACAAATGGGCACTCATAGCCAGACTATTTCCAGGTCGAACAGATAATGCTGTGAAAAATCATTGGCATGTCATAATGGCAAGAAGGCAAAGGGAACAGTCCAAGCTATGTGGAAAGAGAAGTTATCAAGATAATCTAAGTGAATCCAATGCCACTAATAGTTCACATGCAGGGAAATCAAGAGCTCAAGATGTGTTCAATTCAAGAATTGGATTTGATGACTCTAGAGTCTTGGAATTTCGAAACCCCGGTAAAGATAGGATATTGTCAATATCTCCTTCTGGTTCTTCACCTTCTTGGAATTTCGCCCCATCAACTATAGCAGCTTCAAACGATTCTTCTTCGGTGGATTTATCGAGAAGGGAAGGAAGAGATAATTACTTCAATTCAAGTTTATTTTGCACCACCGAGAGCTCCAAATTAATCTCCGATCAACCTATTTATAGATGCTATATGAATTCTTCGGTGTGTGGCAGCTACCGGAGTTCAAGTATATTCGGGCTTCCAAACTATAGAAGGGTTGTTCCAAGTCCTTTTGGATCATACCTTAAACTTGGAGATGATTATGAAAACCACGGAATGATCAAGAAAGAGTTGGCAAGTTGCCATAATTCATCGACAATATTAAAGAATTTAAGAGCGACGAGTAATCATCAAGAGAAAGGAGATCATGAATCTATCAAACACAAGGATGTTCCTTTCATAGATTTTCTTGGTGTGGGTATATCTTCTTGATCACCCAAAAAGACTCTAATTACATTTTGTCATATCTATGATAGTTTAGAGCTTACACTTTCTTGTGATCTTGTGAAAAATGTTGACGGCATGAAAATTAAGTAGCAACGTCAGTATTGTAGCTTTCATGTGAATTATACTCGGCAACAATTCCTACCTTAGCTGCTATATTGTTTGATACATAATAGATCATATATACTGCAAGATTCAAGCGTAATACCGTATGATGCAGACAACCATGTGAATTGCAAGACATTCTTGATCTTCTCTAGCTAGGTCAGAGATATCAAGATCACAGATATATAGTGTGTACATATGTATTTCTTTAAAAAAAAATTATGTATCCTTAAATATTAATTTGTTTACTTTATTCTATTTTCATTAATACTATTAGAAAATAATATAAATCATTTTTTGATATCTTACTTAATAATTGAAGTTATTTAGTTAATTTAGATACATTACTTTATTTTATAAAACAATTACATATATATAATTTTTTACTGTCACAAAGCAGAAGTGGAAAAGGAAAATCTTTCTCATAAAGAACTCCCACCCATCATCTGAAATTAATATTTTTGAACTTGAGCTCCATTGTTTTATCTAAAAAAAAATAGTTTTCGAAAAATATTTTAATTTGACAATGATGGCGGCATATCGTGCCAATATATTAGACGAAAGTACTGCATGGTCTGTTGAGACACCATAGAATAGAAAAATAGATCTTGCATCAAGTTTCCAAACTTGTGACATAATGATCTGCAATTTATCACTAATTCCATGTTTTGAAGATTAAACGAAAATATCCGTCAATGATATTTGTGATTTTTTACATAAACTAAGTTATAACAGGAATTCTGATAGATCGATGATATCCGACTAAAGACTTGCAATGACTTCACTCTTTTAGATTCTTATCAACCTTAACAACGACATGCATGCCATGTCCCATGATGGTCATAATTTGAGGATTCTAGCAAAGATATTGACAATGCTAGGTTTCTATGGTAATTTCCTTTTCATCGTGTGTTCTATATTATAGGTAGATGCCAACACGAATTAAGCTGAAAAATATTTTTAACCTTCACTTGCACTTGCTTTTTATAATGTTTTTTTATTTATAAATAAATTAAAATAATATTTTTTATTTTTTAAAATTTATTTTTGATTTCAGCACATTAAAACAATCTAAATATATTAAAAAATAATATCTTTAAAATAAATTTTAAACAAATAGTATTTTAACCGTAATGCCAAACAACTTCTCAGCATATATTAGCAGATTTTCAAACACAGTGTATGCATAGTTCCTCGATCTTTAATATTATTGAAAAAACACTCATCTTTAATTTGCGCCAACTATTTTATAGCTATAATATAATATTAAATGGTAACTATATTAATTAAATTTTTATTTTTTATAATTGTTATTTTATAATTTCATTATTTAATATTCGGTTAATCGAAAATTATACTTTATAATTTGTTTTATTTACTTTTTATTATATTATTTCCGCCTTTCATAGCTGATTTGAGTTTTTTTTTAATTATTATTTTTAATATTATCATTTAACACTAAATTAATTAAAATTTATAATTTATAATTTTTTTATTTATTTTCTATGGAATATCTATTGGAATCTATAAATGCTACTTCGTTTCACTGTCTGAACCCGAACCATTCGACACCAGGGTCAAACTCAGGTCAAAAGGCAAACGTATAGCACTCAGGGTGAGAATGCCGACGAAGATGATGACGTCAACGCGGATACACTGTTTGATTGAAGATGACGAGATAGTGTTAATGCCAAGATGCCATGATGCTCTCTCAGTTGCTATTGTCCAGAGAACTTGATATTCAGTGCTGGTTTTATTTTGGGTGATGCTCTCTCCGCTGATCTCCTCGGCAAACCCGACTTTCGCCTCCTAACATACGTGAGCTACCACTCTCCCTACTCTTTTAATTAGTTGCAATTGTTTAGGATTTTTTATATATATATTTATCAGATAATTGGTTTTGCAGGCCATCAAAAGTGGCTACCACTGCTAAGACGGTGTTTGCGGTGGCTCCCCTCATACCGATCATTGCAGATACTGGTATATGTTGCCTTGAAAACAAATTGATTTGGGTTTGTTTGTCAAAAAGGTTGGATAGGATAAATGAAACAACGGATGTAAACCCATCAATCTAGTTGTTGGGTTGGCTAATAAGGGGTTACAGTCGATCCAAAATTGAGACAAGTGAGGAAGGAAGGATACGAGGGTTCCTTACAATGCTTCCTTGGCTCCGCTCCCTGTCGTCCATCTTATCAAACAAAGGAAACATCCTCTTCCCTTCATCCTGACAAACACAACCAGAGACTTCTCAACTAATTATTTACTCCTGTTCACAATCCTATATATTAATATATAAGAATAATTAAAATTGACCGAGCTTTATTTTTCTCAATTATCAATTATTTATTTCTAAGACTTTATTTTTCCTTGTTTGGTGCAAAAAAATTTCAATAAGTTTTTTAAGATTCCAACGACACCATTTTATTTATATGCGTATTTCTAAACAAGATCCAACAAATCAAGAAAATAATACTTAATTATCCTTCTACAAACACTAAACTTAAGCTCTATATAAAAAGAAAATTTAGAGATGAAACAAAATTTAAAAAACCAGAAGAGTTAAATTGGAAAAATAGGTGAAGAAGAGTGATGAATTTCTACAAAAATTATGTCTAAAATAGTGCTGAAAAACTAACCTTAAAAACTCTTCTTCAACCTCTGTTTATAAAGTATTTTAAGAATCAAAAGTTAATGGAACTCCCTCACTAATAGCTTTGATTATCCACCATAAAAATATAATAAAACCTGAATTAATATTTTTTTTATTTAAGTAAGGTAACTTTTGAGTTGATCCATTAAGGTATTGTTGAAAGAGTTTTGCAAAAACTGATCAGATTCTAACATTTATAGGTTGGACAAATCAATAGGTTGGAAGAAATAATTCTTCATAGATCAAACCCAAGCCCAAATTTTATTTGAGAAAAAACAATTTTTTATAGCTCAAAACATTATTTTATAATAAACTCAGGCTCAACTAGACACCTGAGCATAGACAACCACAAGCTACTTATGTGTGTGAGTTTAATCCCAAAGCTCATTTTTCTTAGATCCTCTCCCTTAAAAACTTGGTTGTTCTTTGGGCCCAATATTAAATCTTCACCTTCCCACTAAATAAGCCACAAGAAATAAAAAAAAAACTTTTTTCTTTCCAACGTCGAATATAGTTTTAGAGGGTTTTACCAAAACATGCCAACTAGGAGCGTTAAAAAAAAACTAGCCCATTTGTAATATTTTTATTATCTCAGATAATGTGGATATTACAAATCATAATAGGTCAAAAAATCTAAGAAATGTATATCACAGATTAGGTGGCAGGTTGTGATTTTTTAAACTCACTCAACCCAACCTGACCCTTATACTCTATAACAACAAACTTAATTTGTTTTATAGTTCAGTTTTTTTTTTTTTGCAATTAATTCTTTCATTTTAGTCAATTGATTCAGTTGATATATTAAGCCTAAATTATTTATTATACCAAAAGGTTGAAAGAGCTCGGGGATTCATTGTGCATATACTCACATTTTATTATGGATTTCCACAATGAAATTACTATTTTTTCTCTTAGAGAGCAAACCCATTTAGCTTTGTCTTAGGGATAGGAAGTTTTTTTCCATAAACCCATTTGTCATTACAGAATTGAATATGGTCAGTCGGTATTTTTACATTTTTGTTGCATAGTGTAGTTCTTTGAATTACCTTTAAAAGCAAAAAATATATATTTAATATAGGTCAAGGGCTTTTTGGACTTTTCAATTTTTTTACACAATGTAATTACTTAAGGCCCCGTTTGTTTGCAGGAAAGTAGTTTCCTTTTGAAAAGTGAATTCCGGGGAAAGTGAATTCCGGAAAAGTGAATTCCGGGAAAGTATTTTCCGATGTTTGGTAGTGTAATGGAAAATAAGTTGGAAAACACTTTCCGGTGTTTGGTTATGTTATGGAAAATGAGCTGGAAAATAACTTATTAATGTTTTATTTTTTCAAGTTTATTAAAATAATAAGGAACAAATCTTACAAATTAAAAAGTTGAATGAGAATGAAATTGAAAAAAAATATAATTTCATAAATTATCTCAAATAAAATAAATAATAATCAAAATAATAGAGATCAAATCTAAAAAATTAAAAAAAATAAAAGGTGAAGAAATTAAAATAATAATAATTAACATTTCATAAATTATTTCAAATAAAATAAGTAAAAATCAAAAGAATGAGGACCAAATTTGATAGATAAAAAATTTCAATAAAAAAATGATAAGGAAAAAGCAAATAGCAATTATAAAAATAAGGACCAAAATTAATATAAAAATTAAATTTTAAGAGATGAAATTGAAAAATAAATATTGAAAACAAATTATATATAGCAATCAAAAGTTTGAGGATCAAATTTGATATAATCAGCAAATAATGATGAATTTTTTTTTTATAATATATATTCATACATAGCTTATTTTATAAAATATAACTATATATGTCATATCATATTATATAGAAATAAGCTTGCGAAATATTTTTTAAGTAAAACCTATTACTATATTTTTTTTAATTTTAAAAGCTTAAAATAAGTTTTTTTTTCAAATTTATCCATATGTAACAAATATAATTAAATACTAATCATGAATTAATCAAAACAAAATAAAACAAGTACATCTACAAATATAGCAAAATAAAATAATAATTGTGGCAAAAAATATGTACAATGAAAGAAAAGGAAAGTGTTTTCCGGTTTTAGAAAAGGAAAACACTTTCCTTTGTTAAAGTTGTGTTTTCTATGTTGACCGGAATTAAGTTTCCGTTGACTAGTTTTCCATATTGTTGCCAAACATGGGAAAACAAGAAAAGTGAATTCCAGGAATTCACTTTCCTGCAATCAAACATGGCCTTAAATGCCCTTTGGAATAAAACTCTTTTGGCTTTAGACTCAAGGGCACTTTCATCATTTGAGTTTATTTTTTTTGTAATTGTCATGTGGGGTCAAGAGTAATTGGGTCTTTGTATATATATAAAATATAATTAAAATAAGACTTTAGGTAGCGTGTATGGTGTTGTGAAAACTCCAAACACAGGTTCCGGGGCAGCGTTCAATGCACCTCGTTTCCCCCATCAGAATGGTCAGGCGTGTGCCAACAAATGAGCAGCGTTTAAGCGTCAGCAACATGCTTTTTCTTCCCATCTCTTTTCTCTTTCCCCTCCTCGACAAACTCGCTGGGCATTACAAAAAAAAAGTCTGGTTATTTGTTTATTTAATCAAATTAGGTCATCATTCTTTTGATTTCAATGCATTTAACCTCAATTATTTGTTGATTGTGATTTTCAATTTCATCTCTTGACTTTTGTCTTTTACATCAAGTTTCCTTATTCTTTTGATTGTTATTTGTATTTTTTATTATTCTTTTCTTGATTGGAAATATTTTTTAATTTCATCTCTCATGATTTGATTTTATTTTATTTTTGTGTCAGATTTGGTTCTTATTCTTTTCAAATATATATATTTTTTTCTTTTTTATCTTTTTTATTGATTTTTTTTCAATTTTACCCCTAATTATTTTGGTTAATTGGGAGTTTGACATTATTATTTTTGGTTTTGTCATTTATGCTATAATCCGACTTCATGGTTCATATCATGAGTTTTGAAGATTAAATTGGGTTGGATTCATTCTTTTTTAGGTCCTTTTTTTATAATTAGTTTTTATGTTTCATCCCTCAACATTGAATTTCTTTGAAATCGGTATTTGTTATTTTTTTTAACTTTATTTGAGATAATAGCCTTTAACGATAAATGGGTACATTGTTGATTATGAAATGATATAGTTAGGGGGCTTAGTTCTAGGCATAAGAATGACTTAATGCTTTTTTATAGGTTTCATTATAGAAAAGGAGTCATGTTAGTAATAAGTGCTAAACACTAACCAGATAAATGGTTGGTGGGACAAAGTAGACCCAATACTTAGGTTTAAGGATGGGCATCTTAAGCCTAACTACATGGCCTATAGGAAAGTGGTTTCAAGCATGGTCATCCTAAACCCAACTCTTAGGATGATTGGCTAATTAGGCCATTCTAGAGAATCGAGCTAGTTGGGCCCTTGCTTGGGGCACACGCATGGGGGCGGTAGGACCGATGAGCCAAATTCCTAACCCAAACCTAAACATGACTTGGAGGAGATATGCTTATGACTGCTAACCCTAAACCCGCCATATATGTTTGGTATGTAAGGACTTAGCTATTAATCTTATGCCCATCAGTAGCCCTCAAGTATTTAAGTCTGATTATTTGTTTATTGAATCTAATTAGGTCCTCGTTCTTTTGACTCATAAAACTTTAGCAAATAGAATGAACCTCAAAGATAAATAAAAAAATATATATGATATGAAAAAGATACTCAAGGTAAAAACATTTGCATGAGCATCAATAATTTGCTTCTTATAAAAACAAAATATGGTTTTCTTGCTTCAGTATTTAATTAATGTTAATTTATTTTTTATTTAATTTTTTAATTTATATATTTATCAATATATTTTGTAAGTGAGCAAATAAGCTTAATCATTTACCTGGTGAATAATGGGCATTTATATACCTATTGAATCACATCAACTTGCATAGAGTAGAAGAATGATAAATTAAAATAATAGCCTTTAATGATAAATTGTTACATTATTGATTGTGAAATGATATAATTAGAGGGCTATATTCTAGGCATAAGAATGACTTAATGTTTTTTTATGGGTTTCATGATGGTAAAGGAGTCACGTTAGCATTAAGTGCTAAGCACCAACAAGATAAAAGGTTGGTGGGACAAATTAGACCCAACAATTGGGTTTAAACATGGGCATCTCAAGCTTAACTACGTGGCCTATAGGAAAGTGGTTTTGAGCATGGTCATCTTAAACCCAACTCTTAGGATGATTTGCTAATTGGGTCATTCTAAATAATCGAGTTAGTTAGGCCCTTGCTTGAGGAACATGCACGACCTATAAGCCTAATTCTAAACCTAAACCTAAACATGACTTTGAGGAGATATGCTTATGACTGCTAACCCCAAACCCACCATATATGTTTGGTGTGTTAGGACTGAGCTATTAATCTCATGCCCATTAGTAGCCCCTAAGTATTTGAGGTTGGGATATATATAGGGTTTTCTCATTTGAGTTGTCTGATCAAGGATCAAATCATTTTATATTCCTGTGTGTTAATATGATTGCATGCTTAGAGGATTAAAATGGACAACATGGGGGCAATTTGTATGAAAGAAAAAAGTTTACACCTTTTAAAAGTTGAAACTGAAAAAATAGGTTATGCCACATGTCCATATCATAATATATATAGGTAAAGAGTTTAAACATTCATTAATGATGGGCGTACCTATATAAGGTCTGCTCTTTGTTCTCTCTCTTTTCACTTTACTTTTAAGAATGATTTGATGGATTTTGCATTAGTTTGAGAATATATAACTAAAACATCATATATGTATTTGATAATATCATTCCTAGGTGTATTTATATTGATTATTCAGTGGCTTGTAAAAGCGTATTCTTTTCCATAATTATTTTTATTTAATGCATATAGATTTAAAAGCAAGGGAAAGTTAATTGTATGCTAAAGTTATATGTTGATATGTTGTTAGTTTGCCCTTGTATTTCTCAAAAACTCTGTTGTCTTTTCATGTTTTGAGTTGTATAAATAAACGATATAAATTTTGTATATGTTGTGGATTTGGGTGTGTTTTGAGATGTTTACATAAAAAATGGATATTTTATAAGAGCATAACATATGATTGGTGTGATTAAAGCTGTGTTAGTTATACAAGTCTTTCTTGTTTGAGAAATTTCCTAGTTTGATAGGTTTGAGGCTTAAGATGGTCAAAGGAGTTTACACGCACTTTAAATCATATGTTGGTCACCTTTTGATTGGGGGCATGACAATTATAGTTTATGGATGAGTTAATGAGCTTAATCATTTACTTAAAGATTCATGAACATTTATATACCTTGGAATCTCATTAGATTGTATGTAGTATATGATAAATGTGAGAATATTGAAGAGACTCTTTGATGGTGAAGTAGTCTTAAAGATTGTATATTGTATATTAAATAGATAATAATTAAAAATAATAAATGCAAAAGATATGGAAGAGGTTAATTTTTTTTATTTGTTTACGAGTGAGTTAATGAGCTCAATTCTTTATTCGGTAATTCGTGGGCATTAATATACTTTTAAATCATATTAACTTGCATAAAATAAACTATAAAAGTGAGAATATATTGTGTAGTCTATTTAAGGATAATAATTCTTAATGATGAGTGGTTACAATGTTAATTGTAAAAAGATATGGTAAAGTGATCCAAGTTCTTTGCATAAGCATGCTTTAACATTATTTTGTGGACTTTTGTGATGATAAGAGGGTTATGTTAGCATTAAGCTCCAAGCACTAACCAACACACAGAGTTGATGAGTAAGAACAAGGTTGTCAAAAACACTGTTTTGACACAACACGAAATATACAATATAAACTCGGATCGTAAACTTGAATAGTAAAATTGTAAGTAAAATATTTTAACTAATTATATATTAACAATTTCAATCAAGTAATAATTAACAATATAACACAATTAAAATAAAAATGAAATAAACAATAGAAAAGTCAAAACACCTTTATTTTTTTCACATTTATTCCTCTACCTTTTGGACAAATCGACTCACTTACTTTGTCATTTACAAGAAACGAGTCCCTTTAAATTTTGGTAGGTCATTTAGCATTAATTACTCCAAGAGTCAAGCATGTCAATTCACAACTTTTATTCTATATATTGCCAGCTAAAACAGAGGAAATTGCCTATTGATATGTTAATAATTTACATAAGGAACTGTTAAGAATGAATATGTATTTTTATTTTATGGAAATAAAATCCACAAATAATTTATATCATTAAAAAAATTATAATAATTATAGTCAAAATCAAGCCCTTAATTATCAGATTGCACAAATTTTATAAAATATAAATTTAAAACAATAAAAATACTAAGATATAAATTACTAGATTGTCATGAAATTAATACGAGTTTATTGGAGAATAGACGAAGCAGTTAGGTTCTGGTATAAACATCTTATGGATGATAAGTGATCAGTGATGTCATTACGAGGGGGTTGTAAATATAGGATTAAGGTTGTTGAGCCCGGACCCCCCACAAGTGATTGGACTATTAACAAATACTCTAAAACGCGTGGGGAAAGTACTGTAGCTTTCCCCATGTTTTTTTTTGTTTTGGCTTTTTTTTGCCGTTTTGTCATTTATTTTTGTTTTTTTATGTTTTGTCTTTTCTTTGTTTATTTTCCTTTTTTTTGTTTTTCCCCACATTTTTTTCATTCCCCCCCCCTATATTTTTTTGGGTTTTACATGTTTTTTTTTCTTTTTCCCAAGATTGTCTTCTTCTTTTGTTTTTTGTTTTTTGTTTTTTTTTGTGTTTTTTTTTAAATTTTCTTTGTCGATTTTTTTTTTAATATTGATCTGGTTGAGAATTTAGTACTGTAATTTTTTTCTTTAAAACATTATGGATTACTACAATGTTTCCCTACATGGTTTTTTTTATGAATTTTTTTCTTTTTTTTTTTCAAAATGGTCTTTGTGAATTTTTTTTTATATTGAGTGATTGAGAATTTTGCTTCGCAGATTTTTTCTTTAGAACACTGTGAATTGTTACAATGTTTCCCCACATGATTTTTGTTTTGTTACAATGTTTCCCCACATGTTTTTTATAAAATTATCTTTGTTGATTTTTTTTTTAATATTAAGCTGGTTGAGAATTTAGCTTTAACTTTCCCCACATGTTTTTTTTTTTCATTTTTTATTTTGTTTTTGCTTTTTTTTTTTTCAAAATTGTCTTCTTCTTTTTTTTTTGTTTTTTTTTTAGAATTATTTTTGTTAATTTTATTTTTTTAATATGGAGGTGGTTGAGAATTTAGCTTTGTAGTTTTTTTTCTTTAAAACACTGTGGATTGCTACAGTGTTTTCCCACATGATTATTTTTCCTTTTTTATGATTTGTTTTCTAGAATTGTCTTTGTCGATTTTTTTTTTATTGAGCTGGTTAAGAATTTAGCTTCTTAGTTTTTTTCTTTAGAACACTATGGATTGCTACAATGTTTTCCCACATGATTTTTTTTATGATTTTTTTTAAAATTATCTTTATTAATTTTATTATTTTTAATATTGAGCTGATTGAAAATTACAACGGTATATTTTCTCACGAAACACTCTAGATTGCTACAGTGTTTCCCTACATGGTTTTTTTTTCCTTTCATTTTTTTATGATTGTTTTCAAAATTTTCTTTGTTGATTTTATTTTTTTAATATTAAGCTGGTTAAGAATTTAGTTTTATAGTTTTTTCCTTGAAAACATTGTGGATTGCAACAGTTTTTCTCCATATAATTTTTTTTTTATTTTTTCCACAAACCCACGACAATACACAAGCATGTCATAAGCTCACAACATCGCGCGGAGATGGCATCTAGTTAATCTCTAATCACTGTCGGAACTACAAGTAAATATAACATGAAAGAAGCCAATCCAAAAGTTCAATGCTAGATTGACACTAAGGGATCCTTAACATTTTGTAACTTAATACTCTAACCTTTAATCTTTGAGGTAATAAATATGATTTGATTTCATATGAAGAATTACCATCCCGAAATTCAGAGGAAGCTCAGTACCCTTCATTTTCTAGATACAAATCCAGGGGTAGAGTGAATTTTGTATTTTGCACGGCAAACAGATTTCAATTTAATGCTCGGTCAGTAGCAATACCTTTTAATACTTTAAGATTTGGAAAATTCCTAGCATGAGATAAACCGTGTTGACTTGGCTCGATTTCGACGAGGCTACCTTTGAAAAATGTATTGAATATTAGCCTCGACGTGAACGACCCGATTCTTTGCCGTCCTTCAAAAGCCAAAAGAGAGCCTGTATATTTCCTCGAAAGCCCTTCACATTTTGCTTTAATACTTAACATACCATACAATACTTTATTATTTCCGTTTATGTCCTTTCTTCTCCTTTGACAAGCTTTCAAATCAAACTAAGAACAAAGATCCTGACGTCATATGAAGCCATCGCGAAATCGATGTGGCATTTCTTTGTGGAAAATGGGCAAATCTCAATCGGCTATATATATATATATATATATATATATATATATATATATGTGTGTGTGTGTGTGTGTGTGTGTGTGTATTACTTGGTGTAACTGCGCAAGCCAAGGGGACTTTTTTGTTGCTGGTAATTCATTAGAATCCCAAGGGCAGTTTCATACCGAGAAGTCCACCCTTGATTCTTTGCTATATTTTTCTCTACCACATACAAACCTCCTCCACTTCTCCATCACCGATCTCCATTTTTCTCCTTACCAATCCTTAACCCTTTCGTTTAATTGGAAAGTAGTCATGGATAGAGAACAAGAAGAGATGCAGTTTCTTGGGGTCTTTGGCATATTCAGAGAAGCTTATAGGATCATCTTCTCGTGGAGAAAGATCTTCAGTCAGATAACTCTTGCCTTGATTCTTCCTCTATCTTTCATCTTCTTAGCTCACATCGAGGTATCCAATGTCCTCTTTACAAAGATAATCTACAACGAAGAAGAGTTAGATGAGACACAAGTCGGCACCCGAAAATACGAGAAAATATCTGACATGATTTCTTCTGAATGGGTCTATTTTTGGCTCTTCAAAGCTGCATACTTCACCTTCCTACTTATATTCTCTCTTCTATCAACTGCAGCTGTTGTTTACACCATAGCTTGCATTTACACCGCACGAGAAGTGACATTCAAGAAGGTGATGAGTGTTGTCCCTAAGGTTTGGAAGAGGCTCATGGTCACGTTTTTGTCTATCTTTCTTGCTGTTTTTGCATACAACTTTGTTTCTATGTTTGTCGCTATTACATGTGTGTTTTTAGTTGGCCCAAACAAAGTTGTTCCTCTTCTCTTTTTTTTATTGATGGTATACTTCATGGGGCTTGTGTACATGAGCATAATTTGGCAATTGGCAAGTGTTGTGTCCGTGTTGGAAGAGGCTTCTGGATTTAAAGCCATGATGAAGAGCAGGGAATTAATTAAGGGGAAGATGTGGGCCGCAATAATTATATTTTTCATGCTAAATCTTTCTTCTTTGGCATTACACATCCTATTTGAGAACAAGGTTGTGCACGGATCGTCACTAGGCATCTTGAACAGGGCATCATTTGGGATTCTCTCTTTGCTGATGCTTCTCGTGTTGTATTTGTTTGGACTTGTTATCCAAACAGTGATCTACTTTGTCTGCAAATCTTATCACCATGAAAATATCGACAAGTCGGCCTTGTCAGATCACCTCGAGGTTTATCTGGGAGAGTATGTTCCTTTGAAGTCCAAGGATGTCCAGCTAGAGCAATTTGATGTTTGAGTTCATTGTTAACACATGGCAACAATAAAGAAGAATTGCTGTAATATTCGATCCATCATAAATCAATGCGTGTACTTCTTTTTTCTATAGTGATAAATCAATTTTATAGTTGCTTTAAATGACTTTTCTTCCTCCTGTTGCTCTTTTAAATCCACACAAATGATAACAAGTTCGTTGGAATGGCAGCTGATAAGATGCTGATTAGTCCTGACCAATACAACTGGTTTGACCAGGAGCTCTGCATTGTCAATTCCTGGGGCTGGTAGAGGGGGGCCGGAAAAATAATCAATTACAAGCTGCTTTGTTTTTTCATGAATCGAAAGGGCTAATAGGAAGACCACGAATAAACTTTTTATCGCTAATCCGGAGAAATAACTTAGGGAATGTTTATTTACAGTCGCACCATGTTTTTTATTTTATTTTATTTTCATATTAATACTTTTAATATTGTTATATTATTTTGATCTCCTGAAATTAAAATAAATAAAAATAAAATATTATTTTAATAAATTTTTAAATAAAAAATATTTTAAAAAACAACTATTACTGGTGAAGTTGATGAAAATAATTAAGTTATAAATTGGTTTAAATTAAATATAAGAAATAATTATATAGTTTTTAAAATCACAAGGATTAATAATTTTTTTTGATAAACTACAAGGACTAACTTATAATTAACTCTTAAAAATATACTTATTTTGGATGAAAATGTGTTTTTTTTAATGGATAAGTTATAAAACATTATGTTCAATAAATTGAAATCACTATTGAAATGGCTGTCTTATTAAAAATGATAAATAAAACTAATTCATATTTATAAAATATTTAACACCTATTTATTGAGAAAACTCTATAAAAATAATTATTTTGATTAATAAGATAATATTTTTGGAGAAGTTGTAGAAAACTCTATAAAAATAATTAATGGAATGACGTGTCTTATTAAAAAAATCAAATTCATATTTATTAAAAATCAAATATTTATAATTAGTTTAGAAAATGCTAAAAATAGTTTAGAAAAACACTTATTTTAGTTGAAAAGGTAGTTTCAAAATAATATTTAAAAAATTTTGTATTTGGAAAAGATTAAAAAAAAATTCCTTTTCATTTGGAGATAAAAAAATAAAATAAAAACTTATATACTACCTTTAGAGCTTCTAAAAGATCTATAATATAAGTATTACATAGATATTATTAATATTTCCTTTATACGTTTTTTACTACATAATTGATATTTGCATTGACTTCGAAGTTAATCGCAAAACGAATAGCAATAGCGGCTGCTTCAAATTATAAAAGTCAACATGTGAGAATATATTCATGTTCCACCAAAGCACAACCTTCACCACTTCTTTCCCATTCCTTCGTCCCTCCATTTCTTAATCCTCATTGTCATTATTTTTTTTTAGATTCCAACATTATTTTATAAAAACATACATTATTTTATTCAAAAATCCAAAAAATAAAATAAAAAATCCAAAAAAAAATATTCAGAACATGATGAAATAAACCTTTAAGCTGTAATAGACCAAAATAATAAAAGAATAATCACATTAAAATATTTTGATATGATGAGATGCAAAAAACTTAACAGGGAAAAAATTAATCTAAATTTGACCAAAATTAAAAGAATTAAATAAGTTTAATGACTTAACAAAATTGCTCATGGGTTTATTTGATTTATTTAAATATTTAATTACAAAATATTAAGTTTGAAGGTCAATAGAATGAAAATTTAAAAAAAATAATTAAATTTAAAGACCGAAATAAATTTCTAACATGTTTTGAAGAATCAATCATTGATCTTTTATATATCCTGACAAGTGGCGCATGACTCTGAAGTTTCTCGGATGGGCAGGTAACATCAATTATTTGGCATAAAATCCTCGGCACCTCCATTTGATCGACCAAGTAGGGCTGGTAGAGCTGACTTTGTCAATAGGAGGAGATCGAAATTAAAAGTGGGAGTTTCTCGGATGGGCAGGTAACATCAATTATTTGGCATAAAATCCTCGGCACCTCCATTTGATCGACCAAGTAGGGCTGGTAGAGCTGACTTTGTCAATAGGAGGAGATCGAAATTAAAAGTGGGCTTAGGCTCTAAAATTTCTAGTATTGAAAGCCCACAAATTACTGTTTAAAAGCAGAGGCCCTGAATACAGTTTTTGGATCCCCGTCATATTGGACAACTAACAAGGAAGAGCTTGGACGAGAGCTCGAGGACGACAAAATGCTACGGCAGACTGGCCCAGGTTGGGAAAGACTGCTTTCCAGCTTGACGCAGGTCGTGAAAAGTTTGGATGACAACGGTTGTCATTGAAAATTGTTGTAACACTCATCTCTTGTGAAGCATGAGCATCAACACTTATGTGTATTGTAATCTTAACCATCAAATTAAAATGTTGTAATCCTAGCCATTAAACTACACAATTAATACAAACAACTTTCTTTTTAAATAAAAAAAATTAGAAAAAGCACAAGAGCTAACAAATATATTTTTATCTTTTCATATTGAATTTATATGGATCATAATGTATTATGTGATATTTTTATCGATCTTCATCATAAAAAAAAAAGAAGAAAAAAAAGAGATTAATCTCTTCAGCATCTACGTACGTGCTAAACAAATTAATGCAATAAAAGTTGAGCATAAAAATTCTGCACACCTTAAGCAGCCATCTCCCCATAGTGTTTCTGTAGCCAGTGGCAAAGATAATGGCGTCAAATTGATTGCTCTCGCCATTCAGAAATTCGATTTTCTTCCCTTCTATGTTGGCTATGGATGGAAAGACCTTTTACAGATTGATCATCATCATGACAAAGGGAGAAGACCAAGGAGAATATAGCAGATTCAATTAATTATAAGTACCCTGATCTTTCCTTGTTTAATTTTGTCCACGCACCCAACATCGATAGTGGGAGCAAATGACATGTAGTCCATCTCTTATGGTTGCTTGTAGGACAGGTACACATGTTTAGCCTTGTTTATTTATTTTTTTTAGAAGAAGAAAGCAATGTATCATTTATGCCTTATTTGTTTACATGAATTCATTTTTCTGAAAACTATTTTCCCCACATTTTCATGTTTGGTAAACATAAGGAAAATTGGTCAAGGAAACTGAATTTCAGTCAATGATAAAAAATACGCTTTATATAAGGAAAGTGTTTTCCTTTCCTTATTCTAAGGAAAACACTTTCCTTTCCTTTGTTAACAAAACACTTTGTTGACAAAAAACTTTCCTTTCCTATCGCAGTACAATCATACGAATTGATTGGTTGTTGCTTTGAGTTTTTTTTTATTTGGTACCATGGTGAAAGTATTTTTTTTAATTAAAATAATATTTTTTTAGATTTAATACATAAAAATTATAAAAATATTAATTTAATATTTTTAAGATAAAAAATACTTTAAAAAATAATTTATGAAATTATAATTATTATTATTTTAATTTCATCATCTTTCAATTTTTTTATATGTTAGATTTGATCTTTATTATTTTGATTATTATTTATTTTATTTGAGATAATTTATGATATTAGAATTTTTTCAATTTCATTCTCATTCAACTTTTTAATTTGTAAGATTTGTTCCTTATTATTTTAATAAACTTGAAAAAAAAACATTAATAAGCTATTTTCCAGCTCATTTTTCATAACATAACCAAACACTAGAAAGTGTTTTCCAACTTACTTTCCATGACACTACCAAACATCGGAAAATAATTTACTTTCCCGGAATTCACTTTCCAAGGAAATCACTTTCCAAAAGGAAACTACTTTCCTGCAAACAAACGGAGCCTAATACTAGCCTAGATTCCTACTACCAAGGGTTGCTAGAAAATTAAGCTATGGTGTTTTTGGGTTAAAAATTCTATTTTTTAACCTATTTTGATACAAAACACTTAAAAAAATATCCTAAAAACCTAAATAAACAAACTCTCAACTCGAAACACTCGGATCAAAAATACAAAATCAAACAAAACAAAACGAAATTCTCTCTTAAGCCCGATTTACCTTTTCAGACAAGATAAATACCAAAAACCACCACAATTGAACTTCTCTTGTTGAATGGAACTATTTGACACAAAACTCGGCCATTTTGGTTTCCAAAACTGTAACAACCAATAACTTTATCTCTCTACCATCTTTTTCTAGTAAGTTTCTCTCTTCTCTCTTTAATTTAGAAACTGAAAAATAAACAAAATAAATTTTTGTATCAAAATAAAATTAGACAGATATTTTATGTATGTTTTACATTTCAGTCATGTTTCTTTTAATTTGTTATTTTTACCTAAATTATATACTTAATTTCATCTAAATAGGAATGATATAATTTTAGTGTTTTTCTTCTCTATTTATACTTTGTGTTTTCTCTCAAATCTAGAGCTTAGGTTCATCTTATTGAGAGATAATTAAAAAATTTTACTTTGATTTAAAAACTTTATTTAGAAGTGCATCTAAATAAAGGTGGTAATGTTGGTATATTGGGAGAAATATTATAAATTAACAACTTAGTTGCACACACGAGGAGCAATAAAGCTTTAAGGACAAAAAATTCATCAACGACAACAATAAAAGTTTTATTATTTAAAGTGCTTCAACAAGTAAGTACACTCCCTTATTTTAATTTAAACATAGATATTTTATTATTAACATGCATGTTAGAACTTTGGATTAACATCAATTACCAGTTTGAAAATATATTTCGTATGCATGCTATAATTCTATTATTATATTTGTGTTGAAAACATGTTTTTCATGAGTTTTTATTTTATATACTTATAGATTTAAACTTGTATGAACTCTGGGCTTTTTATGAATATCTTTAATGTTTTGAATGCTTTTATTATAATAAACTAAATATCATTATTCACTCGTATAATACGTTTATAAATTTGAAAAACAAGATATTCAAGTTTAAGGGTCCTATTTTGAAATGAATTTTAATTAATAATTCATTTACTTATGTTTGACTCTTTTACTTTGAGTAATGAAATTTGAATCTAAATTATATAATTCACCGCGAATATAATTTCCTTTATCGGTTCAAGCACTAATATTTACTCATATTAAGCTTTGTATTCATTGATAAAAAAAATAAAAGACGTTCATATCCATTTTATTAATAGAAATTTGATTAAGCTAATTATATAGCAAGTCATAAATTATCAAAATATTAATTCTAAAATGATATTATAATTAAATTGTATTTAGTGTATAATTAAATTTTTAGAATGATTAAGAATTCGCTTGTAGTTTTGTAAAACTTGAATAGAATAAAAGTCAAAGAGTTAATAACATTATTAGTTTATGAATTTTCCAATTTATTTTTATTTTTACTATTTGAGTACATAAATTTTCAATTTTTTTCTAATCAAGTGTTTTTATTAGATTTTGTCTGTTTTATCAACACGGCCATTAAATTAATACTTGACATGATGATATGTCTGTCAAGAGCTCACTAACGGGTTTTTTTTTTTTTTTTTAATTGAGTGCTTGTATTATTATTATTATTTTGTATTTGAGTGACTATATTTTGTATTTAACTGTATTAACTTTAAGCTCATTGGTTAAAAGTTAATGTTTTCTACGGTTGATATTCTTTTATATGATAAAAAATTTAAAAAGATATTGTTAAATTATGGTGGATCTTTTTACTGAACCTTGTTATGGATCCGATTTATACTTAAAATTAAGTAAATTTCTAATTTACCAAAATAAAGATAGAGATGTGATAATTCTTAATAGAAATACTTGATTAAAAAAAATTAAAAGTTTATATCTATAATCTTGATAAATTAATAACTTTAATTAAATAATATTTTTTGTTTGGTCTTGATCTAAATTTAAAATTTAAATTATATCTTGATTAATTAATAAATTTTTATAGTTTCAAGAATATTGATTTTTAAAAATTAACTATACTTAAACAACAGAAACAAATACATATAAACTCAAATGAGAGTGACTTTTAAGAACAAGGAAGTGTATCTATTTATATAGTAATAAAGTTTGAAAAAAAATCTAATTCATCGTTCAGAAAAATCTAATATGATATAAATGATCGAATACATGAATCTAATATGATCCCAACCTAACATAATCAAGCACTTATTAACATAGTTTTGAAACCCGATCCGGCCTGCTAGGTCGACACGGAACCCAGCTGACCTGGGGCTGGAGCCGGGCCAGATTGAAAAAAATAGGTGAAGGAAAAATTCGGTGTAACTCAGCGACCCGGTTGATCCGGTTACAAATTAACCCGGTTGTGACCCGTTACCTTTTGTTTTTTTACTAAAACGATGTTGTTTTAATTAAAAAAAAAATTAACCCGGACAATCCGATAACCCAGTCAAAACTCAAGACCTGAACCTTAAATCGGACCGGATGTTAAAACTACGAATATTGAGAGAGATAGGCTTTTGGAAATGAGATTTTGACCCTTATCTCATCAGTCATCGATCAGGTGTAAACCAACAAATATATAGAACATGAATGGGGGCTGAATATAAAAATAGAATAAGGATGAACGTAGAGTTAAACTAAGAAATGAGGTCATAAATAAAATAAGTAAATATTTGAAGGGGCCTAATTTAAAAAGAATAAATATAAGGACTCAAATTCTGCAAATTAGACCTCCATTGATAGACTTGTGAAGTTTTTTTTTTATTATTATTTTTTTGGGGGGGTTACAGAAGCAATAAAAGAAAAACTACCCAGAACAGTTGGGAGAGAAAGCAGAGCCGTAAAGGTAACCTAAAAGTAAACTATCGATAGCATCCAGGCTGGGGAGACGTTAATTAAGCACAGAAAAACCAAGCTCTGAAACCATGCAAACCACTGAGCTGCCATAAGTGTATATTTTTCAACCTTCGATCACTTCGAAGCTCCCTTCCATGCCAGACCGATGTCAATGGCTATTTGCTGAGCATCAAGTGAAATGCCCATTAATCCCCTCCGTGAAAACCCAGCACAGTAAAGCCCATTTCCCCCTTTCCAATGATTTGGAAAACGTAGTTTCGGCATTCCATTCTCATTAAAGAGGTCTTTGCCATCCTGCATGCATTGCCAGATAAAAAAAAAAACTCATCAGAACGTTGTTATCACAGATTTAATTTGGATTATACAAATATACTCATATTATAATTAATATTCTATTACCTTCAGCCAATCCAGTACGGTGCTTCTATAGCCAGTAGCAAATATGATGGCATCATATTGCTTGCTCTTGCCATTTTCAAATGTGATTTCGGTTCCTTCTATATTTGCTATCGATGGAAAAACCTGCATCAACGACCACCATCATCTCACATGATCATAAGAGATGCATGATCCATGGCTTCAACTATTCTTTTTGTTGCGGTGAACAATTTAAGATTTTTAATCGTCTCATGCATATAATTTAATCATCTTCTTTTTTTATAAACTCCAAAGTAATAATTTTTTTATTGCTTAATCTATTAATATTTCTCTGTTATTTCTTTTACGCTGATATGACAAAAGATATCTCTATAAAGAACAGAGCGTTTGTATGTATACCAGAATTTCTCCAGTCTTAATCTTTTGCACAGCCCCAACGTCAATTGTGGGCGATCTACCTGTTTTTGCTTTAATATAGAAAGGACCTTCAGTTGGCCTCTGAATCCCATATTTGGATGTATCCCCAAACTTAATTTTGCTGAGTGTTGTTGCGATGAAGTCCACTAATCTGCATGGGAGATACTTCAAGAAGCACATTCCAAGAAAAACAATTTCTTTGCTGATCACATGTACCTGAATATGAGATGAAATTGATATTATGGTATTCGGTTCAGAGGGAGATATTAATTTTATAGCAATAAAAACCCTTAATTAGATACTCTAACACCAGATATATACATGCAATTGATTTATTTATTTGAGAATTAGAAGTACTCTTTTGTATATTATATATATTTTATTTTATTCTTCCTTTGCACAAACCTTTGCTGGCTCTCCATTTTTCCCCATAAAAAAAACTGCAAAACAAAAGTTTTACCCGTATCTGCTTGATTTCACCTTGATTCATGGGATATATAAACCATTATTCAAATTTTCATAAAAAAAAAGAAGAGTGATGATTCAAAGCATGCATTTGCTATAAGAGATATATATTAATTGAAAAGGAAACGTAAAAAAAGGCTCAAGAGAGGAAGAGAGGTGGAGAGATTTTACAGGGCTACGAGCAACAATGGAGGTATGAGCACCCCAATAGAGCAAATCATAAGCAATCTCCATCCCAGAGTTGCCGCAGCCAACAACCAAGACATCTTTGCCATTAAAATCCTTCCCATTCGCATACTGGCTGGAGTGCATGTACATCCCTTCAAAGCCGTCGAGCCCAGGCACCTTTGGTATCAAACCTTCACTATTTTCTCCTGTTGCAACAACTAAGAATTTTGCAATATATACTTCGGTTGTATTTAGTTTATTATTCCTTACCACAATACACCATTTACTAGCATTCTTGTCATAGTAAACAGACTCCACATAACAATGAAATCGGGGATTTATGCCAAAATGCGATGCATAATTGTCCAAATAGCTAATGAAGTCGTTTTTAGGGACAAACATGGGTAATTTAGGTGGATAGGACATGTAGGGAAGCTCGCAAAATTGCTTTGCAAGGTGTAATTTTACACGATCATATGCCTTTTTTTCTCCATAGAGAGGCATAACAATCCTCTCTTTCTAGGATAATGTTGGGGATATCAAGACGATTAAGGCATGCACTTGATGCGAGCCCTGCAGGGCCAGCACCTATAATGACTACAACTTCTTCCATGGATATTACTGAGATTTGTTTGGATTTTGGAGAGAGTAACGGTGTTTTATATAAACACCAAGGGCTTGCATGATGGACCTATGTCGAAGGTATTGCCTTTATACTGTGGAGCTTGTGTAACTTTATTTTGTTTTTATAATTGCTTGTATTTATAATTTGTGATTTTTTTATTTATTAACGTGGGTGTCCGAGCCAGCTTGCATGCATCTCGACTAATCCCACGGGTCCTAAAATTAACGACCATGTAAGCCTACAGTAGCCATCATATTAGCAACCATAGGGCTCGAACCTGAGATCATAAAGGAAGCAAATATCTTAGTTCTAAGTTTTTACCACTGGATCACCTACTAGATGATTTATAATTTGTGACTTTTCTTTATATCTATGCTCCGAATCCATTATTTATTTTGACTTGATCAGTACTGACATAGATTAGATAAGAAAAAATTACCTAATTATATCTTGAGTGGAGCTATACAAAATTATTACTAGGCAAAGTGAATATCTATTTGTATAGATTATTTTTCTTATGATTTTGACATTTTTTAAGATATGATAAACATCACAAAAGCACCGATATTAGAAGAATCTCATTCCTTGGAAGCATCTTACACTGCCAAGTAAGCATGTATTAATATACATTTTCTTTTTGTAAATTTGGCAACATATTGTGATGAATATACAGGAGAACATTTACAGTACTGTGAAAACGTTCGAAGGATGGCTGTCTTAATTATGTGTACTTGTGGCAAGAAGGTGAATATGCTTGATGCCATATGGCTGACATGCTATACATGGTGATCTCATCACTTCTTTTAATCACCGGAAATGAAACTGAAAGCCATGCATGGAGAGGATTTACTGCCATTTGTAGCAGGGTGTTTCATCTCAGCCAAACTCCACAAAATCAGTTATATGTATGACAAAACACAGACTTCCTGAAATTATTTTGATGCTCTCCGGTCAACACTACTGATGAAGGATGATTATTGTGATCCAAATTCAATAAATTAGACTCCTAAAATGATGAGTCAATTTTCGTATGAGTTTATACTTGGATAATTAATTTCTCGTGGGCATTTTAAGTCTCCATTTCTATATATATATTTTGTAGTCAGAGATCCTGCACGTTACAGAGCAACGAGACTTCTAGTGGAGAAATCTAGGTTGTAGTATTGTTTTCCTTTGGTTACGTAGGTAGAGGTACTAGGTAACTTGCATTAGCAAACTACTTCTCAAAAAGACGGAGGACAAAATTAGATATTAGGTTTTTTTCTGGGGTTTAGGGTTTATTTAAAATTATCTCTGTAGCATTCTCAAGCTAACCAAAATATATGATTACAAACACAAAACAATAATAATAAATCCAAAAGCTCCTTTAACTAATCTCAAGCTAACCACTAATTAAATGTTATGAAAAATATATTCATTTAGATTGAAACATAATTAAAGTTAATGTTTTTGTAATTATGTAATTGATTTCGAGATTTTCAGCATCATTTTTATTTTTAACTTAAATTGGGTTATATAGTTGTTAAGTTATTGAAATTATAAACTAACGGAAATAACGACAATATCATAACTGATTTACAACCAATATAAACAACAATATCATAACTGAATTACAACCAATATAAACGATAACTTTTTAGTTAAATCTTGTTATATATTGATTTGGTTATATGACTAAAGTAAGTATTAGTAACATCAATCTCACAATTTATAGCATTAAAGTTGAATTAATTATGAAGCAATCAAGATAATTAAATTCAAACTAACACAAAAGACAATGTCATATCTTAAGTTTATTTTAATCAAGACTAATGGTTAATTACAATGTTGTGGCATGTTGAGTTTTCAAATATATTTAAAGTAGATATATTAAATGTTGAGTCTAGCTAGCTAGTTCAGAAAAGTTTGATATACATGGCACTAGTTTTGTTTTTAAGAAGTTATCAACATCATTAAAAATAATTAAATTCAAATTAACACAAATGACAATATCATATATATATTAAATTTATTTTAATCAAGACTAATGGTTAACTACGTTATTTTAGTATGTTGAGCTTTGAATCATATTTAAAGTGGATATATTATATTAAAGTCTAGTTTAGATGAAAAAAATTAAGAAATGAGACATTAATTTCTTTTCATGACGTTATCAATATCATTAAATTATAAATAACACAAACTATAATATTATACTTAAGTTTGTTTTAGCTGAGGTTAATAGTTAATTAATGGTGTGCTTAGTATTGTGATTTGAATCATAATTAAAATAAGTTTTTATCAAATATAGATTAGATGACAATATTTATGAGAGATTAGGCACTATATTTTTTTCAATTAAGTTGGTTTTAAACACTACCAGAAAATTAACAAATACAAATGAACACGCCGACATAATATTTCTGTCGATAAATTATGGTGAGTTTTTCCGACTGAATATACCCTCGCAATATCTATCTAAACACCGATATAAATATTTCCTCGATATATATTAAGGGAATTATAATGGAAAAAAATGAAATAAAAAAGCTAAAAAGTACGATGACGTGTTATTTTTACAAACATAATTACAAAAGGATTTAAATTCATTAATGAAATTTGTCAATAAATCCATTTGTAATATTTAATTTATAACTTGATGAGCGAACCTCCTCTCTCCCTCCCTATTTCTTCTTTTTCCTCCATTTTTCTATGCAACAAACAACACAACCCTCAAATTTTATTACAAATCAACCTCCCACTACAAGTCCAACCACTCTAACAACTAGTTTATCAGCTTTTTTGTTCTGATTCGAATTTTATCGAGGATTTTCCACTTCAAGTAAGCAAAACTACCTATTTTTTATTTGAACATAATTTTAAAATGTTAATTTTTATTGTATATTTTTATAGTATATATATTTTGTTTGGGTGTTTACTTGTTTTATAGCTTTTTCTCATATAATTTTTTTGTATGAATATATGATTTGTACATTTTAAGTTTTATTTGAGATTTTGTAAAATTATATTTGTTTATAAATTGATGAAATTTAATTTGAATTTGTGACTTAGGTATTTTGTTATGAAATAAATAATAGCTTATTTAATGGTTCTGTTTTATATTTTGTTAATTTTATTATAGAGTTGAAATTTTTGTTAAATGTATAGAAACTTAAATATATGTAGATAATTAATAATGAATTAGTTCTACTATTAAAATAGTTTGAATAAATTTGAGTTAAATCAATGTTTTGTTATTTATTTAGTTTATGTAATTAATTAATACATGTTGTTATTAATATTCCATATATGTTAGACATAAGTAATGGATGATCGTTCATATACATCGAGATTCACTCGAAGAGTTGCATTGGATGGATTATTGTAATGAGATTTAGGGTTTTATTAATTATACACTATCTAATTCAAGAAATATTAGTGGATGCGGTATTACATGTCCATGTAAGAGATGTAAAAATAAAAATGTTTCTTGATCTAGATATTATAACGATGTATCTTCTATAAAAAGAGTTCATGGAGAGTACTTGTGTTAGTTTACATACGGAGAACCATATGTTCCTCGTAAGATCAGTTATTTCTTTAGAGATATATATTGCAACAAGTTGTAGACACAACACATGAAAAGGCTTGAAACGAATATTATCTAGACAATCTACAAACTTGAGATGATATTTTCTTCACCGTTTTTCGACTCAATGAAGCATCTACCCATACATCTACTATTTATGGTAAAAGTTGAAGGCCCAGTCTAATATAGATGTATGTATCTATTCGAGAGGTTAAGGATTATATATGCATCGTAATTAAAATTCTATTATCTTTTTTAAAATTCAAAACATTCATTTAGTTTCATGTAGGTACTTGTTCAATTAAGAGAAATTTTTTTAAAAAAAATAGGTGGATGTTGAGGTTTAAATATGTGAGGCTTATATTGTTAAAGAGATTTCAATATTTATCTCGTACTATTTTGAGCCTCACTTAAGAACAAGAATCAATCGCATTTCAAGACATGACGATGGTAGAGAAGTTACTTTTACTCCAAGTGTAAACTAAGAAATAAAAATAAATCAAATGTTGCAATTTTATTGATTCCAAGGCTTTTATCTCTTTCAACGAATTATAAAGGTTCAGCTATGCAATGCCATGATGAAAACCTAAACGAGTTGTTAAGGAAGAGGGAAGAAAAATACATCCCTAGTCCGATGGTTTCCTTCCATTTTAAATTTCATTCCCTGTATTAAAAACCTATAAAATTTCCTAAGAATATTCTCTAAATATTATCCTCACATAATAACAATCAAATCTAACTAGTTAATGAAAATATTAAACAATAAAGTAGAGTCCTAATATAATAAGAAAAATGATGTTTTCGGTTGGAATTCATGGACCAATCTAGAAGCTTTCAAAAATAAATCACATCAAGTGTATGTATTAGATTTGCAAGCCAAAAAAACAATACAACACGTAGGCAATACAAGTGCAACGACTTTATCCTCAATTTCAACATCAATACAATCAGTATCTCTTAACACTCAAAACATGAAAGTTATAGATACTTTTATTGGTGTTCCATATCATTTTGATTCATCTATATCAGAGCTCGTGTGAGAGAGTTATACTAGATTATAAAGCAGTGTCGAAACTATCCAAAATCGTTTAATTTTGACATACGTTGCATTAATTTTTTTTATGAATTTTTTAACATAATTAAATTTGTTTTAGTTGAGGCTAGTAGTTAATTACTAGCACTCAATCATTATTATGTTGAGTTTAGAATCATGTTTAAAGTGGATATTTATTGAATATAGATTGGATGATAATTATAAAATAAATGAGATAGTTCTTTCAGTTAAGTTAGTTTTAAAGAGGTTAAAATGTCTAAAAATATAATTAACATAAAACAAATAATTAAATTAAATCATTGTCAAAACAAAAGTTACTAATACTAATTCAATACATAATTAAACAAGTTGATACTCTTGATCATGACTAAAGTACATTTTTGTTTGTATTAGAAGATTGATTTTGAGTTTTGAAACAACAAAGATTTCAATTGAATTAGTTATAAATAAATTCCACTCATAATTAAAGTAAATATTTGTCTAGATTAGATGATTCCCAAGATTTACAATAACAAAATTATGTGTTCAATATAATTAAATAAAAGATGCAACTTTTCTTAGATATTTGTCAAGTCTAGTTTAGATGATAATTTTGAGACGTATGGAGTGGTTAGGATAATTAAATTACAACTAATATAATTGGCAATATCATATTTTAATTTTATTAATAATTTACAGGTTTATAAACCCGCAACTAACCGATATTAAAATTCAAAGGTTTATTGAGATTTAAAATATATTTTTCTCCTGCTATGATAGTCAATATATATATATAAAAGAAATTGATGATAAAAAAGAAAAGAAAAGAAAATATGCTTAGAAATAGTATTGGAATGTCAGTGACAAGAGGCCTAACCCATTTCTGAACCTGATTTTCTTTTTTTTTCTTTTATTTTTTTAGATTCAGACCAGAAGACACAAATGATGAAAATCTTGCCCTAGGTAAGGGAAGTCTAGAGCAAGTAATAAAACCAAACCTAACTCAAATCTAGCTCATAAAATTATACTCATAGTTTTTGTTTTGGTCTTAGGTTATTACTAGCTCCATTGTGCACGCTCTGCTGCGAGCTAGGCTCATCCAAATGTTGCAATGAGCTAGCGTCGAACAATGGTCTACGAGGGAGAAAATTGAGCTCAAATGTTGTCTAGGATAGTTAATGCTCTAGAATTAGAAAGAAAATTGTGTTATGAAGGTAAAAGCAACCATTTATTGTAAAGGATTCATGAGAATATGTTTTAAAAAAGCAATAGGAAATTGGCATGGCATGGCATGGCATGATATTTGTGTCCATGTTGATCAATTATGTGCTCAGACCAATCAAACCCAAGAAAGAAATAACAGGCCCTGCACCATAAAACTATCATTATGAATAGAAAGAAGATTGCCGACAAAATTAAAAAAAAAAAACTACGGTAAAAAAATCTCTCCAAGAATCAACAATCTAGACATACTTTTAAAATCCAGTCGCGTGTGGTAGATTGATTTGGGATCCGGCTGACTCAAACCTAGAATCTGGTTAGATTGAAAAAAAAAAGATAAGAGAAAAAAACTCGGTGTAACATGACAAGTTGAATCAGCGATTCGATAAGATCCGGTCAAAAACTCGGTTGCAACCCGTTGACTTTTTTTTACTAAAACGATGTCGTTTTGATTTAAAAAAAAAATTAATCCAGGCAATCCGGTTAAAACTTGGAATCTAAACCTTGAACCGGGTCGAATTCAAAAACTATAATCCGAACAATGAGTTAGAAAAAAACAAAACCAACACCCGTTTTTTAAAAGTATGTGCAGCACTCAGTGTACCACTTATTATTTGTAATGTATTTAAAAATAGAGTAGTAAAAATATATTAAAAATATATTTTTTTATTTTAAAAAAATTATTTTTAATATTAATACATTAAAATAATTTAAAAATATAAAAAATAAATAAAATTTTATAAAACATGATTTAAACCGTGTTTCAAAACGGTGTCTGTTTTTTAGTATAAGAGAAACTCAAACAAGATAAGAATGGAGAATACCCGACCCTGCTTATTCAAACCGGCAGCTGCCATTACTAGTCTGGCGCACTAAGGGGAATAAGGGCCCAAGTCCAACACCTGGAGATGGGCCCACTAGACTGGAGCGGATGTGAGAAAAGAGTTTAATATAAAATATATTAATAGACAGCAGTACAATATCCGGAGGAACGTGAAAAAGAAACGGCGGCTGCATGAGTTGAGATTCATTTTCCTTAATAACTACCGAAAAAGTAACAATATTTATTTTCTAACAACTATCTAACACCATTTCTTTTACTTTTCTTTCCTTATTTATTCCGATTAACTAACCGATCAATCTGACGGACTCCGCTTCTCCTCCTTCTTTCCCCGTCGGGGATGCCGTCGATGCTCGGCCTCCGCTCCCGTCGCCACCCCACCCATCACAATCAGAATCAAACATTATGATCTCTAATAGAGATCCCGATGCCATCTTTAGCGGCGGCGGGATCAGGTTTCCTCCCCACCCTTCAATTCCTAAGTTTACTTTTTTATATATACTGTGCTCTTACTTTTGGGTTCTGAACTAATCCCATTCGAAATATCGCTCATAAGTATTAGATTATGAAAATTAAAAGTAAATGTTTTTTCAATTAAGCTGTTGTTATGGTTTGCAGTTTTCTTAACGGAAGCCGAACTGCCAAGTTTAATTATGGATATTCGAGTTTTAAGGGTAAAAGAGCTTCCATGGAGGATTTCTATGAGACAAGGATTTCTGAAGTTGATGGTCAAATGGTTGCCTTCTTTGGTGTTTTTGATGGTATATGCCTTAGCTTTTCATTTCCTTAAATTCAGATTGTCTTTTTTCTTTCTTTCTCAATCCATCAAATCAAGAGTAATTCTTGTGTTTTTGAATTGAATGGGTACTCGCTCGTGGTGTTTTATTTAGGTCATGGAGGTGTTCGGACTGCAGAATATCTGAAAAATAACCTTTTCAAGAATTTGAGTAGCCACCCTGATTTTATCAGAGACACAAAGACAGCTATTGGTATGGAATATTCTGCTAGAGATTTTATATGTTGAATGAGTGCAATATTGCCTGATGTTGATAACTGGTATTTTATTGCAGTCGAAGCATTTAGACAGACAGATGCAGATTACCTCCATGAAGAAAAGGCCCATCAAAAAGATGCCGGGTCAACTGCGTCAACTGCTGTGCTTCTAGGGGACCGGCTGCTTGTTGCAAATGTTGGCGATTCTCGAGTTGTTGCCTGCAGAGCTGGTTCAGGTTGCTCCTTTTCTTTTTTTTGGTCAGGGCTGTGACATATAACTGGTGTAGTCTAAGAATTCTTATGGTATTGTCAATTCTAATTGAGAAGGGGATTGACATGAAATAGAAGTAAGAATTACGCTAACTGGTTATTCATTCTTGAGTAAACATAGGTTGATGAATATTGGTGCCAAGTCAGAAAAATGCTTTTACGAGGTCTTTTTAAGGAAAGCGTTCCAAAATGTGTGCTTGTGACTACAAGAGTTGTTTTAGATAGAGCATAGTGAAGAATTAAATTAATGAATTGTATTTGAATGTTGTATGACTGTTGTTATATTTTATTTGCAGCTATCCCGTTGTCTATTGATCATAAACCTGATAGATCTGATGAACGCCAAAGGATTGAAGAGGCTGGAGGTTTCATCATATGGGCAGGTGAAACTCGATCATCTTGAGTAATATGTATTCATTTATCATGCATTTATCTGCATTTGTTGAATGCTTGTGCAGAATGAAATTCTCCATGGATGAAAATGTTGTTATGTCAGTCAAGATATGCAATATTGCCATTTCAGTCTATGGGTGCCTTCTTAGCAAAGCAAACTTAAATTTCTAATATCTCATTAGAGACTGGAGATGGACTGCTAAAACTCTGCTCTGCTCGATTTTCTACTTCTATGATTTTCTGCTTCTATGATTTTAACCCTTGTTCAGAGTTTTATGAACAAGGGTTTAATATCAAGTTGACATGTAGATCTTAGCAGTGAATTTGGCTGTGTATGCTCTTGCTTTTACATGGAGAAACATAATTTCAATGTGCTGGCCTTTTTCTTTTTTTCCTTGAATATGGGTCTCATACAGTAGATTTTTTCTTGATTTATTTTTAAAAGTTATAATTTGGAACCATTTTTTAATTCAAAATTTTTACAACCGATGCATGTTGGGAGGAGAAAGCTTTGCTGGTCCTCGTATTTAGTTGGAGGAGAGGCAAACGATTCTATTATATGCTACCAGTTTATTTGTTATGCTTAATCTCATGATTTTGATGAAGTACTGGTCAAAAGCTTTATGATAAATATCTCTAAAATGTTGCTAAAATTGCTAGGAACTTGGCGGGTGGGTGGCGTGCTTGCTGTTTCTCGTGCATTTGGGGATAAGCTACTTAAGCCATATGTGGTTGCCGAGCCAGAAATTCAGGTAGTTTTGGGGAGCGAAAATAAACACTTGCTGGTTCTTCTGTTTTTATGTGTGATCTTGTTGCAATTTTATTCATTGTGGAAGGATGGAAGGAAAAATAGCCGGGAAACTAGACTTCACTGCTATTACATGTCTGTTTGCTTCTCTTGTTCAATTACACTTCACTCATGATTGTTTCTGTCCAATGTTTAGGAAGAAGAAATTGGTGGTGTTGAATTTATAATTGTTGCAAGCGATGGGCTATGGAATGTCCTATCAAATAAGGTCAGGCTTTTCTGCTCTTAAAGGGTTCTGCTGTGAAATTTAAAAACAAAATTGTTTGAAGTCTTTCTTGGTATTGAAAATTATTGGTATCATTACTATGCATGAAGAATATTATATGCATTCAAAAGGCTCTGAGTGCTCAGAATGCATCTGGGGGGGGACTAGGTATGATTGAAACTTTGCTGCACATGCACGGAGTCTACCTAACTAGTGTTAAACAGCTGGGATGAGATTGGGTCTTTTTGCCTCTTGGACTCGGTAATTGGTTCTTTTTCTCTCCATCTTCGTGGATGTCCTGAAACAGAGCGGGAACACTGTGCCCTTTCTATTTAGAGCCTGTTTCCCACTTGCCCACCTTATCGTCCCCCCTTGTCCTAATTTATGGTACCGAATGAACCATTAGACTCGGAGTTGGACCAAAAGACAATCATTTATCGATGGTGGAATTTTTAATATTAACTACAACTTTAATGATTGAAAATTCAGTTAGGATTTTTGAAAATCAATGTTTATTTTAGTGGTGAAGCAATATTTATTGTTAACGGAAGTTTGAAAACATGACGTGTTCTTGTTTTGGTAGAAGTTGAATGTAGCATGTTAACGAGCTAGCTTTGTATGCTTTCAGGACGCAGTGGCACTAGTGCAGGGCATAGCAGATGCAGAGGCAGCCGCAAGAAAACTAATACAAGAAGCTTATGCACGAGGGAGCCATGACAACATAACCTGTGTCGTCGTCAGGTTTGATAACTCATGAGCAGGCACATAAAGGTCCTAATTTATCGCTAGTGATGGCACCATCAAGTAGTTGTTTAGTCCATCTTTGTTTATTTTGCAGATTTTAAAGTACATCCTAGTCAGAAAAAGAAGAAGTTTATACTAGCGAATTTGTTAGCCATTCGTTTGGACAGTGTTAATTCATCGAAAACTGTTACGGGCTAGCAGCTGAGTTTTCTAGTTGCTGGTCCTGATTGATGCATTAAGACACACGTCTGTCTTGGGTGGTTTCATAACGTAAGAAACTGGCCTTGTCAGGAGGTTTTTCGTTGGTCTGATTAATTATTCCACGAGAGCCATTTACACATGAAAGTTATATATTTGCACCGATAGTGTTGGTGGTTGAGCGCATGGATATGTCCTAGACTCGACTCTTCCAGTGCATCCATGGAAATTAAACGAGGGAAACTAATAAAACGGACCTTTAGTTAGTATAACCAGTGGTTTTGACACGTCACGTGATTCGCGGTGTTTTTGTTTACAAGATAGTCAATACCTTCTCTCTTTATTTTTAATAAATAATTCCAATTAGTTTTTTTTATATATATGAAATTAATTATCAACAAATATATTAAAAGAAATCAGTCATTCATTATGCTGTCATTATTTGTGCTCTCACATTTCACTATTTATATCGCTGTTATTTTACAAAATTCTTTTATTTTAGATCTTTTTGGGTTTGGTTGTCAAGCTCTGTTTTCATTCATTTTGCATGTTATCATGTGTTTGAGATGCAGCACATCATTTCGGTGTTTAATGGCAATCAATTTTGCATGATTAAATGTCTAATTATTGTAAAAACAAAATAAAAAAAAACAAAGACCAAAATTAAAATTGACAAAATTTAAAAGCTTTTTCCCATGTGTGTTGTTTACTAAACTACTCTTTAGTCCTTGGATTTTTACTTTATTTTTTTGGTCCCTTTTGTTTTTAGATTTTTCATTTAGATATCAAAGTTCAATTTTCTACGTTCTAGTCCCTAAGTCTTAAGAGATGAAGAGAAAGTCGTCAAAGAATTTTAAGAGAGATGAATCCATTTTTCCAACTCATGCGACCCTTTAATTTTTTTAATTTTGATTATTTTTTCTTTTTGTATTTTATAATTAGGTTCTTTTTAAAAATATTTATTAAAATTATATTAAAATAATTATTTAATTATGTAATTATTTCCAATTAATATTAGCGTCTATTATAATAATATTAATAATATTTTTGAATAATTATATATGAACCTTGAATATTCAATGTTATTACAAATTTTTTATATAATTTTTCTCTAGTTTATTATTTTTATATTTTTTTAATAGATTCATGTCAAAACTGTCAATTTAATATTATTTTTTTGTTTTGTATTAATTTTTTAAGATTATGATAAATTGTTATTCTAAAAACAATACTTCTAATAAAAAAGAAGAAGTAGAGAAAACTCATTAAGGGTTTTGATTAAAGATATACATCTTTTTATCTTTATTTAAGCCAGTTGAATGTTTTTGGATATTTATTTAATTTTTTTCAGTTTTTATGTAATAAACAACATAGTTACAAAAAACAATTGTTAAAAAAATTATTAATAAAAAAGGATAATTTATACTAAAAATTATATTTTCTCTACATAACTTAAATCATTACTGTTCTGATGAAAAACATTCATTTTTAAAACCATATAGTCTCATACAATGTTAAATTTATTTTATTAAATACACACATTGAATTTTTAATTTTTATTTTAAATACACACAATGCTAAAAAAGGTCTGCATTTTTCAATCATTACTTCTGACGAAAAAGATGTATTTTTAATAATATTTTTGTTTGGTTTCGGCTTAAATTTAAAGTTTAAATGATAACTCAATTAAATAATAAATTTTCATGGTTTCAATAGTATTAATTTATAGATGTTTAATTGCAATTAGTTAATTTTTTTTTTCTAAAATAGATATTGATCTTCTTAAATAATTTTTTTTAAATTTCATTATGCTTTGAAGAAAGTTATTATAATTTTTCTATAATTTATTTCCATATATTTTATATAAATAAATTGTATTTATAAGATGCACTTATAAAACAAAAACATTTTGTTATTATGAACGATTATTAATCTTTAACATAAACTAAATAAAAACATGTAAAATATAATGGATAACCGGCATCAAATACTTGTATTTACATCTATTTTTGCTTGTCCTGGAAATTTTCATGGTTTCAATAGTATTAATTTATAGATGTTTAATTGCAATTAGTTAAATTTTTTTTCTAAAATAGATATTGATCTTCTTAAATAATTTTTTTTAAATTTCATTATGCTTTGAAGAAGTTATTATAATTTTTCTATAATTTATTTCCATATATTTTATATAAATAAATTGTATTTATAAGATGCACTTATAAAACAAAAACATTTTGTTATTATGAACGATTATTAATCTTTAACATAAACTAAATAAAAACATGTAAAATATAATGGATAACCGGCATCAAATACTTGTATTTACATCTATTTTTGCTTGTCCTGGAAATTTTCATGGTTTCAATAGTATTAATTTATAGATGTCTAATTGCAATTAGTTAATTTTTTTTCTAAAATAGATATTGATCTTCTTAAATAATTTTTTTTAAATTTCATTATGCTTTGAAGAAGTTATTATAATTTTTCTATAATTTATTTCCATATATTTTATATAAATAAATTGTATTTATAAGATGCACTTATAAAACAAAAACATTTTGTTATTATGAACGATTATTAATCTTTAACATAAACTAAATAAAAACATGTAAAATGTAATGGATAACCGGCATCAAATACTTGTATTTACATCTATTTTTGCTTGTCCTGGAAAGGTTAGCTTCTTGTTTTATTATTTAATTAGTATTAATAACTTTCTTTTGATTTATCATTTAATTTATTTTTAATTTATTTTATTAAGTACAAACAATATATTTTTATTTTTTAATTATAAAAATCATGATACTAAAAAATATATCCAGGGACATCTTTCTTTTGCATTAAAAAAATAATTTAAAATTCTATTCACAGTATAATGCGAGTGTATTTTTAGATGATATTACTCCAAAATTAGAGAGTTTGTGAATAGGGGACTCTTCAAGAAATCAAAACATGTTTGACAGCCAGCAAATCTACATTTTACTTGCAAATTACTCCCCACCTCAACCGAATAAATAAATAAATAAATAAATAAATAAATAAATAAATAAATAAATAATTCAGAGTATTATGTGTCGCTTTAAAGATGGTTTTGTACATATTCAATACATCAAAAGCTCTATTTTAAAGCCGATAATCAAGTAACCAAAATCAGAGAAGTAATTTATTATTTATTTTTATAGTATTTTTAAAATATTTAAAATTTAATTCATAATATTTAAAAAAATAAAATTTTATTAAAAGATCTAAATTAAATTTAACTCGGGCACATACATATAACCTTGCATTTTAGAACAAGCATGTAGGGTTTCGCTGCTTCTGTTAGGAATAGACAAAAGTGCCCCTTTGGAGTAGTAAATGGGCCTTTTCTTTTGACCCGTTTATAAGAGCCCACTTCGATCACCTATCCCCATCCTCTTGCTTTTCTTTCTCTCTCTTCGAGGGCTTTGCTGTTGCAGAACGGCTTCGTTTCTGCCACTACAGTAGTATTTAATCGTTGCTGCTGGGGAAAAAAAGGGTAAAAATTGGGGTTTAGGTTTTTTGACAAACGGGAACTAAGCAGGCATAACAACTAAGCAGGCATAACCAATCAGAAGAAGTGTTTCCAACCAGAACAAAACGTAAACCCTAGCAAAGGGGGTTTTAGCCTTTCGAACATAACACAGACAGACAACTCCTCAAAAAAACTCCAATGGGCAGAGAACCCTTAGTCAGCTCCATGGCAGAGCTAAAACGCAAACAACAAGTCAAAAAGAAATCAAAATCCTGTGGCTTCGAATCCCTTAACCTAAGCCCCAATGTCTATCGAGGAATCAAGCGTAAGGGTTATCGTGTCCCCACCCCTATCCAACGTAAGACCATGCCTCTTATCCTCGCCGGCATCGACGTCGTCGCTATGGCCCGCACTGGATCCGGAAAGACCGCCGCCTTTCTCCTCCCCATGTTAGAGAAGTTAAAACAGCACCTGCCTCAAAGTGGTGTTAGGGCTCTCATACTGTCGCCTACTAGGGATTTGGCGTTGCAGACTTTGAAATTCACTAAAGAACTTGGCAGATTTACTGGTTTGTTTTTCTTCAGATTTTTCTTGATTTTTATTTACTTGTTCAAATTGCGTTTCTAATTTCATCAAGGGTAAATGAATAATCTTGTATATATTTGTTTGTTGTGTAGATCTTAGAATTAGTTTATTGGTTGGTGGAGATCGTATGGAGAGTCAATTTGAGGATTTATCGCAAAACCCTGATATTATTATTGCCACTCCTGGTAGATTAATGCACCATTTGTCTGAGATTGATGACATGTCGTTGAAAACGGTTGAATATGTTGTTTTTGATGAAGCCGATAGTCTCTTCGGTATGGGTTTTGCTGAGCAGTTGCATAAAATTCTTACCCAGCTGAGCGAGAATCGTCAGACTTTGCTTTTTAGTGCAACTTTGCCCAGTGCACTTGCGGAGTTTGCCAAGGCAGGTTTAAGAGATCCTCAGCTTGTTCGGCTTGATGTGGATACTAAGATTAGTCCTGATTTGAAAACTGTGTTTTTTACCTTGCGCCAAGAGGAAAAATATGCAGCGTTGATTTATTTGATAAGAGATCATATTAGTACCGATCAACAGACATTGATATTTGTTTCTACGAAACATCATGTCGAGTTTCTAAATGTTCTGTTTAGAGAAGATGGCATTGAGCCTTCGGTTTGTTATGGTGATATGGATCAAGATGCTCGTAAGATTCATGTATCGAGGTTCAGGGCACGTAAGACTATGTTGTTGATTGTGACAGATGTTGCAGCTAGGGGCATTGATATTCCGTTGCTTGATAATGTGATAAATTGGGACTTCCCTCCAAAACCTAAGATTTTTGTGCATCGTGTGGGGAGAGTTGCTAGGGCAGGTCGGACTGGAACAGCCTTTTCTTTCGTGACATCTGAAGATATGCCTTTCCTTTTAGATCTTCATCTGTTTCTCTCAAAGCCAGTCAAGGCTGCTCCCACTGAGGAGGAGGTTTTGCAGGATATAGATGGAGTAATGAACAAAATTGATCAAGCATTTGCAAATGGAGAGACTGTTTATGGGCGTTTCCCCCAGACTGTCCTTGATCTTGTGTCAGATAGAGTTCGCGAAATCATTGATTCATCAGCTGAACTAACTTCTTTACATAAAGCCTGTACAAATGCTTTTCGTTTGTATACAAAGACCAAACCATCACCTGCAAAGGAGTCCATTAAAAGAGTGAAGGATTTACCTTGTGAAGGATTACACCCAATATTCAAAAATGTTTTGGAAGGTGGTGAATTAATGGCACTTGCCTTTTCTGAGCGTTTGAAAACTTTCAGGTGACCCTAAAACATTTATCAATCTCAATTTTTTTGAAAATATTTCTGCATATTTTTTCTTTTAATTTGCTTAGTTGAATTGTTCTAACTATGCAATGACCGGATTCTAATAGACCCAAGCAGACTATATTGGAAGCTGAAGGTGAATCAGCCAAGTCAAAGAATCTGCAGGTAACCTTCCATTTCAAATCTGCTTTCAGATATATAATTGATGATAGAGAGCTGTTGATCCATATCTGACCTTCGAAGCCATGCTCCTTCGTACACTCATGAGAATTTATTGAAATCATTATGCCTACATTATTGATTATAGCATTTCTCTTTTCTATATGCTGCCTTGTAGAAACTGTAATTTTACTCGGTTCTCCCTGCACAGCTTAACCATCTTGAACAAATATTCTTTATTTAGTCATTCTCTTAACCTATAATTTTCATGTTGATATTAATCTTTCTCAGCATTAAAATGATGTTCCTTTTTATTAGTTTACATTGATTTTATGGCTCAATTGCAGGGTCCTGGTCAGTGGGTTGATGTCATGAAGAGAAAAAGAGCTATTCATGAGGAGGTCATTAATTTGGTACAGCAGCAGCGCTCTAACAAGCTGGCAGACAAGGTAAATATGTTACATGCAATTGCTCTTAATAACACTGAATTTCATAAAAGTCAGTGGCCAATCCTAATAAATCACCAACTGCAATATGAGATGCCCATATGATTTGATGGCATTTTCTGTTGCTTCCATAGATTTGTGGAGTCATCCTCATCAAAGAAATAGCTTTAGGACATGTTTAAGGACACCATTATTTCAAAGATATTTGCATGGACTCGATTCTGGTTTTTGTAATTCAGATCAATTTCTGTGTCCAAGGAGCACTAAGCTAGCTGTAACAGTGGCGGTACTCCAACTTTTCTTGGCCACATTTTGGCTGGATTCAGATCTTTATTGTCCACACCTTGCTCAAAAGGCTTGGTGCAATTGAAGTTCATACCTATTCTCCTTTCACTTATGTTAGATCCAAGCCTCTTCAGTTACTAGGTTAAGATATTTGGCCTTTATTAGCTCTGGGACTTGATTTATTTATTTACACTTGTGAGATGCCTGTTCATCATAGTTTTCTTGTTCTCATTTTGTTTAGTTAATTATGCTCTTTTTTTTTTTGGCACTAGCAGGAAGTTGAAACTGAAATTACTTCAGATGAAAAGGAGAAAAAAGGTCTGCATTTTCCAATATGTATAATATCGTAACTGTTCATTTTGCTATAAAATATATATTTTGGTGATCACAATCACTTTCTTTTCTGATACTAAACATAATATCTTGCATGTTAGTGGTTCGTGGTTCTAAAAGAAAGGCAAAGAGTTTCAAGGATGAGGAATACTTCATTAGTTCAATACCAACTGATCATGTATGCTATCTTTTATGTCCTCTACCAATAATTTGTTCCTTTACTTTTCATCTGATACACTTTATCTTGATATTGAGTTGCCAATTGCTTTTTAGCTACTGTATTTTTTTTTTCCTTCTCTGCACTGTAAATTTTCCTTTGATGTTGAAAATATTGACTAAATATTGTGCTTGCGTATTCTGTATTGATGTCAGCATACAGAGGCAGGCCTCTCAATGAGAGGAAATGATGGCTTTGGATCAAATAGGTATTTTTTGATATATGTTGACCAACATTATTTTGAAGCATGAGTCAGTGGTGTATGTTTTTCTATGGTAGGGTGTTCTTTTTCTTACTAGTCAATGCCAATTTTGTTGTTAGGTTGGAAAATGCTGTGTTGGATCTTGTTGCAGATGATAGTGGGGGGTTACAGAAACAGAAAACCGTATACCACTGGGATAAGGTTCTTGAAACATTTGAATGATAATGATGTCTTGCAATTTTCTTCTATCAGCATTTGGCATAAAATTTACATTTCTATATGTTGGCAGAGGAATAAAAAGTACATCAAACTAAACAATGGTGATCGTGTTACAGCCAGTGGAAAGGTACTCTTCTGAACTTTTTTGTATTTTAACTCCGAAATGGAATATCTATGCTTCTATTAGGAATGCTGAATGCATGACATGCAGGGGAAATGCATACTGAATCTGGTTAATTTTCATGGAGATAGAATAAACTGTCTTATTAGATCACTTTGAAAACGAGCTTTTCTTGAATTGTGAAAAAAAAAAATAGTAATTTAATGACTGTAGCTGCGGCTCTTATCTTGTCTCAAGTCTTTTGTGGCTCAATTTTTGGTCCCACCATTTATATAATTAGACTAGTTATTCCTGTTTTGTTGGGGTTGGTGTGCAGATAAAGACAGAAAGTGGTGCTAAAGTAAAAGCAACCAAGACTGGGATATACAAGAAGTGGAAAGAAGGGTCACACAGGAAAATATCTCTTAGAGGAACAAATAACGATGGGAATGCTGAGGAATCCACAAGCTTCTCAGGTATGCCTCTTGGGATTGGATGCTGCTCTTCATAGCTCTACTTTGTTCTTCTCAGTTTTTTTTGGATTATCATGTTTTGTTTTAGTAAATTAATATTCATGTACGAGTTTAAAACTGTTGAAGAGTTTCTTTACCTGTTTCCTGGAGAATATCAATGCATTTGGTTTTTTGGACTGCTAGCTTTTTCCAGTTTCTGGATGGTAGATTTTAGTTCACTGCATGTATAACTTTTTTGGTCTGTGATTTGCTGTATAAAACATAGCAATAGATGCTTATTTGTTTATTTTGTCGCAGGAAACCGCCAATTACGAGGGAATAACAGGAACTTCAGAGGGAGCAAAAAGCAGCACTCTCTGCCTAATGCTAATGTGCGTTCAGAAATTAAAGATCTTGAACAAGTTCGGAAGGAGAGGCAGAAGAAGGCAGACAGAGTTTCTTATATGAAGAGCAAAGGTTCAAAGGGTAAAAAGTTTGGAAAAAATGGAAAAAGGGGCAAACCTAGGAAGTAAAAGCTTTGTCAGATTTGATCGCATCTCGAGGCACGGTCATCTTTAAGAAAAAAAGATGTAGGAACTCAGAAGTTATAATTCGGATTGCCTTGTGATTCTACGCAAGAGGGCCATCACAAAAAAAAAAAAAACTCAAAAGGGGTGTGCAAAAACTAATTTTTACCTCATCAAATGTTTGTAAGCTATTTATGTGGAGAATAGTTTGTTAGTACATTGTTCTCAGGCCAAACGCCACTTTTAGATTCTCCATCTGTTCAGCAGTTGAGTTTTTTCATCAACGATCCTAACAGGCTATTTATTCAAAGCTCTGTTCTCGAACCTTTTGCATTAGTCGTTTATGTGGAGAATAGTTTGGTAGTAATCGTTGATGCTTACCTTGATTCATTGGGGCAAGGATCAATGGATTATCAATAAAATGTCAAAAAAATCCCTAGAAAAGCAGTGCCGGTGCTTCAGATACCTGCCGGATTCTTCATTAAACATCATCCTATTTTAATGCGGCCGGTATATGAAGTTGTAGTTTGTGGGTAGTGACCTATTGAATTATGTGAGACGCTTCAGGTTTCTTGTACAGGAAAGCATTTACATTAACATTGGCAAAACACAAAATTTACCAGCTCTACTGCCTTTGCCACCATCGGCCGAAAACTCTAAATTAATAATTAAAAAAAAAAAGGGTGTGTTGGCTAACGACTGACTAAAGAAGAGACGAGTATATGTTTAGTCTCTCTTATAGAGAACAGTTTCCATTTACAATATATTATTTAACTAGTCATCCTACCGATACATTGGTTCTATGGTGTAGTGGTTAGCACTCTGGACTTTGAATCCAGCGACCTGGGTTCGACTCCCGGTAGGACCTAATTTTTTCCCTTTTTCTTTAGGACCTAATTGTTTCCCTTTTTCTTCAAACCGCAACGTACTCAGCCACAAACATCTTGTCAGGTCATAGTAGCGTTTTGAATTTTTTTTACTTAAAATTATTTTTAAATGTTTGTAAATTGTTTTAATGTGTTGTCATTTAAAATAATTTTAAAAAAATAAAAAAAAAATTATTTTAATATATTATTAAATAAAAAATATTTTAAAAAATAATCATACTTTCAAACCTACATCCGAAACCGTAAAGGGTTGCCTGCCCTATCCCAGTGAAAATAGATTCTCAAACGACACTGGTGGTAAGCAAACGACGACTGGCTGCCTTTTGTTATATACTTGCATGACATGTAGTTTTGACTGCTTTTCTTTTGTGTTGTGGAGCCAATACATACATACCACGTTCCTTCTCATGATCATAAGGCACAATACCCAAAAGCAATCTTCCTTTATAATTACTAATTTTTTTTTTTGAATGTATCTTTCCTTTATGATTCACTGTATTTAACAATGATACAAAAAAAGAGTAAGGTAAGATCGTGAAGAATCACGACCGTCCATTAAACCTTCCCTTTTGGGTAGGTCCATTTCTTTTTTGGGCTAGATCATTGAGCCCACCTAAAACAACTTGGACCGAAACTAAACCTAACAGTAAACCCCACAACAGAAAACAGGGACCACTAATGGACTAGCCCAAGCCCACCTACAGCTCTCTGACCTCAAGGCTCTAACCTGATGGCTTGAAAAGAAAGAAAATCATAAGCGCCACCTCAGTGACAGTTAAAATACTGTTTTGCTCCCGCGAAAAAGCAGTTTCAGGTATTTGTTTATTGCTGTGAGGAACTGGAAAGGCAACGGAAGCTAGTGGGGCTCTCCAAAATATGGCCACCTCTTTCTCACTCACTCGCTTTTCCTAAATTCCACTCTCTTTCCGTTTCATCTTTTCACATTCCAAAACATTTGCGACTCTCCAACTCTTTGGAGAAGAAGCTGCAGTTCTCTTAGTTACTCTTCAGACTAAATCAGGGATGGTGAAGGAAACTGAGTACTATGATGTTCTTGGTGTCAGCCCATCTGCTTCAGAGGAAGAGATTCGCAAAGCTTATTATCTTAAGGTTTGACTTAGATTAGATGGTGTTGGTATTTTAATGCTGAAGAAGTTGTGCTTGGATGTTAATGATTCTTGGAATACCAGAATTTTAATATTCTAGTTTTGGTAATCCTATGGTGAATTTGAGTTGACAAGCATATCCATGTTGCTATTGCTTAAGACTGGTAAAGAGGGAATCAGAATCTCAATTGAATTTAAAAAGTAAATGAAGATTTTGATTTTCTTAAGAATGGAACCTGATGCCCTTTAGAAACTCAAGAGATACTGAGCTTCTTTGCATCCAATTTGTTTTACCATTTGATTTGTCTTTTCTTATTGAAAACGAGTGACTGAAAAGCTAACTATAAGAGAGATGCCATGTTTTACAGGCCAGGCAAGTTCATCCAGACAAAAATCAAGATGATCCACTGGCTGCAGAAAGGTTTCAGGCAAGTCCAGACCCTCATGATGATTATTTATCCCTTCAGCATAGACATAGGCCACCTCTTTTTCTTAATCGTTTTCAAATGTGTGTGTTGGTTTCTTAAAAATAATTAGGGAAGTGGAAGGAAAATCCAGATGATCCAAAGTAGTATGTTTTTCGTGGAAAACTAGTAAATGTGGAGTGTCTATTGTGACAGAGCACAGTTTCACATAGCCAGTATAGTCACAAATCCTTGACTGTGAAATAAAAGGGGTTTTTAATCTAAAAAATTCTAACCTTGGCAGGTGTTAGGTGAAGCCTATCAAGTTTTGAGTGATCCAGTGCAAAGAGATGCATATGATCGAAATGGAAAGTACTGCATTTCAAGGTATTATTATCAATTTGCTTTAGTCCTGTCTTCTTGGAGATTGCAAGGATCCCTACTACCAAGGTTTGTGGATGTTTTGGCCGCAAAAATGCAGAATGACCGACTGAGACAGTTTTCTGGTCAAGACTGTAGATTGCTCATTGTAGCATTGATTCAATTTTGGGTGAATATCTATCTATTCAGGAGAATAACTTAATTCCTGAACTAGTGAATGCTGGTTGATTATCAAATGGAGCATGCAAATATCTATTTTTACTTGCATGATAAATTCAATAAATCATTAATTTGTAAATAGCCGTTTGAATATAGCTGTACGTCTTCGTCTCTCAGGATGGTGTTTTGTTCTCCAAATGATTTGATATCTTATTTCTCAGGGAAACCATGCTTGACCCCACAGCTGTATTCGCTCTTCTGTTTGGGAGTGAACTATTTGAGGACTATGTAGGACACCTGTCTGTGACATCAATGGCTTCTTCTGAATTAGCTGGTGAAAGTGACAATCCTGATAAAGTACATGAGAAACTGAAGGTATGGAATTAGTTCTTAGGCAATCGTTTAAAGTACATTTGAACTCAAAACGATGTAATAGCAGGTTCCAGGCAATATCATCATTCATACAAGCAATGTTTCAGCTTTGAAGTTCTACAAGAGCAGCCCTGGCTTAGAAATTGTGCCCTGTCAATGTGACACATGCTAGAAGTATATATGCAATGTGTAGCTAGTTATATCATGTCTGGTTCTACATATCTATATCTTGATTTTTCTTTTTCTTTTTTGTTTTTTTTTTCAAGCTGTCATGTATTGATTATTTTGTATAACCTGGTACTTTGTATTTTCGGTTTGTGATTATTCGTTGCAGGCTGTCCAAAAAGAAAGAGAAGAGAAGCTAGCAAGGTTTCTGAAAGATTTTCTCAATCAATATGCTAAAGGTGACAGGATTGGATTCTTAAGGCATGCAGAATCAGAAGCCAAGAGGCTTTCTGATGCAGGTAAACTGAGCTGAACTTTCCCCATTCTTGCTTTTTTCTTGATGCATCTGCAATTTCATTGTCTTCTATGATTAGAAAACTCCACGGCATATCTCAATATTTCGTTTGACTGAAAGACACAGCTTTTGGAGTGGATATATTACATACTATTGGCAACATATACTCAAGACAAGCAGCGCAAGAGCTTGGAAAGAAAGCAATATATCTTGGGGTGCCGTTCTTGGCAGAGTGGGCTCGCAACAAAGGACATTTCTGGAAGTCACAGATTACAGCAGCAAAAGGTATGATACATTAGCACCCCAACCCCCATCATTTCCTCTGGGACTAGTGTTCGTTGTCTCTGTGTGTACAAGCACGGGCACCTAACTATAAATGGAAAGCAAATTCAGGCGCTTTTCAGTTACTGCAACTCCAAGAAGATATGCGCCGCCAATTTAAAATGGATAGAAGTGACCCTGGAAATGATGTCGAATCTCACCTACTCTCAAATAAAGACACTTTGATGAACTCGTTATGGAAACTCAATGTAGTGGACATTGAGATTACCGTGATACATGTGTGCCAAATGGTGAGTCTCTCAATTTCAACTCAAGAAAGCCTTGTTTATGTTCTCCCTTTCATCTTAACAGTTATTCATGAACCATTTACTCTTGTTTGTATAAGGAGACAAAGGAAGCCATGACAACACAATAATATCACAGAATACTCAAAGGAAAACTCTGTTTCCACAATGGAATATTGGAAATGTATTTTATTTCAAACAGTTTTAAGGTTTTTCTGGAGAAAAATAGGGTTGAATCATTAAAGTAAATTTTATGCCTGGTACCTGCCTTTCTTTCCGATTTCTTGGAAAAGAAAATCGTCTTCCATAAGATTCCTCTCAAGATTTTAATCTGTTTGCAGGTCCTCAAAGAAAATAATGTTAGAAAGGAAGAACTTACAGCTCGTGCTTTGGCATTGAAGATTCTTGGGAAGATCTTTCAGGTACTCAATCTTGTCTTTGTAATTTCCATGAAAATTCTTGAGAGGTATTTCCAATTATTACAACAGAATATTTTCTTATAAATATGAGAATTGTGTGTTTGTAAGGTTATATGGATTCTTGATGCTGGCTCCACTCTTTTGTGTCAATACTAAGATAGAGGCAAAATCTTGTGTTTGTGAATTAGAGAGCTGGGAAAAAGTTATGCTATCCTGGTTGATAATTTGAGCTAAATATAAAGTAACCAGGGAAAAAGAGAACTCATAACTGGAATGTAATTTTATCATGATACTAAAGAATTGCTATCTAGGTTGATAATTTTGCACTTGATGTTGCTTTATAAAAAAATTTCAGCAGGAAAAGCAAGCACAAAATGGTGCAACATCAAAGGGAAAAAATGCTGCTGAAAATGATGATGATGGAAGTAGTTCTGATAGCAGTAGTGAAGAAGATTCACCAAGGGCATTATCCTATCGAACTCCTCTACTTACACAGGCATGTTACAATACCACTTGGAGCTAAAAATACATCAGTTGTATTCATGTTTCGACTGCATTTTCTTTTTTTCTTTTTAGCTCTAGATTAAAGCCCCCAATGCGATATATGCAAAACTGACATAATTAAGACACAAAGAAAGACTCTATCACTGCTCCAAGTACCTAGGACAGGCGAGTTGAAAAAAATGTTCTTTCAATCTTCAGTCGACAATTGCTGCAGATATATATAAAAACAGGCTTAAGCATGATAGTGGATTTTAATATAAATTGATCCCAGGAGGGAAATGTCATGATTTTGATCTCTACATTGGCAGGGTATCGGTAGGCTCTTCAGATGCCTGTGTAATCCAGCATTCGATGTGGATGATGAAGAGATTGTGTTCAAAAGCAAATGATGCTTAAGGCTGCTGTACAAAGGTTGGCAGATTGACACTGAGATTGTAACGCACTGTTTTCCTCCTTTTAACCATCGATGAACCCAAAGGGGTCTTGTTGACTGGGGAAGTTTTGCTTTCAAGGAATAGATTGGGACAAGCTATATTTATTTTGTGTGTTATGTATTTATTTAAAGAGAACAAATCAATGCAATCCACATATAGATCTCACCATCCTTCAGATTCTCAATCAGAGAGGTTGTTATCTAATAATAACTAGGAGATGATCTTTGGGGTTTCTTATCTCTTTTGTGACAAGAATAGGGAGAGGAATCTTTAGAATTGCAGTGAGAGAGCGTTTGTTCCTAGTGCAAAACATCTTCTCCAATGATGCCTCCAACAAAGCTGCAAGATGCGTGATTTTGTGCTTTACATTCCTCACGCTAGCAGCCCGTCAGAAACAGGAAAGATTAGCTCAGTGGGCTCAAATTGTCCTCGAGAAAAGTAAACAACAGTAACAAAAAAAAGTTGAGTGGGGGGTGGGGCAAAAGCATTCTCGATTGATATCCCTGTCATTTTGAGGGTAAAATGAGGCAATACCTACAGGAACTCGATGGCTTAATCATGACCAGTCCTTTAGTAGGGTGTTCAAAAAGCTGAAGTAAATTATGAGGTTGGAAGGCTCTTAATTGGGGTTGAATCTGAAACAGATCGTTTCATGTTTCCTAAGGCTCACAGATGTTACTTTTCGCGGGTCACAACACTACCAGCAAGAAAAAACCTAAACGCCAAATGGATTCCGAACGACTTACATGACAGGCTTTGGATGCAAATAGAAGGACACGTACAGGGATTTCTTTTTATATGTGATTTTTAGAAGGTTTTTCTCAGGACAACTATTATTGGAACGCCATTATAAATTTTGATTGAGTGGTACCATCACCACCCTATATTTTCTGCTTCCAATCAAGTAATGGACAGATTGTCGAAAGCACATTGATGAAATGGAGATTACCCTGGAATTCTCATGAAATATTTCACAAGGTATACCATTCAGTAGACTATATAAAGCATTTTAAGAATATAGCCAAAGGTTTTGACGGCCATCACATGAAGGCAAGTTCATAATTGTCAGATTAAACCGTAACCAACGAGCACAGATTTGAACAATAAACTTGGCTTCAAAAGCCAAAATGCTTGCTCACTTCAGGAACCAAGGGCTGATAAAAGTCCATTGTTTTACAGACCATATTTTGCAACAACAAATGGGCTGCCCATTTGCATTGAAATGGTGAAACTCTAAACACAACAACGTATTTACGGGGACATAGTTCTACCTCCAACAGGCTGACATGCAGAGCTCCTTTGAAATTCCGAGCTGCATGTACGGCTCAATGTGCTGGATGAGGAAAAGAACTTGCATAGCGATGTGCCTGGACAGCACAGACACAATGCACAGATGTCAAGTTCAAACAGCCACTCATGACGAGGGAATGCCTCCCTGAGCAGGTGTGAAGTGCAGGAAACGAGTCACATAGAGCCTGAACAGCAGGAGGTGTGAGTGCCGTGCACTGACTGATATTTAAACTCCTCAATCCTTCCTCATCACACCTGCCTTTCATTGATTCCCACATTGAAAGCTTGTTCTTCACTCGATTGTGGACAAGGGAATACATTGCTCTATCCGTGATGTTTCGGCAGTAGTACAGACCGAGGGATCTCAGATGGGGGCACCTGTTTGCCAAAGCAATCACGCTATCATCTGCAAAAATATTATAAATACTTCATGAGTCCTCATAATCAAAATTCCAAAACAAGCTAAGAATGAATATAACAGTATCTGCTTCTCAAAGGCAATATACTCTTAGCATCAAATTAACAGGTCCCAGATTTAGTTTGGTATTGTCAACACTACATGAATCATCTTTCTCAATTTCATACTTTTAATCAGAGAAGGAAACTGTCCAGTACAAGTCTTAGGCTTGCAAACGTAATAGATCAGGCCACTCCACAGAGAATTCTCAGGATTGGATTGTTTCTTAAGGTTCGCTGCCAACATGATAGCTCAGCGACATTTGCACCTTACAGCCAATCTTGTGAAATGCTAAAAAATCATCCCCAAATTTGAAAATACCTGTTATACAGACACACCCACACAAGTCGAGGGTTCTGAGATCAGGACATCCATACGCTAAACTCATTACTCCAACATCACCCACGTTCTCGCACCATCCCAGATTCAAAAACTGCAACTGACTGCAGTTGCGTCCAATACCCTGCAGATTGTTTATCAAACTCGTTAGCAGCGTAACTTCTTAAGAGGCATATGGAAAAAAAGAAAAAAAAAAGAGTTAGTAACTAGCATGAACCTGCAAGGCACGGTCAGTTGCACCTTTGACGCATCCACAGAGATTCAAGTTCTTTAATTTTTGGCAAAACTCCGTAAGATACTCAAGACCAGCATCACTGAATGCCGTACACCCACTGATGTTGAGTTTAGTAAGATTAGGACAACCGTGAGCTAATGCATACAGAGAGAGATCACTGAGCTTAAAGCTTTTGCTGAGATCCAAGTCCTGCAAATCATGGCAGTAACTAGCAATAGTCTCAACAGCATGATCCTCAAGTTGTGGTTTATCCTGGCGCAGCACAAGAGTTTGGAGTTTTGTAAATTTAGGAGCAAGAGAGAGAACCAAATTGTTCATGTTGTTTTTGCACCTGAAGGAAAGAGTTAATTCAAGATGTTATCAGCACCAAAGATGAAGGAGAATGAATTCAGAACAGATTAGACAACAAAATAACACCAGACAACATGCAGAAACAATTTCTAAGAAGTTAGATTTCAAAAGGTATCGAATCTTGATTAGAAACATCTTAGGGATTCAATAGAACAAATCCAAAATCTTGATGCAGATCAACCTCAACTTAATCTTTAGCATGCCCCACGCAAACAAGAAAATAACTATCTTCGCATATCACTTCATTTATTCAACTGATTATTGAAGTGCCACCAACATTAAATTAGGATTACAAGTTCACAAAGACTGCATGTAACTAATCAGCAATGTTTTGATCATGGCCTCGGAGCAGAGCAGAGGACAACCCAGGACAAATTGCTCTAATACAGAGGCCAAATACAAACTCTAGTGAGGTATGAAACACTCTAATAACTGAAATAACATGATTATCCTGGCCCTGATTAAAAGATAACAACAATTTGACACACAATTAACACAAAATAAACAAAACGAAAAACCCAAAAGAATTAGAAACAGCTGGAACAACATATTGATTATCATAGACAGAGAAAACAGGTTATACCAAGAGAGACAGAGATGGGTGAGTCCCATGCAAATAGCATCCCTCCATCCACTACAAACCCCGGAAGCCATAATCACAGTCCTATCATCAACAAGAGAAACAATCCTTAACAACAGCTCCACGGGAATATCTTTCCACTCGGTGATCACCGCACCTTCCATTTTCACACCTCCTTCACTACTCCCACTCTTTCCACCACCAAAAGCAAGCATCATCAGCTTCTCGAAACACAAGTTCAAGTCTTCACTCCTCGCCTTTCCTTCACCTGCCATTTCAAGTGGGAAAGTCTCTTTCTTTCTTGTTTCTGTCATCGATAGTTGAAAAGATTAGGAGATAAAAGAAGCAAAATTTTAGTGAACGACAAAATACAAAGAAAAAATAACCAAAACCCATGAGTCAAAAACCTCGTTAAAATCATGATAACAGAGAAAAACAAACAACGACTAAGAATCATTAACAAGACATAAAATCAAAGATCATTTAAAAAAAAATCTTTAATTCATTACCAACAGATTCTAAAAGAAAAAAAAAAAGAGAGAAGAAAGAAGAATTGAAGCTCTCAGTAACATACATAATTCAAGAAGGACATAAATAAAAGACAGGATCAAAGCAGCAAAGAAAGATTGAAGGTTCTTCTAGCGATGATGATCATGTAAACGTTTTTTTTTTACCTGTGAAGTGATTTTCTTTTCCTGTATGTGAGTTTTCTGCTAATTAAGAGCGACAGATGAGCGTCAGATAGGTGCATTTATTTATTATGACGAAAAGATTTTTAAGAAGGAGAAACGTACGGGAAGAGATTTTAGCGACGCGTGTGGTGCCACGTGTTATGATGACAATGGTGAGATGACGGTCCCACTTAAAAGTGGCACTTCGATTGCTTTATAATTTTTATGCGACGACCATTTTAATTTTAATGAAGTGTATTTTTTAAATGTTTTTTATTTAGATATATATTAAAATAATTTTTAAAAAAAATATTTTTAATATTAATATACTCAAATGATATAAAAAATAATTTTAAATAAAAAAAATTCAAAATTAAATGATGGCGTTTGTCTCCAAGTGGCTAAGTGCCTTAAGGCTCACCCATTTTTTTTATATATAAAAAATAATGATGATTAGTTTATTAGTGACTACCCGCAAGAGAATGGAGGATCGATTCTTAAAAAGAAATAATTTTTTATTTTATTTAAGGAAAAATGTAAAATAAAGGAAAAAATGAAACAAATGAGAAAAGTTTGGGAGAGAGAATTTATGGGTGCTTGTCTTGAAACTAGAAAGTTCCATTGTCCAAAACCGAAGCCGCACGCACCTATAAAGCAATCTCAATATGCTCTCTCTCTCTCTCCTCATTAATATTAATGTCACATTATCTTCAAATCAAAAAAGGAAGAAAAAATTGACATTTCCATTGAATTATAGGAATTAAGGATTATTTTCAAAGACGTGAGTTTTTTTATTATGTAAGACTTTACTGTTTATTCTTTTATATAGGAATGTTTAAAATTTTATATTTTTTTAAATTTTATTCTCACAATTTTTTCCAATAATTTAATCTTAATTAAAAACCAATTGATTTTGATCTCTTATAAAAAAAAATAAGATTAAAAATGACCGAAATAAAAAAAATATCAAACATGGATGATATATTATAAGTTTTGCCAAAGATATATTTTTTTATTCTTGAATTTTAAAAATCATACAAATTATACAATTTCAGTATCTCAATATTTTTCCAATTCAATTTTGGTACAAAAAAAGTCAACTTTTATTATTTTTTAGTTTCTAGTTAAGAGAGGAGAGAGAGAGAAATCGTTGGATTCTAGCGGTAGAGAGAGAGAAATATCATTGACATCGATTTATGCCACCAAAACGGACTATATTTGCGTTAAAAGGTTCCATTTGATGAGGAGAGTTCATATTATGTGTTTTTGTACCTTTAAAGTTTGTGAAAAAACATATCTAAAACTCGAGTTGATTTTTGGATTTAAGTTGATTTTAGTTTTTTAGACGGTTTTTTTATGCCATAGATAAGTTTATCATGATTCATATAATGTTTTATAGATGTTTTGAATAAAAAAAAAGTTGAAAAACAGGTTTTTGGTAAAAAAAAAAATAAAGCCTTGATTTATCGGTCACCATAGTGGCTGAAATCTAAGCAAATCAGACGACATATCGTCTACTTCAGCAGTGACATGTTACTTGATTTTTTTTTAAAATAAATTAGGCTCTACCCTAGTTGCAAATAAAAAAATTAAAAGTCTAGTCGCATGAGGTTTGATAAAATAGGTCAAGCGGGCTATTCTAGCTTGCTATACCCAACAAAATATATATATATATATATATATATATATATATATATATATATATATATTGATTTATTTGCTTTTAATAATAAAGGTAACAATGTGATTCGACTTTCTTTCTTCACCCTCATTCCATAATTCTCATCCTTCAATTGCAACTACATGCAACAAAAATCCATGGAACTCGAGTAAAATCTGTTTTACATAATTAATTAAATCATCTTTCCCCACAATTATTCGGAGAGTATTTATTGTGGGCTGCTTTAATTTTAAATAAAAAAAATCAAAATTAAATGATGGTGTTTGTCTCTACGTCCTATCCTGAAATCTCAGACTTGCCCAAGCGGTTGACATAGAAGAGAAAAATTATTATAGTTGCCTTGCATGGTGTATTATGCCTTCACAGGAGAAACAATAACATTATTAGCTGGTCGTAAGGCACTTTCTATTCGTGTAAAATATTATTATCCTGCTGATTAATTAAATAAACCATAAAATGATAAACTCAATTGGGCAACCCTTTCTCCTCTAATGCACGGCAAGGAATAAACTGGCAACTAATTAATATTCCCGAAATGACCTTGTCTAATTTCAATACTAGCAAACACCATATATAACTTCTTCTTCTTCTTCTTCTTTTTTTTAAATATTATTCTGCTAACTCGAGATCATCAATCGATCAAGTTATAGGATTTAAACAAAAAATGTTCTTTTTTTCTAATTAACTTCTTACCACTTGACTGTTTCTTTAATTTACTGTTTCAAAAATTGATTTCTTACCGCTTAAATGTTAAATTATCGCATAACAATTATTCGGAAGCTTTACCACAAAAAAAGAAAAAAAAAACTATTATGATACCTTCTTTAGCTATGGTAATGATATTATCAGAGAATCATTAGTTACTGAGTGCCAATGCATTTCTACAAACACATAACATGTTCTTATAGCAAAGCCAATCGATTGATCTACCTTCTTTAACTAATTACAAGCTGATGAACACACGCGCTCTTATCTCCTCCTCTGTCAACTTCCATAATGCATGCTCTTATAGCAAAGGCGATCGATTGATCTACCTTCTTTAACTAATAATGATAAGCTGATGAACACACGCGCTCTTATCTCCTCCTCTGTCAACTTCCAAGTTGCATGAACAGTCGTGGGTCCTAAAAAGATAGATGCTCTCTGTGGTGATCAGCAATTAATACGTATTAATCTTGTCTCCATGCTTTGTTGATAGCATTTTCTATCATATCTCTGCGCCCAATAAATCTTCTTCCACTCGCGGGAACCATAAACATCTCGTAGAAACTTAAGAACTGGAGATAGTGAATTGTGTGGTATTTGCAGTCCAGGTGCATCCGTGTCATGTCGATTGGTGTTGCTGGAATGCAAATACATTCCGCGAACAAGATTTATCAGATTCTTCTTTCCGTTTGTTGACACTTTTTTTTTTGCAGCTTTAGCCTTTATGTGATGTCCTTGGGCACCTATGTTTCGTAGACGTTGTCGATTATGTGCATAGGTTGTCGTCGTTTGTGGATGTCTTTTCAATCCTGCGTGTAATGACAATGGAATTTGGTCGTGTGATTCTCACATGATTGATAGACGTTTGAAACACACGGGAGAGGTTGTAGTGGTTAGAGGGAGTGTTTGTTTGTTTTTTTTAAAGTGTTTTTTATTTAAAAAATATTAAATTGATTTTTTTTATAATTTTAATATGATGATGTTAAGAATAAAAAAAATATATGATTTTTTTATTTTGATTCATTTTTAATTGAAAAATACTTTTAAAAAACATTCTGCATCCCATTATCAAATACAAAGAATGAGGATCAAAATTGATATAAAAAATTAAACCAATGATTTAATTAAAGAGTAAAATTAGAAACCAATAATTTTTTTATGAAAGTGTCAAGGTAAAGAAATAGAAATCAAAATAATAAGGACGAATTGGAGAATATAATATATGGTAAATTGAGATTGAATGATGAAATTAAAAACAAATAAAACTTCTACAAAAGAGCTAAGATAAAAAATTAGAAATTAAAAGAATAAGAACCAAAGTTGAAATATCAACAATAAAGAGGGTCAAGCCGTACTTTTTTTTTGGGAGGAGAGAGCAAAAAAAAAAAAAAAATAGCCACCAATAACAAACAGATTTACCAACGGAGACATGCACTGCACGAAAAGAAAAAAAGACAACAATGCTTCTAATAACATGGAGGAAGGACATTTTTTACGCCGGGAGAAGCTGTACGCGTCCCTGGGTGCTGTATAGGCATACCCATCTCTCTCTCTCTCTTTTTTTTTTGTTATATATAGCCAAATACAAAATTGTCTTTGAGTTGACTTTGTAATTACAAAAAAACTTTGTGAAAAACCAAAAACACTCATTGACGTTAGGCTTATTTTTTATTTATTTTAAGAGTATTTTTGTAGTTTTACTGTAATTTTTTTATTGTTTATTATTTTTTTAGATTTTATCAAATACCAAAATGTCCCTCAACCTAAATTATAATAACTAAAAAACTATTATGAAAATACAAAAATACATATTTACACCGGTTTTTTTTTTGTGCTTCAAATGATAATTTAGTTATTTCAATGTTTGCAATTAAAGTGGAAAAATAATTATTTATCTCCAATCAATTTAAAATTAATAAATGAGCTATATAAAAATACTTCTCTATCCTTAAAAACCAAAGTTAATTTTCTTGGACAAAGAGGGAAAAAAAATAATTATACTATTTCAATGAAAAATATAAATGTCCCTACAACTATATAGTTTTTCAAATGCTAAATAGTTCTGTTTTTGCCAAAGAGTAAGATGAAAGTGATGGAAGGTTTCATCTCTCGTCTCCTACGAGAGATGATATTTTGGTCCTTGTCCTCCATAAGATTCTACCTATTAATATTTTTCTGAAACATGCTAAACTCCATTTCAGTTAGCATTACAGTCCAATGGCTTGCTATGAAAAGTTGGAGTTCGGCTCCCCTCCCCATATTAATTACCTATAAACTTTATAAAAGTGGAGGGAGTTTTACTATATTTTTTTTTAGATTTATTGAAAATTTGAAATAGTGATTTGCTTCATTTTTACTTTTACTTTGCTTTATTTATTTATTTAATTTTATTCTTTAATATTAATTTTTTTATTTAGTTATCACATTTTCATGACACAAATCTCAAGTTTGATAGGTTAACCTAGTTTGGTGGATTAATCGAGTTGACTCAATTTTTTTTAATTAGTTTTTTTCTTTTAATTTCATCATTTAATATTGATTTGATTAAAAATTAAACTTTATGATTTGTTTTGTTTACTTTTCATTAGATTATCCTGATCTCATGACACGAGAATAATGCTAAACGGATTAACCCGAGTTAACTCGGGTTGTTTTTTGTGTCTTTTATTTAATTGATTTTGTTTTTAATTTTATCATTCAACATTGGATCGGTTGGAAATTGAGCTTCATAATTTATTTTGATTTGTTTTTTAGGAGAATATCTTGATTTTAAGATCAAGGTCAAATGTTTTTGGCATTTTAACCCTGGTTAAATCATGTCGTTTTTTTTCTAAGAGTTTATATTGATATCATTACCTGGTCGCGGGTTAACCTTATTGACTCATTTTTTTTCTCTTTTTTTTAACTGATTTTTTTTCTCAATTTCATCAATTAATATTGTGTTTAATTGGAAATTAGATTTCGTGATTTGTTTTGATTTGTTTTTAACTAAGTTATCATGATCATATGACTTGGTAATAGTGCTTAATGGTTAACTCGAGTTAACTTGACTTATTTTTTTATGTCATTTTTTTAATTAAGATTTTTACAATTTTCATCCTTTAACATTAGGTCCGACAGGACATTAGTTTAGTGGATTGACTCAGATTGTTTTTTTATGTTCTTTTTTTAACCTCATCTTTCAATATTAGGCTGGTTAGGGATCGAAATTTGTAATTTATTTCTATTTGCTTTTTATGGGGTTATCTCGATTTTATGACCCGAGTTGCAAGTTTGACATGTTAACTTGAGTTGTTTTTTTAAGTCATTTTTTAATTGATTTTTTTTTAATTTCTATAAGGTTATTGTAGTCTCATAACTTGATTCATGAATTTGACACGTTTACCCGGGTTGTTCAAGGTCAATCCAATATGTTGTTATTTTAATATTAAAAAAAGATATTATTTTAAAATTTTGTTTTTGAACCAAGAAAGTTAACCAAATTACATCGAGTAAATCCTCATACGATTTAATTTTTTGCCGCTAGAAAAAAATATTAACAATATTTAAATAATTTTTACATTAAAAAAAATTGACCCTCAAGGTAAATCTTCATAAATAATTTTGGCTCCCCAAATCCAAGTCTTCAAACATGGGTTCTTTACTGTCACGATTTGAGAACACTTCTATTTTGATGGCCAATCCTTCATCAATCAAAGAAAGTTATATGGAGAACTATTCTCCGATTAATATCTCTTATATAGTACAGATCGGCAACGGTGGCGCCGATGATGTGCTGTGAGCACTGACAGCTTGACAAATGCCAGTTCATATTGAAGCTAGAGTTGCTTATGAAATTATTAGCACAGATCAATTTGAAGGTCATCTTGAACAGGTCATTGCTTAGGCACTGTGACCTCCTTCTTTACAGGCTTTACTTGCGTTCTACATCGATACAGAAACGTGTTTTTAACTTCATTCCTGTTGGATCACATGTTTTTTAACCAAGAAAACACGCCAGTGCCCTCTTCGCTTGTTCTTCCTTAATCCTCTTTCACACCTCTTGTTTATTATACCTATTAAAAAAACAAACAAACAAACCTGAGACTCGTGATGATTTCAACGGCCATCTACACATATATTATTATTAATGCGGGCCTTCTATCTAATACTGGGCCAAGCAACCAACCTGGTGGGCTAAGTAAGTTACTGAACCACCATCAGATTCCGAAAGTCGCAGAAATAAAAAATGGAAAGGAGAAATCGAGTAGTGTTCATAAGTTCAAACTTCATGAACTTACAAGATTTATTCCTTGGACAAAAAGTATATTTCAAGCCCTGTCCATACTTTGTACTGAACAGGTTTATTGTCCTGTACAGTTCATTGTTTCTGTCACTGCAATACAGAAATGTTCTCATGCCAAGAACCTTTCCAGCAAGTTCCCAAAGAAGAAACTTGTTTTGGCCCATCCTCTAGCTTCGGGTTCTCTGGAACTAACCGGTGGTTTCTTCACATTAAGCATCATGGTGTGCCCGATTTCTCTACGAAGGGCTTCAATGATCTTCATATCCACTGGGTTCCCAGAAGCATCTCTCACATAGAAAACATTCATTGCCTGCTCTCCTATTGTCATGACACCTGCTCTTGAAACGGACAATCCATTCTCTCGCAGAATTCTTGTAACTTCAGAAAGCAAGCCTACTCTATCCTTTGCACAGAGCTCAAGGCTCAAACCCTGATATCATGGTGAAAAAATTAAGTGCCAGCAAGTTGCGGGAAAATAAATATATGTAATCTGAGCAAGGAATGCACTCTGATAGAAAAAAATTATGTGAAATGTGTCACTGCAGGCACTATCATCTGTGTGGCTTAAATGAAATGATATGAATCCTAACTAGCGTAAAAAGAGAGAGGAAGGAGAAAATGCTATGCCCTCATGCTTCATTTGAATTAACCCCTCATGCTTTTAAAGCAAAGAATTTATCAAATTCCGTAATAATATCAAACAAACCTAAGGTCTTATGATGCCCGCTACACAGTTCTGCATATTGAATATAATTCCAATCTCTTTTATTCTCTTACTTCCACCTTAAGAGTGGACCTAATATCCATAGCAATTCGCATCTCTCAACTCTTGCAAGTTTCTTCGTTGATTAGCAATGCTGATTTCTGATTCATCAAAAAGAAGAAAGAAAGAAAACGAAAATAGAAGGCTGACAAGACTTTGGCATGCTGCAAGTACTTTGTGTAGTGATAGAGGTCAGGTTGCAAAAGATTACAAACAAGGTTGACATCTATTATTGATGCTATACTGTTGCTACAAATAATTAGATGCCATCTTCATGCTGTTTTCACTCCCAACTTAGTGAGCCTAATTGGCATGGTTTGGAAGCAAAAGTGATTTCAGAAATGGTTATAGACGAATGTTTAAATTAACCATGAAGTAAAGTATCATGTGAGAATCCCAGTTATAGACTTTCATAAGCTTTGAGCATAAACTATTGCTATATCTTCTTGCTGTTGTCTCTGTTTCATTGAATTCTGCTAAAAGCCCATAGCTGAAACATGTTTTTTGTTATCATAAAGGATTCTATCATGAAACTTTTTCCAGGACAACAACTCAAAGATTCTGTTATTTTAGCTTAGCATTAAAGACAGAGTACAGCATCACCTGGAATATACAACATGATTCTGTTCTAGACTATACAAGGGGGAAAAAAGAAAATAAATAAATAAATAAAAACCACTAATTTTAGCTGAACCATGAAAGACAAACACAATGTTAGACCGCAAAGCACAGAGAAGTTTACCACAAGGTAGAAAGTTTACTCACCTCGCTCACTCTTCTTCTAATCGCAGCTTCAAGGCATTTGATAACCCTGTCCTTCTCCCCTTCAGTATCAAGCACGCAACCATCCATATGACGAATATAGTACTCCTACAAGTTCATATAAAGGCCAGTTGCTTCAATAAAATCCAACAGAGGCAATGAGATTTACCATAACTGTTGATAGGGTAGTCATTTCAATCATTTGAGTCAACAAATGAGCTAACAAGTATTAAAATTAATAAAAATCATGTTTTGAATATCATCTAACACAATTTTTGGGGGGTTGAGATAGTTTTTTAATGTGTTATGAATCTTGTTGACCAAACAGTTATAAGTTTAAATTTTACCATTCTATTCTATTTAATAAAATTAAAAACAAGATAACAGGGACTTTTACTTAAGAAAATATGTTGAATAATAATATAAATTATATTTTATAATCTCATTTAACATCTTGAAATTTTAAATTAAGATTTTTTTGACAATAAGCAAATGATGTGAATTTTTTTTTGTATTTCATTAGTTAAATTTCTGCAAAACACAAGCATAACGTTGCTTTTAATAAGATAAAAAGAAGATGAATGAAGTAAAAAGCCGTATAAGCTAGATAGATAGCTCTAATGATCAAAGCGGTCGGTAAAACATCATCGGAAGATTCATGAGCTTACTAATCTTAAATGTGAGCCTACTCACGCAAACAGACTCTCTAGAGTCATAATAGATGCCTCACATGATCATAACTAGAAGATGATGCCTTTCAGGAAAAGAGAAACGTTTCTTAATTTTTCTTTAAGTTGTTAGTTAACATGTCATATTCCTTCAGTGGGGAAAAAGGTACCTGTGATGCATGGGGGGCATCAGATGAGATTGTAGCATGAAAAACTACATATTGCATATCTGTGAGAGTGCACACTATGTCAAACATTAACTTGGGACGGTCTTTGCATCTAACAGTGACCACGGAGTATCCTTTTTCCTCACAATGCTCAACTGTGATCTTTGGCTTGAAGGAGGGAGGATCGTGAATCTCAGTTGCCACTATTCCACCTTCATAATCCCTATCAGCAAACAACATTTGGTGCAGCCTCCGGTCAACATGAGTGAACCCCATGGAGAAACTAGTACGACCCTCCTTCTCATCATCATCACACCCACGTAGAATGTTCTTGAGCTGGTCCTCCATTGCAGACAATCTAGTTGGGTCATCTACAGCACGGGATGTGGTGTCATCATTGACATAGACAACACATGCTATCCGCCTATTGTGGGTCCAAACTTCAGCAGCAACCACATTGAAGTGAAGGTTGGCAAGGACAGCTGAGATTTCAGATAAGAGACCAGGGCGATCCCTGCCAGTGAGTTCGATGGCAGTGTGATCACCAACAGAGTGCACTCCAACCGGTTTGCCTGACCAAGTAGTCACTTCTTCTTGGCCCTTAGGTCCTAGAGCCTATTGTATTGAAAATACTATCAGTTAACACAGGCGCCAATATGGTTCAACTCTTTTCCAATCAGTACTGAACATCCTATATTGATTATTTAAAGCACGGGAAAGCACTTAAGAGGAAAAAATTTAGGAATTGCATACCTTCTCTATGTAGTCAATGGTTTTAAGATCCGTAATCTTCTTTCCTTGTTGGTCAGTGACATGAAATACTGTGGATCAGAAATACCAACTTGTTCAGTGTGACCAAGGGAGAGATAATTTAGCAGAAGGCTATAGTAATATGGTGCCTTGTTTTGACCACTTGTTTTAGAGCCTATTCTTTAGACTTTTAAAATCAAAATATGGGATATAGAAAATTCGGAATTAGCTGAAACATGAACTGATTACAGAAAGGATCTTAGTAAGCATATGAAGACTAGCCTTGCATAGTCATTAAGTATGAAGCCAACAAGGGAAGTCAATAGGAGCATACACATACCGTCCATGAACCAACCACCATCTGAGGAGATATAAGCTTTGGTGATAATGAGGTCAAGATCGGTTAGGATTTGCACAACTTCCAGGAGAATTCCTGGTTTGTTCATGCTGTCAACCTAATACATCGCATTCCATGCATTTTAGTTTACCATTGCTGTGTGATTATCCAAGAGAAAGTTATAGGAAGCATAATAATTTGCTTTGTAATTAATAAAATTAGAGAACGTTGAAAAGAATTAGAGCACACAAGCATGGAGGGAAATTTGAGAACAAAAATCATTTCAGTAGAGGCTCCTCAAGCATTAAAATAATTGAGAAGAGGGGACACATTCTTATAGTTTGATAATCAGCAATTTGGCATGCTCACCCCCACCATTCATGCATCAAAATGACTCCCGCTAGCCTATGGTGAAATTTTACCCACCCATTCATTATAGGTTCTGTTTTCATTTCTATCAAGGATTTATGCTGACAACACCTGAAGCTCCAATTAGTATTCAAACTTCAACCGGCAGTGTTATTGGACTGAACAACTATAAAAAAACTCAGTAGGACTTGGCTCTAAGCAGAGTATTACTGACCTTGATGACCATGCAATAACAGCAAAAAAGATTACCTTAATAAGAGTACTGTCACTGCAACTAGTGTTGTCCACAGATACCCTGAACAAAACAAAAAAAGAAAGGAAGAAAAGAAAAGACGAGAGGGAGTTAGATAATGTGGGAATGTACAAAGAAAAAAACGAAGCCGAATCTTGGATTGATTTTATTTAATTAATTCTGTTAAGTACCTTGGAGGATTAATCCTAGTGCTCAAGTTCTCATACTCAGGATCAAAGTATGGCCAACAAACTTTAGCCATTTAAGTAGTAATTACTTTCTCCAATCAATGAGAAAGCTTCTCCTCCTGTCACAGCAGTATTAACTATTAACATTTGATAAGTTAAATGGCACACATCCTCTTATCAGTAGCCATGCCATGTCTTTTTCAGCAGACAGCACTAATTTCATCAACAGTTAATACTGTCATACAGTGTCTGTAGGTAGGACTTTGCGAATTGAATAGCATGGAACAATAATGATTTCAAGTTTATAGTGTAATTGAATTAATGCAAGACAAGCCACTTGCAGGCTGAAGGAGCTAAATACCAAGGACTTTTCACCAAATCATTACAAGGAAATATTTAAGAGCAATACCCTGTCTGAGGCTGGCAAGAAAAGGTTTCTTGATGATTTCGCAAGCTAAGCCCTCGAGTCAGTGCAGTTCACAAATCCCTTTTCTTGTTGACAAAACATGCTTACATGGTAGCACTAATATCTACGAAGAAGTGAACGATCCAACACTATGAACACGTAGTTGCACAAACCATTTAGCAGAACTCTCAGGAAAATCTACAAAGAAACCCCATGTCTAAATGATAGTTCACATCACAAGAATGCCTTACTTTCATTGATTAGTCAACCTCACGCTTGTAGGGCTTGAATCCCACGAGATTTTAGTTTTTGGCAAGGGAATTTAGTTTTCTGGTTACAATTTACAAATCAACAAATATTATAACATGCCTTACGAGTAGGATTTGAATCTTGACCTCTAAATCTTAAGTGACCATTTGAGATTTGAGAAGCCGTCTTCCACCGAATTAAGGCATGGCATGTTGCTGAGGTTGCTATTATTGAACTATTAAAGGTTAACATGTAAGAATGTGGAAAACCCTACAGACAGCTAATAGCTGAATGCCTAGTTGGTTTGGTTTTATTCTCTACTTTATCTTTCATCTTTTTTTGTTTGCTCTCCTTTTGAGATTTTATTATTATTTCTTTTTTGTTTCATAGCTGAGAATTTTCATTCAGACAAGCCTAGACCACCCAATCCCATCCCATAAGTTTTCAATTACATTACCCCAGTGAAATCTTTTTATTTTATTTTTTGCTACAAGGAAAAGCAAAGTTAAGCTCTATCACTACTCTCTTGAAACCTAGACTTTAAAGTGCTAATTTGATCTAAAATATCCTGTATTAGTCAAACTTGAACAATTTTTCTTTTTTTTCAAGGTGCCCATGAAGATAATCCAAGAAACCCCAGTTTCCAAACTGTTGTGTGTGAAAAGAATATAGTAGAAATCAAGATTTAAGTTTTAAGAATACAAGGATTGATGTTTAGCTGAACAAAAACAAGAGGGACCAGAGAAATATCATAAAACTAAAGAAGTCGGACCCACGGCAGTGGTTGCCATTGCAATCGAAGCTGAGCTTGGGCAACAAAACAAAAGGTTTGTTGCCAGTATTAACTTTATTGGTTCGTGAACCAGCCAAGCAGATTCAGCAGAACAAAAATCTATTTCTTTGACACAAAAGAAAAGGGTAAGAATTAGATTCGCCAACTTTAGCTACCATCATCGGTACCCTTATTCTTCATTTGACCACCCAAAGCTCCCTCTCCACTTTATGTATTAGTTTGATGCATAAATCTTATTGTCAACATGAACAATATCATACCATCAGCTGAAACAGAAATTAGCATCTTTTTTATCTTGTTTTTTTTTTTTGTGAAATTAATTCCCGTTAAAACAGAAATTTGCTGCCGTTGATGCAGTGAAAAGTTTCCACACTTTCAGTTACGCAAGCAAAACAATATATATATATATATGGACTCTGCCACCATGGACTACTGGTCAAAAGACTCATTAAAATTCTATAGAGCTAGAAGAGAAGATTTATGTATACATATAAGAACGTACCAAAGAGGAGCAGATTTGTTGAAACTTGATGAGTAGTGTCCAGATGAGAGAAATTTGGAACTGGAACCTGCCAATTTCCAGGTGCAGTCCACTTAACAAAGAAAGTGCATAAAATATCGAGAGTTTTCTTTGAATGAAGAAACGTATTCTTTCAAGAAAACTTCAAAATTCTGGAGCTTTGGGGGATTTCGAAGTCTAAACAGAGAACTAATTTACATATCAAAGACCCGAATATAGAACTGAAATAATTTCCAGGTTGTCGGTTACCACTAACCTTAGAGGTTCCTTCCAAAATTCCAACGCTAGAAAAAAGAAGAAGAAGAAGCAGAGAGCCACTTCACATCCTCAAAACCCAGAAAAGGAAGAGGAAGAGAGAGGGGATATTAAAGAAACAGAGGAAATGACTAAAAAAGCGCTGTTTTGTAGTGTTCTTAACTCTCTGCTTTCGACGTTGGAATAGCACTTGCACACTAATTTTGAGCTATTCCTCTTCTCTCTCCAATGAATGGTGGAAGTGGGCAGTGAAATTCTTTCTTTCTGAGGAGGAGGAAGAGGAGGAGGAACTGAATCAGACAGCCACTTAGATATAGCGTGGCATTGAAGGTCTTAACCCTTTAAATATTAATTAATTACAATTAACAATTCATTTGCTATTCAGACATGACGCGGCGACCGAACAACTTTCCTCGAATTTGGATTTTTGGTAGGTAGGACCAAATATTTGTCACCCTTACTTAGGAGCGTTAATGGAAGATTAGGTAGTTTTGCAATCATGCCCCAGTTGGTTTTTCTTTTCAAGGAAAACTCCACAGAATTTTAAGGGTTTTTTTTTTTTTCAATGGATTACGATAACCTTCAATATTTAAGGTCTCATTTGTTTTCTAAAACATATTTTTTTTAAAAAAAAATAGTTTCTTTAAAAAATGAATTTTTTTCGATGTTTGGTAGTGTTATGAAAAATAAACTGGAAAACACTTTCCAGTGTTTGATTATGTCATGGAAAATGAACTGGAAAATAATTTATTAATGAATTAATTTTTTTAAAAATTTATTTAATATATCAAAAATATTAAATATAAATATTTAATCACTAACAATAAAAGAATAAAATCTAAAAAATATAATGATGAATTTTTTTATTATATCATATATTCATATATAGCTTATTTTATAAAATATAACTATATATGTCATATAATATTATAGAGATATAACCTTGTGAATTTTTTCATAAATAAAACCTATTAATTATTTTTTAATTTTAAAAGCTTAAAATATGTTTTTTTTTTCATATGAAGAAAGTCAAATTAGTTTATGGTATTAAGTAAGAGTTAGATATTTGAGTTTTTTTGGTATGAAGATTTTTTTAAAAGATAAATAAATACAAAAATATTTTGATGGGTTTTTTTGGATAAATATTGTTTTTTTTTACCGGGTATAGGCAATTATCCCTTTAATATCCCTTTAATATATATCAAATAAGCATTAAGAAATAAATATAAATATCTTACATCAAACATAGTCATGTATAAATATTAAGTTTTAATGTAATACTCATACATATTAGTTCAAATTAACAAACATAAACATGCTAGACCAAATTAAACAAGTAAACATACTTGTCAAATAACAAACATAAACTTTCTTATTATAGTGAAATCATCTTAGCAATCAGGTCTATAGCAGTGTTGGTTCACAAAATTCTGAACCCAAATTTTTCTCAAATTAGCATTTTTTGCCATAAATTCTTTTGCCAACATTTCATGTTGGACCAAGTGATTAAATGCATCCCCAAGAGTGATCTCATCAAAGCCTTCAATTTTCATCACTTTTGTATATAGCTCATTAACATCAAGTTGATTTTTACTGAGGCTTTGGATTGCAAATGCTATATCTCCAATCTTTTTAGAAAACTTTTCAACACTATCATCTTCATACATGCGATTTCTCTTTCTATGTTGCCTCTTTTGTGCACTAGAGGAAGATGTCTCTTTTCCTTTTGAATTTTCTTCATATTCCCCTTCATTTTCAATTGAAATTGATTGCTCTTCAGTGTTCTCTTCCAAGTTGACATCAGCATATGATTTGGTATAATTTCCGATTGCCATGTCTTTTCCAACAACAATTATCATTGCCTCGTATATATCAAGTTTTTTGTTGAGATACTTGTCATGATTGGGATGTGCCCGTTCATAAAGTTTAGAATATGCAATTTTTTAGTTCCTTGTATAACATTTTGGAAACAAAAGTAAATATAAAAATTACAAAGAGTATAATATTTATCATACCTTCACTTCTTCATCATATACATCTTTCGAAACTGTAATTATCTTCAAACAATCATCCCAATCAAAGCCACTTTTATTTTTAAGTTTGGTTATTATTCCTCATTCTTTTTTCACAGTTTTGAGATGATTGTCCACATGCTTAGGCTCGCATTGCACGTTGAACTTTTGACTAATTTCTGTAGCCACCTTAACAAAAGAATCTGCTCTAAAGGTGGAAGAAGATTTGTTTCCTTTAAGTGCCTCCTCAGCTAATATCTCAAGTAGCATGTGAGACATAGGTTTAGACCATGTGAAGTGCTTGCCCTTGCATTTTTCATTCTGTATGGTACTCATTTCTACAAAAAAAAATTACAAATTTCTACAAAATATAATCATACAATATTTAGATTTAATAAATTTAATATAAAAACTACAATTAATATTTAAAAGAGAATACATAAAATACATAAGAAATTATAATAAAGTCAACAAACAATCCAAATACATAATAAAGATAATACAAACTCAAGCAAGACATAATTAAAACAAACACACATAATTAACACTCAATTACTAGTTTCTTTGAGTGTTATAATCATTCCACATGATTGATGCAATCATTTCTCTTTTTGTTATCCACTTCCTATTCTCTTCCCTCTCCTCCCGTTGATTTAAGTTGATTGTTTATCTAATTGGTTCACTTTCCGAACATATTTCTTCCATAAAAAAGTCATAAGGATCAACTCCCATAATGTGATTATGAATAATACAACATGCAAGCATAACATCTACTTGTGTTTCATAAGACCAAAAGATTTTTCATCAATTGATCTAAAACGACTCTTCAAAATACCAAACCCTCGCTCAATAACAGTTCTCAATGAAGAGTGTCGAAGATTAAATAACTCCTTTTCATTTTCTGGTGAATGTTCTGTAAACTTATTCAAGTGATAACGAACTCCACAAAAAGAAGAAATGATTCCTTTTCGAATACCGTAACCAGCATCACCAAGATAATATTTCCCTACAAATTAGAAAAAAAACCCTATTACTATCTTTATCTAATTAAACATTTTATATGTTATTGCATATAATAATACTTTATTATATACCTTCTGGAATTTTTAGACCACTAGGTCTTGATAATGCATCACCTAAAACTCGTGAATCATGTGCACTTCCTTCCCAGCCAACTAAAACATATATATAAACTTCAAATCAAAAGTTATAGCTGCTAAAACATTTTGTGTTGTTCCTTCTTTTCGACCTCGAAACTTTCCTTGAATCTCAACTGGAATATTTGCAGGAACATGGGTACCATCAATTGCTCCCACACAATCCTATATAAACATGAAAAAATAATTTATAACTTTTTCTTCTAGATGTAATTAATTAATGTATAAAAATATTGATATTGTTCTCATACCTTAAAATAAGGATAGAATTTTTTATTATTCATTATCTTTGCAGGAACTGTATTCCCTGGGTCTTTAATAAGGTGTTTGTATAACTTAAGAATTACTTTTAAAACAATTCTAAAGTAACGATGGATAGTTTCAACAGACCAATAGTATATACCATTAATAAAATGAAATCTTTGGTTTTGGCCTACAATTTGTAAGAATACAATTACTTGCTTCCTAGTAGACACATTTTGAGTTGATCGTAATAGGTCATGACTTGTGAGAACATCACACAAATTATATAAGACAACTGGTTTCATACAAATTTGTTCAATGCAATGTCTATCACCTCGATTCAAAATGCTATCCATATAGAATTCTCGTTGAGCAATTGCATTTATACGTGGTTCTCTTGGTATATAATTTCTATTTCTTTCTTGTTCAATAATAGCTACCCCTGTAGCTATCACATTCTGATTGCTCCCATACATGCTGCATGAATAATCTTACTATCTATAACAAGAAAGTGAAGTTTTCTGCTAACAAAACCTAAAATTTTTGGGAAATATACATTAAAAAAGTATATAAAATACTTACATAATCAATGCTCAAAATTATGCTCAAATAAGCTGATTCCCAAAACAAACAATGCTTTAAAGTATATAATTATATAATGAATTTTGTATCCCAAAACAAACAATACAATAATTTATTAATGAATTATGTATATAAATATTTCACGGTCTTAAGTTTTCTACCCAAACCATTTCAGTTTTTCATTACTGTGTATCATCATCATCATCAACGCACATAACATCATTGTGCGTCATCATCAACGCACATCACACATAGAAAGCATAGGAAACGCATATCATCAACTCATTAACAGAGAAGGAAAGCATTTACAGGAAAGCATAAGAGAATGAGAAGGAGAGCCAAAGGTAGCAGATTTGGGAAGGGGACAGATTTGGGATTATCTTCTGGAAATAAGGGTGCTTTTCCATTGGGTGGGTCGGGTTCTACTAAAAGAGAAGCAATTGAAGAACAGGAAAGGAAGATGAAGAGATGGAGTGGAATTGAAAACATATCTTTCCGATTAAACAAAAGGAGAAACAAAGCATGGGTTTGTTGTGTTTTTTTTACAGAAACCAAACAAAATGTTTTGTTTGGTTTCTGTGAAAAAAACACAGCAAATCCGGTTTGTGAAAAAACACGCATGGGGAAAATGGGTTTGGGTTTGCTGTGTTTGTGTATGGGTTTGCTGTGTTTGGTTTCTGGGAAAAATACAGGGGTTTGGGTTTGCTGTGTATGGGTTGCCTATTATGTTATAAAAAAGGAAGGCAGAGGTAGTATATCGAATGGAAAAGAGAGGTGGCTCGACAGGGAAGGAATGTGAAATCTCATCAAAGATGACTTATTTGTTGGCGAAACGAAGGGCGCCTTCGGCTTAAGTGATTCTTTGAGTTTGCTGTGTTTGTGTATGGGTTTGCTGTGTTTGGTTTCTAGGAAAAATACGGGGTTTGGGTTTGTGGTTGAATGGTTTGCTTTGTTTTGTTTGGTTTCCGGGAAAAATACGGAGCATGGGTTGCAGCAAATTAAACAAGATAAACTATGAAAAAAACACAGCAAATTATATCACAAGATTTATGCCATTATTATAACTACAGATTAAAAATAAAAAGGATGAAAACATAAGATAAAAGACATTTGAGGAAAAAAAGTTACCTAAAAGAAGAGCTGAGAGATGCTTCAATTGTTCTATAAGAGATTTGAGAGAGAGAAAGAGTTAGGGATTTGTATTTTGGACAGTACTCGTCATGTTTTTTTGTCAACAAAGGAAAGTGTTTCCTTAGAATAAGAAAAGGAAAACATTTTCCTGTCGTAAAGCATTACTTTTTCCTTTGACCGGAATTCAGTTTCCTTGACCAACTTTCCTTATGTTTACCAAACATAGGAAAGTGAGGAAAATGGTTTCCAGGAAAATGAATTCCTGGAAACAAACAAGGTATAAGTTAACATTATAATAGAGAAAAAAGAGCTTACAGGCTATATTGTGGTTTTTACGAAGGTGTATTGAAAGAGATGATTAGGCATTGAAAAAGAGAATGTGTTGTGAGAGATAAAAAAACCATAGTCCAAACCATAGTTTTCAGACCCGACCCGGTGGCCAGTCCGGTCCAAGACCCGAGTTTTGATCGGGTCACTGAGTCGCCCGGGTCAATTTTTTTAAAATCAAAACAACGTTATTTTAGTAAAAAAAAAGTCAACGGGTTGTAACCGAGTTTTTGACCGGGTCAACCGGGTCACACTGGATTTTTCCTTTCTCTATTTTTCTTCAACCAGCCCCGGGTCGGCCGGGTCCCAGGTCGACCTGCCGGGTCGGGCCAGGTTTCAAAACTATGGTCCAAACACCTTATTTAATGCTTCATAGGGACTTTTATACTTATGAAATATATTATCTTGCATGGAGAGAGGGATAGTGATGGTAAGACACTATTTGACCTAACTTGGGAGTAATTGTTTAGTATAGTAGCCTATAATGTCTAATGATAACATTGTTGATTGAGAAAGAGAGAAGATATGTGGGTCAAGTTTTGTTAGAGGTGTGCCCTAAAGCCGTTTTATAGACCTCACCGTGGTAAAAAGGTCATATTAGTGTCGATTAACATTTAATACAGAGTACTGATTGTTTAAAGAGGTAGGTAAGGAATGGACCCTAACACTATATACTTGGGCGAGACATCTTGTGGACTTGAGATCCCTCATTTGGCAATACCCTCAACCCTCACTTAAGCTTATTGGGCTTATGGGTTTCTTTAAGGGTTATATAAGTTGTGCTACTTAATCTACCTTGAAGGTTGTGCTAGTTAGGCCAATTAGGTTTTACAATGCTCAATTTAGAAGGTAGGTAATCCAATTCGTGTATAAGATGCCTGAATAGGACAATGGATCTGCCAGGTCTTGGGCTATTGTTTTTAGATCCCTGTATCATATATTGTGATAAGACAAAGTAACATAGCCAAGAGCGAGGCATAACAAGGTTTGTTATAAGTAAAAACTTTTAAAGACCAAGAATAACATAACTATGAGAAGACGTCTAAAATATGGAAATTTTATTCATTGAAGTTTTCACTTGCTAAAAGGTTATTACAATTTTTTATATAGAAAAGATTAGATAATTATAATAATACTAAATAAGAGAAATAAACTTTAAAATTTATTTCCTTCAAAAAGGAAAAAAAAAATGAAAAAAAGTAATAATACAGGATAGGAAAACAAAAATAGAAAAACATAAATTAACTAAGAAAAATATATATTTTCCTAAAAATTCCACATCAATGTCCCATTTTGAAAGGATCTTGTCTCGAGTTCAAACTTCACTAAAAAATCATAATCCACCACAAATATTCTTTTATATTTGGTCCATCCGATCATGAATCCCTAACATTTTTATCTAGGCCATCTTATAGTGGATCCTTAACACAATACTTTTATGTGGGCCACTTCATCATGGATCTCTAATACAACATCTTTGTGCAGATTACTCTATCATAGATCCCACTATTAGGAATAAAAATTGACACAAATAGAAACAACACACTAGTTTTGAGATTTTTTTTAGGGAGAACCTCTTTATCCTATCTAACATAAGCACGTCCAATTCTGCAACCTCTTTTAATCATGGTTATTCAACATAACACAATAACTAATCACCAAAAATTATTGAGCTCTAATACACGTTCTTAATTTCCTCTAACCAAAACCACAAGGAATTGCTGGGCTCTGATACCATTTAATACAGTCGGGAGTAAAGCATAACAAGGTTTGTTATATGTCAAAATCCTCAAAGAAAAAGAACAACATAACTATAAAGAGACAATTAAAATATTTAATTTTTATTCATCCATGTCTCCACTTGTCAAAGGAAAAAATAAACTAGAAAAACTATTCTCTTCAAATAGAAAAAAAACAAGAAAAGCATAATAATATAGAATAAGAAAATAAAAATAGGAAAACATAAGATCTTTCTAGGAAAATATGTATTTTCTCAAAAAAGATCACACATCACCAAATAATTAGCAGGGTATGCCCCGATCCCACTCATGTATCTGATGATGATGTGCGTGAGTTAGGCCTAAAAGTGAGGTTCTAAAGTCTATTCCATTCACTAGCACCTGCAAGCATTTATGTTCGGTATAAAAGAAAGACTTTAACTTGTACCTAGGTGCGAACCTCTAACCCAAACACAAACGTGTTATTTCATCTTTCGAGAGGTCATTATGACATGATCATATGGGTGAATCCGTAAGGTCAACATATAGGTGTGTAGAGATAGACAAAAAGGCTAATGATTTTTAAATTTTGAAACTAGATAGGATATTACCACATGTCTTGATGACAAACCAATATTTATAGTATGCTGGGCTATATATAAGTCCATTACTACCCTAATTCTTGTCATTTTTTAAAAGATTAAACTACCATTTTGTTTTTTTTCTAAAATAAAAAGATTTCAAGAGAGAGTTAGAGAGTGATCACTATAAAGGGATAAAAAAAAATCCATTGAACCACCATGAAAACCACCAAATCATGCCAAGATAGTCATGAGAATTTACCTTGTTATGTTATTGACCTTCATAAAAGAGTTTTAATGGTGTTTTATTAGAATTCAATGTTTGTTAAGGTTAGTCCAATTTTTCTTCACTTTTGTTTAGATGTAGTTGATTTATTTTGAGTAGAATATGGGTTAGAAGATTCCCCGAGTGGGGAGACCCTTAAACCATCTAGATCTAGCGCTAAAGAACCCTTAGAAAGGGATATATGACCTTCAATAAAGACCTAGGCTTTTCTTATGATTGTCAGATGACCTAAATACTAGTTAGAGGATATCTAGCCTAGCATTACCATTTAGAACAAATAGGAGAAATTACTAGGGTGCATAACTAGGATGTCTTTACATGAAAAGAGGACAAGTAGATAGCCTAAAAGGCTTGTTTAGGGAAAATAAAGATCATTATACTCTTCTATATGTTTAGATATAGGTATGTGTTCCTCTTATTCAAGTTTTCTTAAAACGTGTTTTTTTATTATAACTTTTGTATAAACTAGTTGCACTTAAATGAATGGGTCATCATGGTTATCTTTGATGTATACATGAGGTAGTTTAGTGAGGATCCATTACTAATAGTGTTTAGACACTGTTATTTGTTATTAAGATCCATTAACAGAGGGTGTGAACTAATCTAGTTCTATATTTCTTCTTTCTAAGCCGAGGGTCTTATGTTTAGGATGTTCCAAAGGAAAATATATTATATGAAAGAATATAGAGGAGAATGATATATTGTGAAGTATAGAGAAAAAGTCTCTATATGAGGGACCTAAGAGGTGTGAGGGCGCCCCATATTTTGAAGATCCCATAAGATCTCTATAATTTGAAATTGGGACTATCAAAGATAGAGAGGATCTTATATGAACATTTATTCTAATCTATGTTTGAGTACAAATCAATCTCTTGGTGATGGGATTGTCACCAGAGAACAATTTACTGAATGTGTCATTAGAAAACCCTTTTTTTTCACTAGTTTCCCATATATTATCTTTTTATTGGTGTAGATGGACCAAACTTAGAGGTTAGCCAAAAAGACTGAGACAATTGACCCCTTAAAAAAGGAAAAGAAGGAAAAGAAGGATATGAGAGAAAAAAAAAAGAATTAAGCTTTTGGTCAGCCTGAAAGGTGAGAATAGAATTTAAGGCCTAAGCGGCCTAAAACCAAGCCTATGGGGTAGCAGAAAGAATATAAGCAAGATTAGGAAGCAAGATAAAATTTAAAGGTGTAGTAAAGAGGCTAGCAATAAAAAGCACAAAAGGGTAGAGAAAGATGTTTCTTCTTACTCTTCAATTATAAAGCATAAGATTTCTTCTAATCCAACTATATTATCTAACACTCATCTCGAGAGCATAATCATGACTCTCTCTCCTCCTTAACCTACCTTTACTGTGGTGACTCAGCCTAGACCCAACACCTCAGCCTAGGGGTTACGAGTGAAGTTCATTCCTCTAAAACCACAAATATTAACTAAAAGGGCTTATGTCACTCTCTTTGAGCAAAATCCTTCTCTTTAAAAGTTTTTTTAAGTTACCTAACATCCATGTAATTATTTGTTTGCTCTAATTCCTTGGGGATGTTTTTAAATGGATGAACACTAAGCTTACTAGTTATATACACCTCTCTACTCTACTTATGTTTAATGCAAGTCCTAAAACTTTTTTAGTTGTGGTTCCTTTTTAATTCTCTTATATTTGTATTTAAGACTCTTTGTTTTTCAAGCCTTTTAAATATAAGTATATAACACCCGCTACTAAGAAGCTGGGGGCGATCATATGTTCATACCATATTGTCGTACTTAAATAGAAATGAGATTCTGAAATAAAATGAAAAAACATATGAAAAATTAGAGTAACCACCTAGTAATTAGGGAGAATATATATTTGGACATGAAGTATGGTAGGGTAAGAAAAGAAGAAAATGTTATAAGGTTTAAAAATCATATATAATATTGGAATCATTATGTAATAAATTAAATTTTATATTCAATATGATTAAAACAATAGTGTTAATTTTTCTTAATATGGTAGGGTAAGAAAAGAAGAAAATGTTATAAGGTTTAAAAATCATATATAATATTGGAATCATTATGTAATAAATTAAATTTTATATTCAACATGATTAAAACAATAGTGTTAATTTTTCTTAATATTTTTCTCCATGTCACATTCCAAAGAAATTAATTCTCAAATGGGTCCTACAAATTTAATGGTTGAATTTTTCATCAATAAAAATTACTCTACTTAAAAAAAAAAACTCTCACGTAAACTAAAACAAAGTTTTCTAACTTCAAAATAGTGTTAGTAATAACTAAACTAAAAAAGATAACATTAAAAATATTTTCAATAATTTATCACATTTATGCTAGTTGGAGTTGGAAGTGGAATCTAGCTGAGATTATGGGCAGGAAATGGTTGGTGAGATTTGTTGGTAATATATAATTCGTTTTATAAGATGCAACCATCATGTTTTTAGTTTTTAATTAAAATTTTTTCTTGATATCAAAATATATCCACAATATTATATATTTTTTTACCGCAAATTAATTTAGAATTCTACTTGAACGCAGCACAAATATCCCTGACTAGTTTATTGTTTAAAGCAATACGGATCAATATCGACCATCGACTGATCTGTATTCTCAATACAACTACAGATAATGCTGATGGGACCGTTATGAGTAAATATGTATTCTTCAAAATAAGTGGGCAACTAGGCATAAAAAACTCTAGGCTTTTATTATCGTGGGCGTGGGATGCCCTTCACAAAAAAAAGAGAAAAAAAATGGGAAGTTGGGTCGTTATTGGACCTAAAACGGTAACCGAAATAACGAGGCAAGAGTTTTTACATGATTCCATGCCAAATTAAGTCATCAGAATATATCTTAAGCTAGCTTGAGGTTTGTCAATTTTGGATGGTACGAAGGGATGTGCCAAATGTGATAAAGAATCATGGGTCGGAGTTCTTACAAGAATTGCATATAAAGAGGTCCGAGTTTTTGGAGAACTATACCTCTTAGATTCCTTTATATATATATATATATATATATATATATATATATATATATATATATATATATATATATATAATCATATATAATTTCCGCACTATGTTGCAAGTTTTTTTTCAACGCCAAAAACGAATATATATATAGATGTTATTAACATTTGTTATCATTGAGAAAAAGTTTAATTAAAATTAAAAAGTTTATGGGTATATTTAATAAAATAAATCAAAAATTATATATGCTAATAAATTATAATAAATTTATTGATTCAAATCAAAGATTGGGTTAGAAAACTGAGAAAAAATGTTATTCAAACCCTCAATAATCTGTGTCTTTCTCTTATGTTATATTTTATTTGTTTTTTTTTAATATTTCTTGCATCTCACATTCCTATTATTTCATAATTTATTAAGAGTTAATTTTTCAAAATAAAACTATAATTGTTAAATGAAAAGCAAAATGATCTAATAAAAAAAAAAGATACAAATGAAAATATTGATCATTCTCCTCTATATAGTGTTTCCATCCTGTATCGTGTAAAAATTGATATTTTTTTATGTGAATTAATGAATGTGGTGTAAATTAAAAAAAGAAAAAGAAAATGAGGGTGTGGGGTGTGACCATTTGCTCCAATGAGACCAGTTACAACAACAGCAGCAGCTGTGAGAGATGAATTAGCACCTACAACCAATATATAAAATTAATTCGATTAAAAATGGTAATGAGTCACAACAATCATCTGCAGTACATTGTGTTCTAACTGACCAAAAGTCGTTAAGTAAATTGGAAATGAATTCATCTCAGAATAATGGTGTTTGATATGTCAAAATTTAATTTTAGCATCACAAGTGGATGCCCATTTATAGGATGTGGTTGGGTAGTAGTGAGCTCTCTCTTAAGAAATTATATAGTTGTAAGCAAGTATATAAGTTCTATGTTGTAGGTTCGATAAGAAAACATATTGAATGTAAAAAGTATCAAGGTCATAGAAAATTATTTGATTATTTGATATTATTATTAATTCTGACTTAATAAATTAATCTTAGAATTTTTTAATTTGAATTTTTATCTAGCTCAAGTTTAAAATTAAATTGCATTTCATCTCAGAATAATGGTGTTTGATATGTCAAAATTTAATTTTAGCATCACAAGTGGATGCCCATTTGTAGGATGTGGTTGGGTAGTAGTGAGCTCTCTCTTAAGAAATTATATAGTTGTAAGCAAGTATATAAGTTCTATGTTGTAGGTTCGATAAGAAAACATATTGAATGTAAAAAGTATCAAGGTCATAGAAAATTATTTGATTATTTGATATTATTATTAATTTCGACTTAATAAATTAATCTTAGAATTTTTTAATTTGAATTTTTATCTAGCTCAAGTTTAAAATTAAATTGCATTTCATCTCAGAATAATGGTGTTTGATATGTCAAAATTTAATTTTAGCATCACAAGTGGATGCCCATTTGTAGGATGTGGTTGGGTAGTAGTGAGCTCTCTCTTAAGAAATTATATAGTTGTAAGCAAGTATATAAGTTCTATGTTGTAGGTTCGATAAGAAAACATATTGAATGTAAAAAGTATCAAGGTCATAGAAAATTATTTGATTATTTGATATTATTATTAATTCTGACTTAATAAATTAATCTTAGAATTTTTTAATTTGAATTTTTATCTAGCTCAAGTTTAAAATTAAATTGCATTTCATCTCAGAATAATGGTGTTTGATATGTCAAAATTTAATTTTAGCATCACAAGTGGATGCCCATTTGTAGGATGTGGTTGGGTAGTAGTGAGCTCTCTCTTAAGAAATTATATAGTTGTAAGCAAGTATATAAGTTCTATGTTGTAGGTTCGATAAGAAAACATATTGAATGTAAAAAGTATTAAGATCATAGAAAATTATTTGATTATTTGATATTATTATTAATTCTGACTTAATAAATTAATCTTAGAATTTTTTTATTTGAATTTTTATCTAGCTCAAGTTTAAAATTAAATTGCATGTGAGGTACTCTGATATGATTCAATTGGCTTAACGAATCTAAAGACAATCTAGAAAATTGATAAAAAGTTAGGTTGTCTAAAATAAATAAATATTCAAGATGATATTTTTTTAATAATAAAACTATAATATATTGGATCGATATGAACTTTAACCCGTCAAAAATTAAAAGAGGTGTGAACTTCTTTTGATTTTTTTTTTCAAAATAAACATTTTGACACACATTTGAATTCTAAAAAAAAATAAAAAATAATAGGGAGATTCCAATCTAGCTACCCTCGTACACCGTTTCTCTCAACTTCGAGGCCTTTATGTTTTTTTTATGATTGAGATTTATCTGATTGGCAAATAATCAAGACTTAAATAAAAGCTTACCATGTACATCAAACCACGAAAAGAAATGGGAAAATAATAAGAGTTCCATGTTTCTGCAGTTGTTGCTTTACATGGTCTAGAGCAAGAGAGTTGGAATCCAATTCCAAGCTTGCAAATTCATTAAATATACAAGTAGCAGAGGATTTTCACAATCTCATAGGTTTCCAGAGTCAGCTTTCATCTTTTCAAAGAATTCCGGATCACATGCTCTAGCTATTAAAAGAGATCTCTCGCTATCGATCAGAATCGCAGTGTGCATATAATATTGGGTTGCCAAAGTGTACAAATTGTGCTTTTGACACTCTTATAAAGCTGATAACAACAGTCACAATCGCGCTAAAATCAAGTTGACCTTGTAAGATTCCCCAAAATGTTGTAGAAATGTCATCGCCTGTCTCTGACATTCTCTTTTCTTTTCCGAGTCATGCACACCTAGTTGAAATGGTTTCTGACCATCAGATTTGGAAGACGCTAATCACTGTTGCTAGATAGATATATTGATGGGAGAACCTTTGTCACTTTAGCTCAGTGAAACCCTCGTTCATAAATTAGAATACAAGTGGCTTAACCTGACCCACCAAGTTGATTAATGGCCTATGCTTCCACCTCTTGTAGGTTCGAGTCAATAGACTTCTTCTTTTGCCCTTAATTAGAACACACTTAGTGGCTCTCTATCGATTTTTGCCATCCACCCTTCACATATGAGCCGAGAGGCGTGCTAATATGTTGGCTTTGCAAAATCGTGAAGGTTCAAAACCACCCACACTCATCTGACCACCTTTAATGCTACCCTAACTTTCAAATCTGGTTTACTTGACTCATGCCCTCTTTATTTTCTATTAGGAAGTAGGAACTAACGAATTTTGCTAAATATTTGTGTGGAATGGTTCTTTTATAAAGATTTTACCAGCATCCTCATCTTGCACCAGCTTCCTCCAAAAAATCATCTTCACCATTGAATGAGCCTTTTCTTTAATATCACTATTTATCTTTAATAGGAAACTGGGGTATTTGATAAAAAAATGAATTGTCTTGCATGGAGAGGGCTAATATATAGAGGTGTTGCCATGGAAGTCAGAGGCAGAAAACAAGGAGTTTGAAGGAGAGCAAATGTTGAAAAATAAAGCTTAATTTGTTCGCATCACTAATAATGACGTGCATCCTTATATACGAGTTATTTGTATGTCAAGGCTACTCAGTATGGAAAATCCTTAACTATTTAAAATCCTGATGTAGCTAAAATATCTAAGAATACAAGAGTACATACAGGGACAAAAACAAAAAGAACAACTTACAATGACCGGTGGAGAAGACGCCGCTGTTATTGTCTGCATCTCATTGTGTGGCTAGTGGAGAAGATATCGGTGATGGAAAAAAAGAGAGAGGACTATCAGTGACAGTTGATTGTTGAACGGCTGAGAGAAAAATACTAAAAAAAGCTAGGGTAAATCTTGTATATTGTGGCTAATGCCGATATGATGTGGAAGGCTAGCTGGATTCCAAAACTTGGTGTAGTGTGTGTATATATTTTACAAACAGTTTTAAAATCATGATTTTATCAATTTTCAAGTTTTCAAAGAAATTTTACATATTTTTATAAAATTATACTCGAGATTTTAACAACCTTACTACCTAGCGCCACAAGCACTTGATTGATGATTATTACTATAAAATAAAATAAAATTGATTCTTACTTCGGAGCAGGGATCAATTGACTAAATTTAACAGATTCTCTCAGCTCCTTCTCCTTGATCCCATTGAAGGAAAAATGGGCACAAGAAATATATATATATTATTTCAGTGTGACTGATACAAAAATCTGTAGCTTCAACCCACGACCAACACCAAGAAGATTGTGGAGCAGTACATGAAACGAGCAGAATTTTTTTTTGTTGTTGTTGTTTAGGTATTTTTTTCACAATAATTTCCATGTTAGAAATCACTGCACTTATTTTTTAAAAAAATTGTTTTTACGCACGACAACAAATTTAATTATTGCCAAATATTTGTTAATTTACATCGAGTTCGGTAATGAAGTTTTAGAAGTATATCCAAAATGAGGGAAGCGATTGTAATGAAAGTAAAGGCCATAGGGGATTCAATTTAAGAGGAGGTGTGCACCACTGGAATCATGCATGCTTGCTTGACAAAGGAAGGAGCCTGCCATGATGTCATAACTTTGATTACTGATTCCGATCGAGGTTTTCATGTAATTATGGTATTATTCTTCTCCATCTTCAATACCTGTACCGTCCAATAACATGGGAAATGAAAAAGAATTAGCTAATTGCGATGAACATACAAAGAGAGACCAAAAAAAAAAACGAAAGAAAAGAAGAAGAAGAAAAGGGTGCGAACACTTTAAATGGTTCCTGGGATGGATCCTTCCAAAATTAAGGTCCATCTCAATCTTAATACCAAAATTAAGGACTCCCTCAACATATATACAACATTGTTGCAGGTACTGTTGCATAGTCTAACTTACAGTAGGTCTTCTGCCTGCTTTCATGCTTTTTGAGCTAGTGCCTAGGTCATGACTAATTAAGGTTTGAAGTCCGGAGACATGACAAGATGTGCTTTGAGAAACTACTGGGAGTACAGTGCCTGGAATCTTGATTTTTTCGTAGTTGTTTGATCCTTATTGATAGAGTTATGCACCACTAGATAGTTAGATTTAAATATAGATAGCTAGATTTAAATTTGTATTTTATTTAAATGTATTTTACTTAATGTGTAACCCTACAACTCTAGTATTTATAAATATTACAACAAAGGCTACGATGATAATTTCAAAATCTCTTTATAGTATCGGAGCAACATTATGGATTCACTTCCTTCGGTCCTATTTATGGTCTCTAACACATCATTCTCCTCCTTGTTCTTTAATACTATGGTACATCTTTTAACCATTAAATTATCTTTTTCTAACTATCTTCTTTGCATAGTCAAGTATTATCCCGATATCTCTTTGTATATGTTGATGGTTCAATTACTATGCCTTCTATAACTAATGCTTCTGGTTTTGAAAATCCAGAACTTGTTGAGTGGCAACAAATGAATCAATTTGTACTGAGCCTTTTACTTTCTTCCTTAACTGAGGAAGCCATACCTTCCTCTCATGTAGTTTAGTCTATATTGGAGACCACTTTCAGTCATCGTTTCAAATCTCATAAGCTACGTCGCAAAGATGACCTACAACACATGAAGAAAAACTCACGTAGTTTTGTATAATTTTCCTGATAATTCAAATCTACTTACGATCAATTAGATGCTATGGGCAGACCTGTTGATGACCTTGACAAACTTCCCTAGTATTTGTATGGTCTTAGTTATGAAATCTTTGTTTGATCATTGGAGTCATGTTCTTATATAAGCTCCCCTACTGCTTTTATTGCATCTCGCAATACTTTTGGTCTCAATTCTGGTTGTGGAGGTGGCCATTATTTTTGCGGTGGTTGTGGCAAAGGTTTTCGTAACAATCGTTATCACCCCATTCGATTCCAAATCTATTGTGTTGAAGGTCATTATACATCCTTATGCAGTGATCAATATTCTCGTCCTTCAGAATCAGTACATTCAATGGAAGCATTCACTTATTGCTCACTGAATGATGGTCAGATCTCTAATTGGTACATTGATACTTGTGCAACATCTCATTGGCTCATGATGCCACTCAATTAGACAAGGTTGATACGTATACTAGTAAGGATTATGTTGTTGTTGGCAATGGTGCCTCACTTTCAATTTCTCATGCTGGTACTTTTTCCCTAATTTCCTCTCTTAAATTAATTATTAGATGTTTTAGTTATGCCTGGACTCACCAAAAATCTTATATGTATCAGTAAACTTAAATATGATTTTTCTTATTTTATTACCTTTATTAAAAAATTTTTTGTCATATATAATCGAGTCATAATAAGGGTGGTGGCAACCAGTCAATATAAAAATGGGCTATATATGCTTGAAAGTGGACATTATTCTTTAATATCTACTCATTCTCCATGTATTTTTTTTCAATGTTTGGCATGCTTGTTTAGGTCATGTATCTAATTCTATTATTTCTCTTTTGAATAAAAATCATCTGTTGCGAGTAACTTCATTGCTTCCAAATCCTATTGTTTGCTCTAGTTGCCAACTTGCTAAGAGTCATCGTTTTCCCTTTCAACCTAATGATAAACATGCTTCATCTATTTTAGAACTTATTCACTGTGATTTATAGGGTTCATCCCTTATCTCTTCAACTCTTGGGTTTATATATTATGTAATATTTGTTAATGATTATTCCAGATTTACATGGTTTTATCCATTGAAATTTAAATCAGATTTTTTTTACACTTTATTCAATTTTAAAAATTTATAGATAACAAATTTTCAATTAAAATCAAGACTCTTCAAGGTGATGGTGAAGCTGAATTTACAAGTCATAAATTTAAGGACCAATTAACTCAATCTGGAATTCATCATTATGTGTCTTGTCTATATACTCCATCTCAAAATGGGCGTGTAGATCATAAACATCAATATATAAATGAAATTGGAATTGCTATGCTTTTTCATTCTCATGTTCCCCTAAAATTTTGGGTTGATGCCTTCAACATTGCCACTTTTACAATTAATTGGTTGCCAACTTCTACTCTTCATGGTGTATCTTAATTTGAAATGTTATATGCTAAGCCACCATCTTACTCTACTTTTCATCCATTTGGTTGTCTAGTTTTTCCATATTTACGTGATTATGCTCATCATAAGTTAACTCTTTGTAATCGTCCATGCATTTTTCTTGGCTACAATACGTCTCATCATGATTTTCGTTGCCTTGATCATTCAATTAATCACATATTTATTTCTAAACATACTATTTTTGATGAAAATAACTATCCCTTTTCAGCCACTAATTACTCTAGTCCACTATTTAATCTCTCTATCCATGCCTTTCTTGAACCTTTTTCTAGCATAACCACAGCCTCTAAGGTCCATTTATCATAACAACATAATTCACTATCATTATCATGTCCTTCTTGTTTAGTTAAGACGTCTCTAAGTTTTGTGTCCCGCTTTATTTTGCAAGATTCCATAATAGTGTTATATCTTTAGCACGTGAACATGTCTCTGCCTCCTCTTCACAACCTCCCAACATGGCTCCATCATTATTGGATCCTTCTCCTATTGGATTTAATATTCTCAACACCGATGACATTTTTAAACCTAAAAATCAGGTTTATGTAAGCATTATTCCATATTTTGGTTTGATTCATTCTTTGTTTACCATACATGAGCTTAAAGGTTTCAAATCAGCAGCTAAAAACCTAGGTTGGAAAGCTGCGATGGATGATGAAATCCAGGCTCTTCGGCATAATAACATATGAAATCTAGTTCCTCAACCAACTCACAACAATGTGGTGGGTTATACATGGGTTTATCGAGTCAAGTATTTATAAAATGACTTCGTGGATCGTTTTAAAGTCTGACTTATTGCATATGGATACACTCAACTGCTAGGTCTAGATTTTACTGACACTTTCAGTCCTGTTGTTAAAGTCTTCATAATTTGGGTTGTGTTATCTTTAGCTATTTCAAATCATTGGCCTCTACATCAACTTCATGTTAATAATGCGTTCCTTATGGTTTTCTATGAGAAGAAATATATATGGAACAACCACTTAGTTATAATGATTCTCAACATCCCACACATATGTGTAAACTCGTAAAGCACTTTACAGGCTCATACAAACTCCTAAGGCTTGGTTTCATCATTTTAGCACCTTTCTCATGGATTCTAGATTTTCATCTAGTCATGCTAATTCATCATTATTCATTTTCTCCAAGGATGATAATTTAATTTATTTATTATTATATATTGATAATATTGTTGTGACTAGTGATAATTCAATTCTTCTTGATGACTTTATTAGCAGATTAACAAAAGAATTTGCTACCAAGGACATGGGATCCCTAAGCTATTTTTTAGGCTTGGAAATTCATCAACATGCTAATGGTCTTTTTCTAAGTCAGGTTAAATATGCTCATGAATTTCTTCTTCACGTATAATTAATGGACTGTAAACCATTAGGCAGTGTCATGGTAGTTGCTTAGCATTTCTTTAACATTAGTTCTGACTTGGATGATCTATCCCTCTATAGATCTCTTGTTAGGTCTCTTCAATACCCACAATCACCAGACTCAACATTGCTCATGTTGTCACTACTATCAGTCAATTCATGCACAAGCCATCTACTGCTCACTTTTCAAGTTGTAAAACAAATTTTTCCCTGCATCACCAGCTCTTCTTGTTTATTCAGATGTTGATTAGGTTTGTAAAAACAAAAATTTTCTACCAATCAAATTCCACCATGTATTATTTTTATTTTATTTTTAACATGAAAGGATAAAATAAAATTGAAATAAATGACATGGAAAATAAATGAGCCTCCATATATTTCTTAGCTAATGAAAGATTGACACTTGGGATGAGATATTCAAGATATCTTATCATAAATGCAAGATTCCGTCAATAAAGATCAACTAATAAAATCATGTCATGTGGCATTGGAAAAGGACCTGAAACCCCTATACAAACTTCTATAAATAGAGGGTCTCACCCTAAAAAAAAGAAGAAGAAATTCTTAGAGATACAAATTTCTTTTAAAACAAACTCTTTAAGTAAGGAAGCTCTCTCAAAATTTATAAATAATCTCTTTACATCTCCATATTAATTTTTCATCCTGCCTCTTTGTAATCTCGTAAAGTTTGATTGAATTCTGTATGCATTGAAAAAATGGAATGATAATTGTACGAGGATAGAGTATGTTGTTGCAATATCAAAATTAAAAACTAACATATGCTTGAATTATGAAAACTATTGTTTTGGCGGACAAATTCTATGAAAAGCTGGAAGCCTGGAACCAGTTTATAGTTGGCATATGATATGTTTACTCCCTATAAGTTTCTCTCTCAAGGTTTTTGTTTTTTGGTAGAATATCTCTCAAGTTAACAACATGACAAGCAGATTTTCTGTTCACTAGTTCCATTGGATAGAGTACACGATTGCATATTATATGAGCCGTACGTATCAATCTTGGTGTTGAGATTTATTGCAATATTGCAATTGATATATATATAAAAAAATCTAACGACGACTTTCAACTACCAAAACATCCATACAAGACAGACTGAATCATAAATAGTGAAAATAAGGGAGCATGAAATATGTGTACCATTATCATCCTTATCGCTTTGCATAATGACGTGCAAATCGCTCCCCCAAATCCTGGGCATAGTCACGTTCTGCTTCAAGAAAGCGCACCACCTTGATAGGAACCGTTCACAAAAGTACTTGAACGCGTTAGAAAGATTGGAAATACATGGAGAAACAGAATATATATATATATATATATAATCGAAACATGTAATGTGTGGATAGAGAAAGGAGGTGCATGGACTGTATGTACAGCATGTTTTACTGTAAAGCAAAGCAACATCCTGGTAAAGATGTTTCCATGAATACCCCAAACACTCAATAGTTCATAAACATTCCTGCTCAAACATTTTTCAGAGCAACTAAATTTGAAGAATCAAAGTCCAAATACCTCGCCCATCGATGGTCGCATTTCAGGGCTTCTTTGCACACACAAGTAAGCTGTTTTAGCCATGAGGTACAATTCATATGTATCATATGTATCTCCAATACGAGGGTCAATGAGTTCATGTAGTGCAAGGCGCTCAATCAGTGGTTTTGCCTAAATTCATCATACAAAGAATAGACACAAGTCAGACGAAAAAAGTAAAAGGTGATATATATAGCATACATGTATTGGAATTGGATAGAAGTTGAAACAAAAAGGAAGAAAACTTTATCATTTCCAGAATCAACAGAAACAAACCACTGACGTACCCACTGTCTAATGGATTGTTTTCCTTCCTCCCTTTTCTCATCAACTACTTTGCGTCCTGATATTAGTTGCAAGAGAACAACGCCAAATGCATAGACATCTGTTCTTACAGAAACTATACCATTCTCTGCGTACTCTGGAGCAAGGTATCTACAAGAACCAAAAGCTGGCTTGACATTTGTTTAAATGGTATAATTAGGCATAAAATATGCACATCAGTGGTACAATATGCAGTGCTGAAGATAGGAAAGAGTATAGAAGATCTACCCAAGTGTGCCAAGCACCCTTGTCTGCTCAGGGTCATCGCCAGTTTTCCATCTTGCAAGGCCAAAATCTCCAAGCTGTGTAGACAAAATCATTTCATTAACTACCCCAAGCTGAACCTTTGACTTCATCTATAAACTGTATTTCAAATCAATAGAACAAGCTCAAAGATCTCTATTATCAATGCATTTATCATACATCCCCTCCACCTCCTTCTGAGTTAAGATCTTAAAATAGAGCACATAAAATCTCATAATTTTGTAAAAAATAACATAGTACATACACAGTTGACCTTCTCCAGCACAGTTATGTTCAGGAACCTGAAACAAATATCAGCTTTCCAATGACAGGACACACAAGTTTGTCCAATTTGAAATGGATTAAGGTTAGGGAACAGATATTACTACTTAATTTAAGCATTGACAGGACATGTCACTCCACATGCAAGACTGCAACCAATGGAACACTGAGAAAAGCTATAGTGCAGTGAAGTAACAGCCAAGAGTACAGGAATTAGACGTAAAATCTACCAATACCACTGTCAATGCCAAACGGATAAGTTCCTTCTGTATCCGCCTTAAATTAACATTTCACATGAAGTGCTTTTTCCTATTTCTCTATTTGCATGCATCCACATGCTCTATAAACAAAATATGAAAACTCATATTTGGAGGAAAACGGCAAGAACTATAAACATAGATAATAGGATGTGGCATAGAATGTCACCATCGGAACAAAGTCATGTGTGAGAAGTATATTGCTTGGTCGCATGTCTCGATGTATGATAGGACCACCACGACACTCTTCATGCAGAAAACGCAACCCTTTAGCAGTTCCAATGGCAATAGCAAGTCTTTGGTGCCACTCAAGCATATTTTCAGTTTTATCTATAAAAACGATAACAGTAGTAAGTTTATGCTTAGATCAGTACGGTGAAGAAGAAAAGTCATTCGAAGAACTAATAAAAATTGAAATGAATGATTTTGGTCTTCTAGGATCAATAATGACTCACCAAATAAATGCCAATATAAGGACTTGTTGCAAATATACTCGTAAACCAAAATGTTAAGGTTCTCCTTGCAGCAAAAACCCAATAGCATTACAATGTTCTTGTGACGGGCGAAATTTAACACATATACCTCAGATTGAAATTCTGTAAATCCTTGCGTGCTTGCTTCTTTGCGAACCTTTGCTGCAATTAGCTGCCCATCTTGTAGTTTACCTTTATATACATGGCCAAAACCTCCTTCTCCTAGCAAGTTATCCTTCGAAAAATCATCTGTTGCCAACTGAATCTCAGAAAAATTGAATCTCATGGAATCCTTGATATATAGTTCAGTCCTTGCCCCACAGCCAGAACAAAGAATCGGCGCTTCTGAGGCTTTATATCGTGAGACATATTTCAGGTGCTTTTGGATAGTTATATTAGAAGCAGATGGAGCTGAAAGGCATTATAACAAGATTCATTATATATTTTTCTGAAGAATTAACTATGAATTAAAGCACACCTGTGTCAATAGGCAGCCATAACTGTCAATACTTCCTTAGGAATGGGGAAAATTAAGTAAACTATGCATCAAGCATCACAAATATTTTCCCGGTCACTGTCTATACTTCTCACCTCTGCAGATAGAGGAGCTATGACCGAGGGAACACAGACATCACACAAATTGTTGCTGCAATAGCTGCGTGGATATAAACTTTTTTGGAATAACGTAAGTTAGTTCCACTCCAGTAACTAATATATTAAACTTAACACAGCCCCTTCAAATGCAACTGAATGATTTTTCTGTTTGTTGGAAGAAGTTTGGTTTGATCTGGTATTTCTAGTCTACCCAAATAATTGTGGTTCCATACATTTGTCTCATATTTTCAAACTAGTGATCATGTTTTCTTACTTATTCACCGTTAGAATCATATCAAAGCACCATTCTTGTTTGTTTCTAGTGAACTGGTTTGGTTTTCGAGATGTTTCAGAAAGCACACTGCCTGGCTTTCCAGTTCATTTGGGGAGGCAGAAACAATGAAGGATCTATTAAAAACAGATCACAGCCTTCGGCATGCTACACATATTAAACACAATACAAAAAAAATACCTCTAAAGAATTCGCTCTCTATCAGTATTCTGAGATATCGGGGAGCTTCTTTGTTACTCCAGTGACATCATTAATTGTGGCAATGATTTATGAGAGATATTTTAATTGCTATCACCTTTGTTTCAAATGAGATCAATGCAATCATAAATTTGTATAAGAATATATTAGAGATAAGCCTGTCAAAGAACCAATGCAACGGCTCTAGGATATAATTTATATTCTTAGTTAATGAAGATCCATTCACAAATAGTTACTAAATGAAAGATCTAAATATAACACCAAGTAGAAATCATGAAAAGTCCAAAGTGCATGCATTAACATTCCTAGACGAAGAATAATAGAAAACTACTGTACAAAAGAAGAGTTATGAAGAATATCAGATTTCTAAGATGGGGACAGCATTGCATGGCATAAAAAATGGTTCTATTGCACATTGAAGGCACAAGGTGCAGACATGGATTCAAAATGTTTAGTCAAGTATGAGAGTGAAAAATTAATTGGCGTGCTAACCTGATTTTTCTGGCTTAGCAGAAGAGCCAAAATCAAGAGAATGTTTGTGCTCATGTGATTTATATGAAGAAGAAGGTAGCAAGCTGGCCGGCATATCGGAGCTTTCATGTGAATTGAAAAATGATGAAAAACTTCCGCTAGAGCTTACTGACTGCTTGTAGCTTTCGTTGGTTGGAGAATTCAAAACTGGAACGGGTTTGGACATGGAATAGAACAACTTTTGCTCTAAAGCATCTGTTTCAGCTGTAGTGTGAGGTTTCTCAATTACCACCGATAAGTTATCTTGAATCAGTGCAACCTTGCAGGGAATCTGTTTAAGGTAAAACCTCAACTCTTTTCTAAGATGCCTGTCCAGGTGCGTATGCAAGTTACTACTGAAGTCCATAGGAAAAAGAAAAAGAAAAAATAGAATAATTCAAGCAACTGATAATAGCATACATCTATGGTGTGAAAATTATACATAAACATCGAGAAATTTGTTGGAAAATGATGAAGAAATAAAAAGTGAAGTGAATTCCTTAGAACATGAGTTCAAGGAAAATATCTGTTGATGTCATTTATTGCTTCTATCTGAAAAGTTTGTGACTAAAGTTGAAGTGATTATTGTAAGTTATAATATAACAGCAGAGTTTGGTATAAGATTTTTTTTTTCAAAAAAACAAAACTTTCAATTCCTATATCATTAATTGCAAGGGCAATGCAAAGGCTTGGTTACGCTATAACTCAAGTAAAGATTTTATCAATATTTTTTGATTAATTTTATATAAAATAAATTTATAATTCTTGATTGAGTTATAAAAAATTCTGAAAATTTACGTGGAGTCTTCTAATATGATGTTTTAGCTTAGTTTAAAATTTCAGAATTTTTGGAGAAATTCAGAAATTTAATAAAAAATCACAATTTGACCAGTTTCATGTTATTACATATAATTTTCAATCCGACCATCGGATTAAACTGAAATTTTACAAGGAATCTTAAAATATATAGAATAAAATCTGGTTAAAATTTTAGGATGAACAGAGTTTGGTAGTACTAACAAAAAAAAAGGACTATCAAATAAAAGCAAAATGACTCATTAAGAGTAAAATGGTTATTTGCCATTAAAAAATAAAACAAATCAATTCTTCCTTCTTTTTATATGTTGTTGACTGGGCAGAAACATAATAGAAAAACAAAGAAAAGAAAAAGCGAGAGAGAAAAGTAAGGGAAAAACATAAAAAAATTCAAAGAAAAAAAATAAAAAAATTGAGAAAATAACCTTGTAAATTTATAAAGTCCAACTTATAAAACACTAACCTAAGAAAGAATCAAGTGAAGAAAGGAGGAATTGAGAGAGGGAAAAAATTTAATTACTTTGTTTTTCAGTTGACATGAAATTGTTATTTTACCCCGGTTGAGGAGTTGTTACAATATCGATTCAGATTCGATTATAGATGAATTATATTCCACAAAACATCGAATGATGTAACTTTAATAGTGAGTTTATTTTTACTTTCACTTTAATTTTATGTACTTTTAAATTTATTTTTTAATATTTTAAGTAGTGTATTTGAATTAAAATTTTACTGTTAACTTTAAAAATTCATGTATATAAATTAATAATTTATCTTAAAAAAATTTATATATTTATTTAATAATACAGAACATGAAAAATTCCTGGCTAAGCTATTAATTAATTGTAAGGCAAAGCACGAGGGTATTAAAACAGGAAAACATTGGAGAATTAGGCATTAAGAGCTGAACGCAACAGTAAAAGAGAATAACTACCTGTCAAGCACAACCCATGTTGCATTACACGCTACAGCTTCTTGCATAACAACCTGCTTTGTGGGAGTCCCAGCAGAAATTTTAACTTCGATGCTGACCTGTTTGAGGAGGGAAAACAAGTATTCATCCCTTAAAATGAGGAAAATAAGAATTGAAACTGAGTGCCTCTCCATAAGGAAATCAATCCTAATATCAGGAACGCTTACAAATACATACATAAGAATAACTGAGTGAAGCCCTAAAGATGTAGAAAATTTGTAGAAAGCATTGATAGCGCTCTTATGAGGAGAATCACTCGGATCGCTCCTTTATAAATTAACATCATATCTATGCTAAAGATAAAAGAACATGTATTAATTACCCCTTCATCTTCACAAACTTCAGCACTTTGCAGGAGCATGTTGACATACGCTTCAAGTTTCTTTGTGATTTCCTCTTCTATGTGCCGTTTGCTTGCTCCAGCAAAAGAATCAGGACATACTTTGAGTTGATAACCCACTATGCCAACACAAAATGGAAAAAAAAAAATGGAAGGTAAATCAAAACAAAATCCGTTCTCCCTTCTCATAATAGCAAAAGATTTTGCAAACAACAGCAGCATTCTGCCAGGCATTTTTCTATTATGAATAACGCAATACCAGAGAAAGGAACTGCTAGCTATATGAAAACCTTTCCCATTTCAGTAAAGTAAACCTCATTTACTAACAGTGAAAGGAATTGAAAAGCCAATGAGTAATGTAACACCAACCGAGACAGAAAACCAAACGCTTACATGGATGAAGCACTCTATGAAGAACTCCAAGAACAACAAGGGTATCACCTCCACGAAGAATGTCACCTCTCATTCTCACTGCATCAATAGTGAGCTTAAGCTCGTGGACTCCACGATCCTTAGTAGCATCATATGCTATCACAACATGAGAGGGCGAAAGAGGACTCTCCATGTATAGAAAAAACCAAGTTAAACTCCCAAGTTGAATTTTCTCTTAAACCTCACTCAGTATTTAAGGCACTTGGTGATGTGTATGGCCTTGAAAGACTGGTATAATAAAAGGGTTCGTCAAAAAAATGTCAAAACACATGGTTTTGACATGGAGATTAAGATTGGTGAGCCAATGATGTTTTGTTATGTTTCTGAGACTTTGTGATCTGTGAGACACTGTTTGTGTTTGGTTCATCGGAGAATCGAAATGATTCCTGGGAATATTCCACAAAAATGCTTCGGATATCCAAAAACGCGCGGGAGATGTGTAATTTTGCCGTCGAAGACAGTTACAAAGAGAAGATTGCGAGGTAGTGAAAGACAAAAACTTGTTTCGTTTGCTTTGTCACCACTCGGTCCTTCTCCTTGGTTTCTCCGAACTCTCTGTTTTGTTTTTATTTTTTGAATTCTGACTGCTAGACATGGTCTTCTTATGGGATTTTATTTTTCTTTTTTTTCTTCTTTAAATTTCATTTCGAGGCGCCGTTGGAGCTTGGAGGACCTCCGGGTACAAATTTAAGGGGAGAATGCTGATTTGCACTTAGCATATTTTAGGGCTGACATGTTGAACATTTTAGTAGAGGAGTTAAAAAGATCATAATTGAAAATTTGGAGGACCACCCAATGTTATTGGCCCTGGATTTAGATAAACCTGGTCTATGAAAAATCATCATTCTATGACTCAATTGAGATTTAATTACTAATCTATAATCTTTCTATATTATTATTTGCTTGATTGTGATTTTCTTCAGCGTGGTTTTTGGTTATTTTTGTTTGCAATTTCCTTAGAAGTGGCTTTCTCTTTATAAAAATGATCAGGTCTCACTCCTTCGTTTGTTTTCATGTACTATTTCATTAGTTTTCCCAATTGAGATTGACAGAAGCAATTAATTGAAGTTCTTTCAGATGTTTGGTTATTGTTTGATAAACTATCTAAGCTGCTGGCTGCATTAAGCTTAACTGTTATTAAGCAGCCCATCAGGCTTCGTTTCTTGTAATGTGATAGATTCTTCTTTCTTTCTTTCTTTCTTTCTTTCTTGTGATAAACAAAGCAAAAACACTAGTTAAAATGGAGAAATTACTTTTATTATCATGAACATTACAGTTCGAAACTTTACAGCTGCATCACCCTCTCTTTATTTTCTTATTTTCTGTTTACGTGAGATGTTGATTAGATGTTGCTTGTTACAGGCTTAATATTTCATTGCTGTGAATATTGACGAAACTATCTCTTATCTTCTCAGTATGTCTCAGATGTTCTACAGTGGGACATCAGAGGGATAGTCCTGAGGATGTGCATAGATGGTTTCTCTGAGTTGTTTCTCTTGCTCGCAAAGATTTGGTGGTGGAATATCATAGACATCAGAGAACAAGTACTTGAGTGGAGGTTTCTCTGTTTTCTCTGCCACTTGAATCACTTGCAGAAGCTGCGAGAAGATTAAAGAAAACTTGAACTGTGACCTACTAAAATATGTTGAACAATGAAGATTTATATGGAAAATTCTGTCAACTTTCACCTGCTTCTTGATGCTGCTTCTGAGCTCTGATTCTTTCTCCTCACTCCACCAGCCATTTCTTTCCACCCATTTTCTGAATCTATTTACAGGATTCCGTTCCTTTTTCCAGTAGTCGATTTCATCAACTGGCCGATACTTCGTGGAATCATCAGATGTGGAGTGGTGTCCTACTCTATATGAAAGGGCCTGAAGGTTTACATGCTTGTTAATTTTCAGGATGATATAAAAAGGTTTTTTTGGCAATTGTGAGTTTCACAAGGGATCCATGTCTCGGATGCTGGCAAGAAAATCCTACAATGAAGTTCAATCTCACCTCAACTAATACAGGCCTTTGCTTACTTATGGCCATTTCGCGAGCTGCATGAATTGCACTGTAGACAGCAAGAGCATCGTTTCCGTCCACCCGGATGCTTCGGATTCCATAAGCTCGACCCCTGACAACAATGCCATCGCCTGCAAAACATATGCTATATAAGCAAACATGAAAATTATTTATCACACAGTATACTTTACATGCAATTCAGGATCAGAAGATGCTCCCAGTTTCCCTTTCAGGACTCTTGATAGACATGACCAAGAGTATATGCCTATTCCAGGTGACATGAGAGGTAAACTACTTAAACAAAGAAGAAACTGGTATATGCACACTCAGTTTACATAGACAAAAAAAAAAAAAAAAAAATGGTTAGTGTACTCAGGTCCAGATAATGTGATCGGTTTGGTCTACATGGACCTGTAGAAGTTACTTGTAAGCTGTATCAAAGGAAATCTTGTACTTGAAAATAAAACTGGAAGCGGAAAATGATCAAAATAGTACTTCGAAATTGTTCTGATATATGGGTACTAATGGCCCAGCCATTGTTGCGACAGATGAAGACCACAGGAGCTTCTGTCACTGCTGCAAAGTTCAAAGCAGCATGAAAATCTCCCTGACAAATTAGTTACCGATTAGAAATTGGACTGCAAAATCACAAAATCCTAGAGGAAGAAGTAAAAAGGCTAAAGAACTTGTTGTGTTATTACCTCACTGGTACCACCATCTCCAGTGTATGTGACCACACATGAATCCTTTTTGTCCATTTTAAGAGAATAAGCAATACCTACAGCTTGAGGAAGTTGAGTTCTGACAAGCAGCATAAATAGTAATCAAGAACATTTGATTATATTACAAGCGTAACATTGATTGACATTAAGAGATCATATGAGAAAGTTATTTGCAATTGCTTATGGGATGGATATATTACGCTATAGGTGACGAAATTGTGACGAAATTGTGCTTCTTAGACCCATAATGTATGGGCATCTGCCTCCCTTTCCCATAATCATCCTTGTTTCCAAAGCATTGGTTGGCAAATTCTTGAATTGTGAAACCACGCCATAATAGAATCCCAGGCTCTCGGTACTGACAGTGCATCAGATGGATCAATGCCTTGCTTAATACTATTGAAGTGACAATTTGGCCTGAAACTGAGAATTTAAGCATCTAATGTAACAAATGCTGTACCTGAGGCAAGATGATATCATCTGCACTTAGTGCAGCTGCTGATGCAATGTTTATTGCTTCTTCACCAGTTGAGGTCAGGTAGAAGGAAATTCTCCCTTGGCGCTGTGCCTCATAGAATATGGTATCCATCATCTGAAGGCTGACCATGTTACTATAAATCTTCACTGCAACTTCCTCGCTCAACTAAAAAATCGTCATGCACAAGCAGCAAACATTAAACAACTCGTGATGCTGTACTTGTTGCTAGATTTAACGGTCGTGGATTATTTCTTTTAGATGGAAAAGTTATACCTGTTCATAATCACTGCCTGTGATTATTTCTCCATTGTCATCAAGAACACGATAACAGGGTACTCTCTTCCCATTGGACTCCGATAAGAATCTCATTTCAGGTATGTACGTGACCTTCCCGCCAGGAAAATCAATGGCCTAAACCAGAAAGATATCTTTTCAATTTTGTAGTCATTGGAACATCACGAGTTCAATTTTCAAAATCCATAAAGGTCTCACATGAACTAAAAGGAGAGACAAGGAAAGATTTGATTAAATAACCTTTCATTTGGCACATTTGACTTTGACATGGAATTACTTGAAAAATAAATTTTGAGAAGGTAAAATAAAAATAAGTATAATAAAATATGATCATAATATGATTAAGTAGTCAAATTAAACAAAAACATTCAATAAAAAAAATTTATTTTTTTATTTATTTTACCCAATTATTCGTTGTAAAGTTTGCTTAATTCTTAGTTTCATAATGTTTCTCGCAAACGGTCTAAGGTTAGAACATAGCTGATGTTGAATCTAAAAAATCAACTGCTGGATAAATATTTTTAGCAGTTAATACTCTAAAAACTAAAAAGAGAAGAAAGTTGTGAGTTTACAGGAAGGTATGTGTCTGCACAAGAAGTTCATTTAAAAATATTATCGTCGTAGAAGCATTTTTTTTACATGCTAAAAAACAAATTAATCGACTCATGCGGCTCACCAATCTAGTTTTAGCGAGAGTACTAATTGGGCACAACGTTTTGGACCAAGATGAGCTTAAACTGTACGAAACTTGAGTCAGAGAGTCATAGGCCAGGACCAATAAGATGAACTTCAATTAGGGGTACCCATACGACAGTCAACAGACTAAAGCCCAGGCCTCAATTAGCTGGAAGTGTGGAACTCTAATACATCTTTCAAGAATCAGCACCCCTAATACAGGTCTTCTTTTTTCTTTGTCGTTTATATTTTGCTTTTGCCTTTGCTGGTCCAGCCTCCAAATAAATAGGTGTAAAAATCACAGAAGGGTCGCTTTTTTTGACAGCGATGCGAGTTTGTGACCGTAGATATGTGCTCAGCCAGTCAATTATTTCTTAAGAGATCGAGGTCCCAATTGGTCAACGTCAATGGAAACAGAGAGTTTGGATAACGATATGAGAGTGAGGCTATGCCGTAGTTTTTGTACAACGTACCAAGATTTTTTTGGTAAGAGATCACAAACAGCTTGAACTATGTTTGTCCGTAATATAGAAAGTGCTGGTTCTCCAAAAATATTCTTACATCACCTGGTTAATAATGTATAGTATAATGCAAAAAATAATAAAATCGAGGATCTGTTTAGATTATTTTGATGTACTTGGTACTTACAATCACAACCTTATTTTGAAGTAGCAATAATCTTTTAGAAGAAGACATTAACATGATTGTTTTTCAATTAAAAAACTGAAAAAAACGACGAGGACAATAAATCATGTCTTGCTGGAACTGATTACAATGTTAATCTACATAGAAGAGAGAAAAACAAGAACGTCAAGTCTTCAACTTATCATCTCTCTGTCTTCTTGTTTTTTCCTGAGTGCTAAATATTTTATTTAAAAAGGAAGAACGCCGAAACATAGGATTGGAACCTATATATGGATAAGGGTTAGGTATAGATAGGAGTGGATGATTATCCAATAAGGAAAGGAATGATGCCACTGCCCCTCCCCTGAAAAGAAGGGTAGCTAATACCACCTTCTTTCTTGAGACAGATATTTAGGGGTAAATATCGATCATTAGGGTAGAGAGTCTTCGTATCCATATTCTGCTTTATTAAGAAAAAAAGGTTCTTTTCATGATTTCTCCATCAGGACTTTTTTTTTAATTAAGAAGAGAGCAGGGAGGATTAATTTTTTTCTTTTTGGATAATCGGAGATGGGATTCTTTTTTCTGTTTTTGATAATATAAAAATATTGAAAAACATGCTAAGTTCGTTCGTCCAAGCATCGATCTCCCTCTCTCTAGAAGACTAAAAATGATATTTTCGCAAATCTTACAATATATTGACTTTTATAAGGGATACAAACCACGTAAAAATTACTGTTTGTAACCTGCTAGAATCCAGGTTAAATCTTTAGTTCATCTTAAAAACATCTTTGTTCTTAGAGTAAATATTTGGCAGTATAAAATTTGCAGAACAATATTTTAAAACTCCAAAGATGGTGTGACAATCCGTAAAGCAACGTAAGAATTTCGTCAACGATTTCTGGATTTGAAATGATACTAGATTCTTAAGTTCAAATTTGCACATAATATATATGTAGCTCTCTCTCTCTCCCCCCCTCCTTTTATCAGTTGTAAGATATTAGGTGCCAGGTTTATTTTTTCTTTTTTCCCAATATTGCACATAATCACATGCAAGCGAGCGGGCCATGATGTTTGTGAACCAAAATTGTCTTATATGCTCAACAGTCGATAATCGAGTAAAATGAAGCAATTCATGATCAAAAGAAGAGAAGAACATAAATAAACAGGCCCACTAGAGAACACGGGTTGGATATTAGATTTACCTGGCTAGTATCATGATCGTCATCATCCGTGGAGTAGAGCTGTTCAAGTTGGCTTGCAGCTTTGGTGGATTTGAATCGCTGGAGGGAGAAACGGGTGGTGATTGATGAGTTGAATGGAAATACATGTGGAGTTGGATGATCCTCGTGAATCCCTGCTGGGATAAATATTGATGATAAAGAACTTGGGTGCCTAGAACAAGAAGAAGTCCAAAAATTTTGGTGGAGAATTCCCATGAAACCCACCTTTCTGTTTAAGTGATGGGAAATGGCTCTAGATTTTGCGAACCAAACAGGCATGGTGATAGAAGGGATGAAAAATGTATGTTGTTGGGTTTTTTTTTAGTCAGTGAATAAAAATGCTGACGATCACAAAAACAGAAGAGAGAAGGGAATGCAATTAGTGATGATTTGCAGACAGATATCCATCCTTATACTGGGGTGGAGAGTCCTCGTTTGTACCTATCTTAGTATCACATTAATTAATATGGCCAGAAATTGTCAGTCCCGGCCCCAGGATTGGAGGCTATGCACACGTCTTTACTTTGCTGGATGTGACAGATCACCTGTTCCAATCCTCCATGGGGTCATTGCAGCCTACCATCTCTCTCTTTTCTTTTCTTATCCCAAAAACCATTTTCAGCTGTAAATGTAATATATCATATGATTCGTTGCATTTTTATGTTTAATTATGTAATTTGTTTCAAACTATGACTCCTTACATAAAGAATATATGTAATATTGGACTATTACATAATTAAGAATAATCATCGGGACTTAATTCTAAAATTTTATCATAAAACTAAATTGTAAAATTGTAAAAATACATGAGCCAAATATTTTTAAAATAAAGATCAAATTGTAAATAAAAATAAAACATAGGGACTAAAATAATTTTTTAATTAAAAAATCAAAGGATTCAATGAAACTTTATAAAAAGCCTTGGTTACTTTACTAGTTTACTGGTATCTGTAACCAAACAAAAACAAGAGAGTAATATATCAACATATTCCATTACATTACTTTTTTATTGTATTTTATAATTGATTACATTTCATAATATTATACGAAATATATCATTAAATCTTAGCTTCCGATAACACTAGTTTTTTTTTTTTTTAGAGAGAGACTAGATGACTGCCGCAAGACGCTGGGGTTACAACTATAGTTTTAATAAAAAGAAATTAAGTTGAAGTTATGAAAACAAATTGATAGTGTTATTAAATCTGTTATAGCTAGTTAATTTTGAAATTCTTTTAATTCAATTTCATGTTTATCTTGAACTTCAAGTTAAATAATTTGAGAGTTTTTTCAACATCACCTGATCAATTTGACAAATCTAAAATAACTTGGATGATAGGTATAAATATAATTTGATTTTAAAAAAATTCTAGATACAACGACTCATTGGCCAACCTGAGTTTCATGACTTACCCTACCAAACTCGCAACTCAAGTCATTCATTATAATTGGTTTTATAACTTTTTGTAAACTATTTTTTTTACTTAATTATGTGATAAAAAATAGATATTTTCAAAATTGATCATCAGCCCAATGTTGGAATGTTTGTTTTAGACCGCGATAAATCTATATAAAACAAACTAAAATAAATTATGAAACTCAATTTAAAATTAACCAAATGTTGAAGGTTGAAATTGAAAAAAGATCAACAAAAATCAATGATAAATGTTGAGATTGGAAAAAAAAAATTTCAATAAAACAAAGACCCCTAAAAATATTTATGGACCAAAAACTCACGCATCTGACCTTAATATAAAAGCCTATGCTCGTACTTGGTTTTTATTTTTTGTCTTATGAGCGTACGACACAATGTCCGCTCCTATTTTTCTTTTAAGTTTTTACCTTATGAGCAAATGACACATCGAGTTTTTTTATTTTTTTATAAATGGACGACAAGGCACCTACTAGGCACCAACCAAAAAATCACCTACATCTATGTTGCTGAAATATCATGGGTGGCTAAAATTCTATTTTCAAGCTATTTTCATCTAAAAACACCTCTAAAACAACATAAAACCTCAATACATCACCTGTAAATCCTAAAACACCCCAAAATTAACAAAAAAACAAATGAGAATGAACTGAATGAAAAATCTCTAAACCAACCTTGATATATTTTTCAGGCAAGATAAAGGTTCAAAATCATCATCATCGAATCCCCATAGTCGAATGACACTCATTGATACAAAAAACAATGAGTTTAATCGTCGAAAACAAAAATATGTCTCTCTTAAATTGATTATTGTAACTTCTAATAAGATGATAAGTGGAATTAAAATATTTTATTTATGATGAAAAAAATATCATAATAAAATTTAGAGAGATAAACTAAAATAAAAGTTTTAAAATAAAATTAAATGTCTTACAATTGTTTATTGTTTTTATCTAAACTAATTGAAATCTCGAGTTATAAACTTAAATTTAAAATATATATCAAATATCTTTTTATTTATATTTAATATCATAAAAGAAAAGTAAACAAATAACTTTGATTGAAATCAAACCTTAATTATCATATGAAAATTGATATTAAATAATGTTAGAGAATAATATAAATCATATCTTGGGACTTCATTTAACAACTTAAACATTTGAGTTGAATTGGTTTTTTGACATGGTATCAGAGTTTTGATAACCAAACGGTCACGAGTTCGAATCTTACCATCTCCATTTATTTGATAAAAATTAAGTATAAAGTAGTGTGAGTTTATACAAGTTTCAAGTCCAAAGAGCTTTTCATCTAAGAGGATGTATTAAAAAATAATATAAATCATATTTTGAAACTCCACTTAACCGTTTAACCTTTAGGATTTAATTAGTTATTTGACAAATAAAAACTTTGATGTACACAACGTTATATTCATAAAAAAAATCCTAATAAAATATTTTATACTAGAGTTACCAATATACAAAACCCGCATGCACATTATGTTCTAAACACTGTACACAACTAGATGTAAGGACCTCAACCAGGTCACCTAATACAATATAGAGATTCTCTAAATTGTAGAGTGCATCATATTATATTTCTTCGAGGAAAAGCTTTATTGTATGTTTTTTCCTCTCTATCTGTCTATATTAACCAAGTAAGCATTCTCCTTAATCCTTACCTTTTCTTGTACGATGACAAAAGTTTTCTTTTTTATTCTTTCCTTTGCAATGTTGTGTTTGCCTGTTTCACAAGTAGTCCTGTGGGTTCTCTTTCTTTCTTAAAGACGACTTGTCCTCTTGGTTCTGGGCGGCTCTGCTCATCAAATGCTTTGGTGTTTCATTTATTGCTGCAATAATGGGTGCTTTATTTTGTAGGAGCTGTCGTGAGGGACTGACAAGTACGTTTGTCTACCATAGGAAGTTATATTTGACCTGGAATTCATGAAAGCAATTGTTTATCTCACGAGGGTTAGACTGTTATAATTAATCAACCACCCTAAAAAATAATAGATAATTTAGTCTCTCTATATAGGTGGCAGCTTGGAATTCATGAGCATTTTGAACACAAGATATCATCAGCATTTCGAATATACGCTCTATGTAGAAGTTTAGGTCATCTCAGTTCAGTTCTCACAGTACTAATATTGGATCTAGTTACGAACTACTAGTACATGTGAATACACATGACATGGTCTTGCTATATTTCGTTACAACATCTAGCTAGCAAGGTAGGTTTGAGCGAATGATCCATGGCTAGCCAAGTGGCACTGGTACATTAAGAGTCCATCGTCTGTTACTGTATACCCTAGCTAGCGAGGGTGGCTCGCTAAATATCAATCCTGGGTTGCTTAATCCAAAATTTCTGGAATGCATGTATGGTTTTATTGACAAGCTATGTTGGTATAATTTTTAGTTCTAATAGAAACAGTAATTTATAAGAAAGTGAAAATAAATCCGAAAATACATTCACAAATAAAACAAGAAAAAAAGCTTTAGAGGCAAAAAAAAAAAATTAGGTGGGACTAGTATATTCCAGTCAAATAAAAAACAGGATTTTTTTTTAAAAAAAATCAGGAGTTCAACAGTGTATTTTGGCTGGATATGGACTTTTTGGCATCCAAAAACTATTGTGCTAGATTACTGGAGAACAAAGTTTCTCCATAAAATTGAAGTGATTGATTGAAATTTATCATAAATTCGCTATTTTTTTAAAAAAATTCATTTGGTCTAATCTGCTTCTGGACACACGTCTAGGATTTTTTTTAACAGGCTCAGCCACATCGGTCACTCAAACCTACACGTATGGTTTTTTTTTTTCCAATTGACCATTGGGGTATCTTAAGAAGTCCATTTTATCTAATTAAAATACAAGGTTGGATGACAATGGCTTGCTATTTGCTCCACAATTTCATTGGAATATACATAATCAATTTCTCAAAGAATTTTACTTTTCTTAATAAGCATAATTAAAATTTTCGAAGCTTGTATGTATTGAACAATATAATAAACAATCTAGCTAGCAAGCTAGGGAAGTTTACAAATAATATTAGGAGTAGAAGCAAAAAATCAAACATAAAATTAATTCAAGTCATATATACACTTAATTAGCTCACATATTATATAAGATAAAAAGTCATTAATGACCCCAATATATGGATACTTTCATTCCTTTAGTATTTGGACTATTACTACAAATTTTCTGAAATGTGTGGGTTTCTTCGATTAGCAGTTTGTTGATGATTAGAACAATATGGACCATGGAGAAATGAATTCTCTAGATTGGTTCTGATAATATATCTTCTAGAAAAAAACTCAAGTCATTTTGTTGGTTAAGTTCTCGTGGTCTTAATAAACTTGTTATTAAATCTAGTATACATGTAAAATATAAAAAAAATTGTTTTTTGTGATTTTTTTAGTATTCTAGAAATATTATTTATTTTTAGAAACTTGGTCATATGAAAATTAAAAAAAAATTGTATTTTTTAAAGAAATATTTTTATTGTTTCTATGGAAGGAAACTGATTTATTTAATAACAAAAAAAACCTTACGTGTAGGTTATAATTTCAAATATTAAATATAAAAGGGTAAAATATGAGAAAAAAAATTGCAAATAGGTCATTTGAGAGCATAAAAATTAATTAATTAAAAAATAAAAATTGTTTGGCAAACACTAAAAAAAAAAATACAAACCTTGGAATTTTTCTAAAAGCACTTTTACCAAACAAATCTTAAAGACTCAAACAAATACATTTTTCTTTGATAGATTTTAACTTTGTCAAATACAGTCTTAGGCCTTAAAAAGCTTAGCCTAATCAAGTGGGCTAAAAATCAAATCCACCTAAAGCAAACCTAAGCCCACGATGAACGCAGGCTTTGTTCAAACAGAAAAGGGGGCTGGGCTTAAATGAATGGAAAAAGCGTACAATGGCAGTGAATTATAATATAAAGAAAACTATATCTGTCATGGCAGTAACAGTTTGGGGTAGGCTTGGTTCCCAAAAGACAGACTTGTTGCTGCTGTCAGGTGCTGTTTCTCACGGTTGAAGATTCTGCTCCAGTGGCGGTGAAGAAAAGGTGGTTTCCCATGGCATTATTGCTACTGTCAGTTGCTGTTTCTCACGGTTGAAGATTCTGCTACTGTGGTTTTTCAGCTGGAACAAGGGAGATAGGGCTGCTTGGTTTCTGTGAGGATGAACTGAAACTTCTGCTCTCGGCTTGGACTGGGTTGTTGTTACCAGCTAACAACTCATGCTGCTACTGTCCAGCGTTGATGTCGCTCTGCTGCTGGAAGTCCATCAACGCAGAGAAACTATGTGCTGGTGCAAAGGATAGCTAAAGATGCTGGAAAGGGAAACTGCTACTGTTGCTTTCTGTTGACACAAGCAGGGGCGGAAGGAAGGGGGGGGGCAAGCAGGGGCCCGGGCCCATCTATATATATATATAGAGGTAAGGGCAATTCCTGTTGGAATACCGGTTGTTGCAGGCTTAGAGTAAGCCCATACAGTCATTTGAGTTGCAGTGCCTCCTTCTAGGAATACAGTGACAGTCTTTTAACCTTCGCCTTCCATTTCTAATGCTTTCGAGCGAGTGGAAGTTACTGCATTCCTAAGGGTTTCAATGATTGGAGAAAAAAGGTAAGACTCCCCAGGATAAATGAGAGTTTGCTGGGGTTTCACTTGTACTTACATCCAGTCTATCTAGCTCTATTCTTTCTTTCTTTTCCAGTGCAAGTTCCTTCTCCAGGGCATGCGAATAAGTGTGTGTATATATGTATATATATATATATATATGTGTGTGTGTGTGTAGGTTTTTTATTCTAAATATGTGAGTTTTCTTACGGTAATTAAATGTGATTTTTTAATTTGATATTCTTTGAATGATTTTGTACAGCACTAATATAAATGATGTAAATATAAAATCATTACTTTACACAAGAAATCCTGCAGCCAGTAAAAAATAAAAATATAAATATAAATTATAAGTAAAAAATTTTAACAAAAAGATTAAAATAAAGCGACCAACTAATTTATTTTTCATCAAATAAAATAAGGTAATTTAAATTTAAAATCTATTTTTGTTTTATTTTGAGATGTTTGTTAATAATTTGATGAGGTTTTTTATATATATAATTCTACCATTTTTGCTTTATTTTTTTCTCAAATCTGCTAGTTTTACCAATTGTTTTTTGAATTCTTGATATACTGTTTTTTTCTAATTAATTAGATATATTTATTGATTTGTTTTGATTATACTTGGATTTTTTTTAATGTTTTGTTTTTTTAAAGAGCCATCAAAATTATCGATTTTTTCTCACGATATATGTTTTGATTTTAGGTTGAACCATGAACAAAATCAGAAGAATTTGATTTTTTTTTTTAAAAAAAAAAGAAAAAATATTGATAATTCGGAGCCTAGTGAACCAACTTTAATGTGTAATGTTAAAGTTATGGTTGAGCAACTCCAATGCGCTTCAGTTTACAAAGAACCCGTGTTGATTAGTGAGAATCATTCTTTATTATTTTTTGTTTTATTTCAAAGTTTATCGAATATAAATAATGCTTCGCTTTAACTAATATTTCTTATATACTTTGTATGTTTATATTTGATAGGTATAAAGACCAACAACATTAAAGTGATGAATATATTATGAAGATGAAATTAACTTCGTTGCTTTGACTTAATTTAGTATTGTTTCGAACCTTTTATCTTATACAAATATCATTATATGTTTGTAGTAAGTTATTTGAATAAAACTAAATTATACATGTTTTTTTTTACAACTCATGTATAATAAATTAAAATAAATATTATATTTTATTATATAAATTTTGACCCTTCTAATAAATAATTCTAACTCCGTCCTGGACACGAGGCTGCTACTGTGGGCTGAAGAAGTTGCTACCGGTTGACCGGTTGAAGCTTTGTTGGTATTGAAGCTCTGTGGATGAAGAAAATCTTCTACTTCTGCTCACGGTGGAATCAGCTGTTGGTAATTGCTGATGAAGCAAATCCTCTGCTGCTAGTTTTTTGCTACTCACGGTGGCCTTGGACAGCGGAGGAATTGCAGGTCTACTACTACTCATGTTGCTGACCTTGGACAGCAGAGGATCTACTGAAGTTTGCTGCTGCTCACGGTTACTTTGGACAGCGGAGGAACTGCTGCTCACGATGAAGATAGCTTGCTGAGAGGAGCTGCTCTTGCATAAGGAAAGTGAAGAGTGAAGGGGCCGTGGGTCTAGGACGAGAGCTGCTGGTGTTGTTGGCGCAGCTAGTCAGTGCTGATGGAGGGTTAGCTGCTGGGTTGTTGATGGCTGGTTGAGGAGTAAAGCTACTGGCCTTGGTGCGCTGCTTACGGTGGAGAAGAAAGATGGACGTTGGTGTATGAATAAAGCTTTGGTTGAAAACCGAGATTGCTTATCAAGGGGGGCCTGTTAAAAAAATGGAGAAGAACCCAAAATGAAAAGTGTGCGGTGGTGGCTATCAAGAGAAGGTCACGGTGCTGTCTTGGATGGTGGAGTTCATGGTTGGAATGGGTGGCAGTTTGATGAGAGGAGATGGCGAGAGATGGTATGCAGTGTTAAAAAATCATCTCAATCAAATAATTTAAGTAATTAAATGAGATTTTAAAATATGATTTATATTATTTTTTAACATAGATTCTTCAGTGCCTACACTACCTTGTGCTTAATTTTTATCAAATAAATAGGGGTGGTGAGATTCGAATTCGTGACCATTTGATTATCAAGGCTCTGATACCATGTCAAAGAACCATCTCAACCCAATAACTTAAGCTGTTAGGTGAGGTTCCAAGATATAATTTATATTATTCTCTAACATGCAGCTGGTCACCCATTGAAGCTTGAGTTAGGGTTTTATGGGATTTTTATAGAAGAAACTTGGAGGTTTTAGATTTATAGGTTGATGGGATCTTGAACTTTAATATTTAGGCCATGTTTGTTTCCCAGAAAGTAGTTTTCGGGAAACCACTTTCCAAACTTTCCTGTGTTTGTTTGCCATTAGAAAAGTTGGTCAACGGAAAACACTTTCCGGTCAACGGAAAACACTTTCTAGTCAAAGAAAAATTTGGTTTGGTTTCCGGGAAAGTGTTTTCCCTTTTGGATGTGTTTGTTTTCCGGAAAGTGGTTTCCGGGAAACCACTTTCCAAAATTTTCTGTGTTTGTTTGCCATTAGAAAAGTTGGTCAACGGAAAACACTTTCCAGTCAAAGGAAAATTTGAGTTTGTTTTCAGGAAAGTGTTTTCCTGGAAAATTTGGGCGGAAAACACTTTCCGGAAGTTGTGAAAAATTTAGAAATGTCATTATTTGTTGATTATATCAAATTTGATCTTCAAACTTTTGATTGCTATATATAATTTGTTTTGAATATTTATTTTTCAATTTCATCTCTTAAAATTTAATTTTTATATTAATTTTGGTCTTTATTTTTATAATTGCTATTTGCTTTTTCCTTATCATTTTTTTATTGAAATTTTTTATCTATCAAATTTGGTCCTCATTCTTTTGATTGTTACTTATTTTATTTGAAATAATTTATGAAATGTTAATTATTATTATTATTTTAATTTCTTCATCTTTTATTTTTTTTTAATTTTTTAGATTTAATCTCTATTATTTTGATTATTATTTATTTTATTTGAGATAATTTATGAAATTATATTTTTTTCAATTTCATTCTCATTCAACTTTTTAATTTGTAAGATTTGTTCCTCATTATTTTAATAAACTTGAAAAAAATAAAACATTAATAAGTTATTTTCCAAAGCTTATTTTTCATAACATAAGCAAACACCTGAAAAGTGTTTTCCAACTTATTTTTCATTATACTACCAAACATCGAAAAATACTTTCCCGGAATTCACTTTCCAAAAGAAAACTACTTTCCAGCAAACAAACAGGGGAGTAAATTCATTGAAATTAAGGAAGAAAGCTTATAATATTTGTAGGAGAGAATCTAGAGGTGTTGTTCTATATAATAAAAGCTGAAATTTTAGTTTAGAATAAAGTACAAGTATAAGAATGCAAGTCGTCATTATATTTGTGTGGTATGGTGAAGAGGTGAGGGAGAAATTAAAATTGGAAAATAGATACTAAGACATCCTTCTTTGTTTTTTGGGAAGAAGATAATGAATAGTAAAATTATAGTCCTTTTCAATTTGGTCCCTGAACCTTTGGAACTTTGCAATGAAGCCCCCAATTAGCCCTAATCTTTCACATTCCTTGCAATTTTACCTTTAGCCTTCTTCAATTGAACCCTTAAATTTCAGCGCTTTTTACAAACTGGTTCTTAATTTTAGATTTCTTCAATGTGGTCTTTAATTAAATTTCATACTTCAAATTTCTTTCAATTAAGCCCCTGATTACACCAAATTAGCATTTCAAAGTTTCAGTTGTGTTCCTAATCTTTTAATCTTTGTGAATTGATCTAAATTACGCCTTCAAACTTGATTTTTTTTTAATTGAGTCCTTGATTGAATCCACAAAATCCATTATAAGTTTAATTAAATCTCTAAACTTAATTAATTCTTCTATTTTTTGTCTAATTGACTTTCAAACTTATTTTTGCTTCAATTTAGTTCTTAAATAAGTCAATTAAACCAGTTAGAAATTTAAATGAGTCCTTAAACTTAATTAATTCTTCCAGTTTTGGTCATGTTTAGATCTCAACCTCAATTTTCTTTCTTTCTTCATCTCATCTTATCGAAGTCTCTCGATCTTGCTATTCTTATAGTATATTGATATTTTGCAGCTCGAAAGCTTATCTCCTCGTGTCCCAAAAATATTTTTGGATTTAAATTTCTGATTTTTATTTTATTTTTGAATAAAAAAGAAAAATATACAAATAATTTTAGGAGATCTAAAATTAGATTATGATATAATTTATAGTTGTACATTTGAGACCATCATATTGTAATATTTTCTACTCCTAGAACCACTTGGAAAGAACAAAACAAAAAATCAAGTACTCCTCTAATATCAATAACTCATGGTCAAATATGAATTATGGAACATTTTAAGAAATCCAATTAGTTATTTAGATAACTATAATAATTAAATACATTTTACTATAAGTAGAATGCATTGGGAGTAGAGAACTTTTAAATCTAGAAGATGAGGATTCCTAAGCATCAAAATGTAAAACAATAAAGTCGAGGAAATGTTGAAATTAAAAGTCCAGAACCTCACTAGCAATGAGTTCAAACAAAAAATAAGGAGAAATTAAAAATATTAAAAAGTTCAGAGTTTCCTAGTATCATAGTTGATACAACAATCATATAAAAAAAAACCTATGAAATTAAACCTAGAGAATACACCTTGTTAAGGATGCATAGCACTATAGAAAAGCTAAAGCAATAGAGTTTATAAAAAACAACCACACACACCACCAGACGTTTCAAAATATAATTCTGAGGGGTGTAACTCAACTGGTCAGGTCCTAGGTTTGCTCCCTAGAGGACACTAGTTCGAGTCTCACAAACTCAGGGCCACTAAAGGCTTACATAATCGTTAACTTTAAGGATATATATATATATATATATATATATCACAACAATGAGAAAAGGTCAAACATTTAGAATGAGGGAAGCACTTAAAGTTAATCAGAAAAAAAGAAGTTAAAACATCATGACACCATAAAGACTTCCTTTTTTTCACATTTGAACAACAAAAAAGCATTACAAAATACACAATCAAATAAAAAAAATAAATCCAACTGAAGTTCAAATGTAGCGAGAAGGAAAATACCTTTTTTAAAAATGGTAAAAAAAAAAATTACACAAAGAAAACTCCAACTGAGTATCCAAACCAATTGAGAGATAACAAAATACAACAATTGCATGTTCGAAACAAATAAGAAAATAAAAAGTTGAAGGGTAAAACAAAAGATAACTTTTCAACTAAAATGTAAACAGCCTACCTAAATGCCTAGCAATGCCTTGTGAAAGTGATAAAAATTAGAGAGACAAATCTCTCATGTCACACCCATTGAAAAGTAAAGGAAGTTAGTGAAGTTTTCACCAAAATCCCTATAATTGTTTAATCTAATATTTAGAAAAACAAAAAACATAAATTGGAAGAAATTTGATTGATGTAGAAAAAATGATGAAAAGTTGTTATTAACTTCATACGTTAAAGTTTTGGTTGCTCAGAACAAGCTAATTCATGGAAATAAATTGCAGTATCTGTGTGTTGACGAAATAATGTAACCAGTTGAGAAGATACATGGTTAGTTGATCCCATTACATCAGGTAAGCTCCATTTGAGACCAGGAGTTCAATAGCCCTTCAGGGAACGCATTTTTTCCATGTAGTTGTTTTACTTTCTTCAAAGAAAAAGAGCAATTGATAAGAACACTTTTAGTACGAAGTTAACCATACCAGAATCTTGAAGAATCGGTGTCAGGTGAGCATATATGGGTTTAAGACAGAGACATCCACAAGTATAACCGTACTTGAGAATCTCAGAATTCTAACGTGGTGTCTCCGTGGAAGAGAACTCCTCATCTCATCTTATCATGCTACTGCAAATAACCTTTAGCCTCCGTCTCCCAATTCAGTAATCTCAGTACCAAGTAAATCTCTTTGCCTCTATGATGCTGTAATTGGTCTGCAGTAAAAGTATATACTTGGTTTTTTACTCCAATCCAACTGCATCCAGTCACCTTCTCCACCTTTCCCCTTTTCATGGCTTTCTTAACTCGAACCACACCTTCCCATTGACCCCTTATTTCAAACATCCGAGCCAGTACCAAATAAGGTAGAGATGACTGCGGTTCCAGTTCCATCAACCTCTCGGCTACTCTTTCAGAGAGTTTTAGGTCTCCATGAATCAAACAGGCATGAAGTATTGATTCCCAGATTAAAGAAACAGGCTCATAAGGCATTGATTCTGCAACATATAATGCTTCATCAAGCCTACCAGCTTGACACAACAAGTCCACAAAGCAAGCATAATGCTCATTGCTAGGTTTAACCCCGTACCTTTCCTCCATGGATGAAAATACGGTCATTCCTTCACTGATAAAACCCCCAAAGCTGCAGGCTAACAGAACTCCAGCTAGTGTTATTCTATCTGGTGGCAGACCAGTCCTAATTAGTTCCTTAAAGGTTTGCAGGGCCTCGAACACCCTACCATTGTGAGTCAAACCCATAATCATGGTATTCCAGGCTATCAAATCTCTTGCAACCATCTTATTAAAGATTTTTATAGAACAGTCAATGAAACCAAATTTGCTGTACATCTCCACCAGCGAGCTGGCAACAACAGCATCCAACTCCAAACCTGATTTCACAGCCAAGGAATGGAACTGAGTTCCTTGCTCCAACTTAAGAATGGAAGTGGAGTGAAGAACACTGCTTAGTGTGAACTCAGTAGGCCTAATATCCTTCTTCAAGGTTAGCACAAAAAGTCGGAGACCATCCTCCCGAAAGCCACACCGTGCATAGCTTGAAATCATGGAATTGCAAACTGCAGAATCCCATTCATCTTGCTCTTCAAAAGCCGAACTGAATCCTCCAATCTGTTGCATTTGGAAAACAGGTCAATTGTGGCACTGGATATAATGGTATTACAAAGAAATCCCACTTTGACACACAGAGCAAAAATCTGCTTACCCTTCTCCAAATTTCGCAAATTCAAACAGGAAGTGATCACTACAGAAACTGAAAACTCATCAGGTGAATACCCTAAGGATCTCATTATACAAAACTTATCCAATGCCAGCTCTGGATATCCTGATTGACAACATACCGAAATCAACGAATTCCAAGAGATAACATCTAACTCTTCCATTGTCAAAAACACCCCAAGAGCATAATCTAAAGAACTAAACTTCCCATACATGTCAATTAAAGAATTCCCGAGCACCACATTCAATGCACCCAAACCACTCCGAACAATGCTACCATGAATTTCCTTTCCATGTCGAACCCCAAACACCACAGACATTAGAATTGAGTACGTGAACTCACTTGGTCTCACACCCAACTTTTGCATTTCCCAAAAAGTTTCCAATGCACAATCAAAATACCCACGTGAAGCATAGCCTGAAATCATAGAATTCCAACTAACAACATCTCGTTCAGGCATATCATCGAACATGGAACATGCCAAACTCAAATTATCAAACTTCAACAACCCCTTCAAGCAAATATTCCAGGATACAATATTCTTGCTACTTATATCATTAAACACTTTCAAAGCATCATTAACATTGCCAAACTGAGAGTACAAATCAAGGCACCGATTACCTAGAAAAGTATGTCTATTCAACCCCACTTTTATCAACTGGGCATGAGTAATTCTTGCAAAACTCAAAGACTTCAATGAGAAACAGTGGTCTATGAGGGAGGAGTAATATGAAAGTGAGGTTCTTGAAACTCTATGACATTGCTTTATTAAAGGGTACATACAAATGCTGGGTGTGGTGATACATCAAGTGTGTAATTCCTTGCTCCTATTATATAATTTAAAGATAAAATATAATAATTAAATTTTAAATAAGGTTTTGTGACTGCTTCACTTCTCTTCTCCGTCTTCTATTCTCCTCTCCTTCCTGTAATAATTACAAAAATTCTAAAAGATGCTGCAAAAACATTTTACATCCGAACACAAAAAAATATTTTGAAATTAATTTTTTTTAGCCCTGCAAAGACAAAATATCTTACCTTGGTGTGTGGTAAACTGGTAATTGAGTGTGGGTTTGAGTGGGAGGTATGGTGGGTTTTTTTTTTTTAATGAAAAACATGTATTTTTTTATTTTTAGAAGGTATGGTTTGTGCTTTAATCTTATCTTATAGTTTATTGGTAATTGAAAGATTTTTAGGGATATATGAGTCTTTTTAAAAATTTAAAAATGGTTAAATAATTAAATTACCCTCTAATGTAAAAAAATTAAAGTTGTTAACTGATAGTATTTCTATCTGTTTTTTCTTTTAAAATTACAATAAACAAACTTTTTTACTCCTACATTCAATAAAAAATAAGATATGCATCAAGTGGTATTTTTATCCTTTCACTTTGGTTTTTTGTTAATTACAAAACCATTGAGAACAATTTGGTCTTTTGCACTTAATTAATTAATATTTAAATTTAAAAAATTATTGACACATGCAGTACACGTGCCAGCGTGTTGGAGACATGCGCACCCTTTAGGTGGTACATTCAGTGTCTCCTTGTAACAAAACATGCTTATTAGCCATGTTGTTGGAAGTGTCATTGTGTTTTTTTTCTCCTATTATGGTGTAAGTCGGTGATAGTGAGGCGGTTTGTCATCAGAGAACCTTTCTTTCTTTTTTTTCTTCTTTTCTCTCTTCTCCCTAAAAAGATAAGTTAACCCTCTTTGTTTTTGATATTTCAATTTTAATCATTATTCTTTTTATTTTTAATTTTGATTTTTGGTTTTTTTTATAAAAGTTTTATTTGTTTTTAATGTAGTCCTTCAATTCCTATTTTTCTTTTTATTTTTTTAATTTAGTCCTTCTTCTTTTTATTTTTTCCCTAGCTCTTTCGTAACAATTTTATTGATTTTCAATTTTATCATTTCATCCAAGTTTTTGGTGTATTACATTATTTGATTTGGTCCCCATTCTTTTGATTTTGTTTCCTTTTGTTAAAGTTATTTTTCTTTTCAATTTAACCCTCCAATCAAATTTTTTTGTTTCCCTTTATTTTTTTTTATTTTGATTTTCACCCTCATTCTTTTAATTACCATTTTCTTTTTCAATCATTTTTGTAAATGATTATTTTTCTTGATTCCATACTTCAATTTTTTATTTGCTAAGGATTGGGCTTCTTGGTTTTTTCATGTATGGTGTTTTTGTTCTAATAATTCAGGTCACGGGTTTGAAAAGTTAACGCGAGTTGATATTCTTTTTTAGGCATTTTTTTATTTCATCATTTAACATTATTTATTTTTTAAGATTGGCTTTATGGTTTTCTTCAAAAAAAAAAAACATTTTAGGTTATTCCGATCTCATCACTTAGGCCATAGGTTCTTTGGGTTAAACCGGGTTGACCTGCCCCTTATTACCCAAGTTATGTGTTTATAATGTTACCTCGGGTCGACTTGGGCCGATTCTTTATGTCATTTTTTTTTATCCAGTTTCATAATTTCAAAGGTTTATTTTCCAAGTTATCGTTATTTTTTTAAAATAAAATTATATTATCTCATTAAAATAAAATCAAGTCGTTTATTTTTTTTATTTCTTTAAAACATGCTTGTAGCACCTAAGACTATTATTACCTTTTTTTTCTTGTTTTCCTTATTGTAATTTTAGTTTTTATTTTAATTGATACCTTTTTTTAATGTCTTGTTTTAAATATTTTTTATTTATATTTTAATTAATATCCCTTTCTATTATTTTATATTTTGTTTATTTAGCTTTTTTTAATATTTTATATGTATTTAATTTTTAAAGATATTATTCTGATTCATCTATGAATTCTTTTAATATTTTAAACAGATGAACTTTATTTTTAAAAATAAAAATATTTATTTTTAAATAAAATTTTCTAATATGTGCAGGCTTGCATAATATGTTTTTATTTTATTCAATCAATTTCATGTGTGTGTTTATTTTTATTATCATTTGATTGAATGAAAATTTAATTTTGATAAATAAATTCATTAAACACAACTAGATAAATGATTTTTGTTGTAAGATTAAATATCATGATCTATATTTGTCGCTTAATTTTTCTAGTTTTGTTTTTAGTTATTTTTGGTGTAACATGTAATAATTCATTAAACACAACTAGGTAAATGAATTTTGATGTAACATGTAATAATATTTTTACTTTTCTCAACAAAAATCAATGAATTTGATATTGAGAGTAATTTTTTTTTCTCATTACCCATTAGTTATTGTTGGATTGATCAGAGACAAATTCATCTTTTAACTTTTTTTTAATCATAATACAATGACTAAATTTTCCTTTTAAAATTGGTGCTAGGGATATTTTTCATATTTCAAATTGGTATTTTAGTTATAGTCAAGTGATTGAGGGGAAATTTAGTATTTTAATAAATATAAAATATAATTTAAAAAACAAAAGAGGTTGGCGTAGGTAACGCAAGTCCCAATGTGTGGAGTGCCTTTACAGTCTTTAGGCGGCACGTGAAGCTTTTCCTAGCGGTCAAATGCCGCCTTCCACAACGATGTTGGAAGCGGTTCAATGTCATCCTAGTGGTCATGCGTGTGTAGATGACGAAGTATCGATTGAGCTTTGATGAATTTTTTTTTCTTCTCCACCCTTCTCTCTCTCTCTCTCTCTCTTCTCTTCAAGTTTCACGCTGTTAAGCCAAAATGTAAAGGTGTCCTGTCATTTGTTTTTTCTTTTCAATTTAGTATGTATTTTTTTATTGTTATTTGTCTTGTTTTTTTTTTTGTTGTTTTTTCAATTTTTTTCCTTATTATTTGGTTTTATTTTTATATCAAATTTGATCCTTATTCTTTTAATTATTATTATTTTTACCCTTTTTAATTGAATTTTATTTTTAATTTGATCTCTCATTATTTAATTTTAATTTATTTTTATGTAAAATTTAATTCTCAATTTTTTTTTTTAATTTCATACTTCAATAAGATATTTTCATAATTCTAACACAACATGCCAATGTATCGTCTCTTCAGCATTAGCTTCAATGTTCTCTTACAAATACATCGGTTTGCTGCTCTCACTTGACTTGTGTGGCTGGCGGAAAGCCTTCACAATTTCATTGTTTGGTGATTAATATATGATAAAGTTATAGCAAAATATATAGCGGTCCTGTTCGAATTAAAACTAGCTTTTGGTACATGATTAATGGACACCATATGTAGAATATGACCAAATCTTACCCAGATTTTGCCGGTCTAATTTCAGTAAATCTAAAAAAAACTTGAACAAAGCTATGATCAGATGATATAAAACTATTGATCCTAAACTTTATTCGAAAGTTAAAATCTTGTATTATGATAGTTTTTTTATATAATATAAGAGATTTAATAATCAAACAGTAAGAAATTTAAATTTAACTATCCTTGTTTTTAATTACATTAATAAAATTAAATACAAGATATATATAGATTTAAAATCTAAAAAACTTTTATTTAAAAAATGAATCAAAAGATACTATAAAACTATTTTTTTAGAATTCATCTCATATATAACTTCATCGAAATGGTTTTTTAAACACCAACAGATTCTTGACACTAAAATCACCTCTTTATTTTTCTTTTCCAATTCTTCTCTTTGTCCTTTAATTCGCTCTTTCACTCTTTACTGCAACCTGGTGCGTGATAAAGGTAACCATGATCATATAGTTGTGTTCCTCCATGCTGCAAAGTATTAGGTTTCATTATAATTATTCAATGATTTAAGTTAATATTTTTTTTTCTGGAAACCACATGAATAATATTGGAAATTTTTTTAACTATAGAAGAGATCGACGTTGATCATATATAGTAACCTTACCTTTATAATTATGTTTCATAACATGTCTTACATGACATGTTAATTTAGTCTATCAAATCCTACATGACATGCTTTTCTATGCATTTCTTGGTTTTTCACAAGTTACTCACACAAACGTTTCTTGCATGCAACTTTTATAAACACGCAGAAAGTTTTTCTAGAAAAGTATATATCGTTTTCTGTATTAATAATACTATTCATAACCAATATTTTTACCAATAGCGTGCATGACATAACAACCATCATATAACACGAAAATCAACGAGCAACCATGGCTAGCTAATGGATGACCAACTTGAGTATCAATTTCTTCATCAATGATACAATATTTTTTCCATGAAAAAATTTCAAGATTTGGATGTATAAATACATCAAGTCACCTAGCAAATAGCACAACCAGACCTGCATGATAGGGAGCAATTTCCAACAAGTCAAGTCCCCCATTCTAGATCATAAAAGCTAATAAAGGCTATAAAAGTCAGCCAAAGGCCATGAAAATTAGGTCAAACCATTGAAAATCAAGCCAAACCAAGTTAGGCTAGATGCGCACTCTTTAACCTTCACTTTATTTTTATTTTCATGTATATTGTTTCCCTCTACATCCACATATTGATTTAAGTATCAGAGAGTTTCCTATTCCTTATAGGGTTTATTTTTTTCAGGTGAATTGCATAGCCACTAACTAAGCCCATCAACCCAACCATGAAAAGCTTAATTTCTGCATGAAGTTTTTTCATGACTTAATCAGTGGCATTATTTGTGGAAAGCTAAAAAAAAAACTAGTTCATTCTTTTTCACTATTCACTAAAACTCTTTTCATGACTGATGAAACTTTTGGACAATGAAAAGTAATTGATCTCCCTACAATATGGATTTCAGCTCCCTCATGTCATTAACAACTCTCCTAACAAGTGTAAGTGTTCAACAATGTAGTTCTAGCCATATAAAAATAGCTTCACACTCTTATATTCAATCAATATGAAATTTAATACACAACTTTGTTATGTTCCTTAGATGCATAAAGGTAACTTTCCTTAGATGCATAAAGGCAACTCCATTTCCATGAAGGAATAGGAAAAAATAGCGTGCAAAGTATACATGAAACTTTAACTCTACAAAGAGATCACTCTCACTATGAAAAGCACTCCTCCACATATCCTAACCAATAGGAATGTTTATCTTCATCGTTCTTTCCCTAACTCGCACACACACACTTTTACAAAAAAAAACCTAGACATGAGATGAGATTAACTCTTAAAAAAAACATCATTCCAATCAGGTGGGAAACTCTCCTATTTGTCATAGAATGTTACACACTCATTTTTTAAAATTCCATATCATTCCATTTCATAAAATTCCATTTCATTGTATTTTTTAAAATTTCATGTTGTTGTGAAGGTCAATTTGGACAATTATAATGACTTTACAAATCCCAAGGAGCATATACAAAACACTAGAAGCATCTTAGAACTTATAACAGAAAATAGTGATGTTATATATAACATTCTCCCTATAATATCTCATGAATTTGCTAGGGTGTGGTATCACAGCTTTGGAAGGACTTTATCATTATCCTTTACAATCTCTGTGTGAAGCTCATCTCTCATTTTAACACTAGCATTCTAATCAAAAAAATAAAAAGCATAATTGAGCTCTTTGCCATCACCTAACGAGAAGATGAAAGCACCAGAGCTTATTTTCAGAGATTCAATGAGGAAATGCTAAATGTGGAAAATCTATAACTATTAATTATAGGAACGTCTATATACACTCTCTAACATAACTCTTTTTAATGTAAGACAGACAATAGAGAATTATATTTGAGTAGAAGAAGCAAGTGTCACTATACAAAAACACCCTTATTTTTAAAGAGCAGAATCTCCACGACACCATCAATCTCCCACTAGAGCATAAAAAAGAACACCAAAAGACATATTCGTGATCGCCTGATATTATCCGAGCTCCTGACCACACCTCTCACCACCACATGTGCTAAGGTATTGACCATCATCTAAGGAAAGTATTTCGTGCAATACCACCTCCTATGAAAAGCGATTCAAATACAAAGAACCTTAACAAGTTTTGTATCTTTCACCATGAACATAAGCATGACACTGTTTTCCATACACTAAAAGAAGAGATAGAAATATTAATCTCCAAAGGATATCTTCACTAATTTTTGAAGAAAAAAATACAACTAGAACAAACAAGAAAATGTCATCATGATACACTGTCGAAGATAAGATAATTCCTCAGAAATAGTATTACATTGTCTTTTAAATTTTTCAAATAAAAATAATTGTTCTTCTCCTTATCTCTACAAGAATCTCTATGCTCCAATGAAATATCCATGAAAGGGTCTCTATGTCTCCATTTAAATTCTTCAGGTCTTTAGACTATTTATCTCTAAAAAGACTAGGAATCCTCCTCTAGATCTCTGGACCACTTATCTCTAAGGGTCAGGGATCCTTCTCCAATATCTGGGATTGCTTATACATCCTTGAACGCATACACGAATTATATCAGTTACTTTTATTCTTACTTTTTCAAGATTATTTTAACAAGCAAACAAAAAAATAATAATTAAACTCTCAACTCTTTTGCAGAGATGTTGATAAAATTTTAACAAAAGCTACAAAAGGCAAGCACCCGTCCTTCTTACAAACATAGCTATGATAAACATTTTCATGCTATCTTAGCCAAGATGGTAAAATTTATACAAGTATTTCTATATTTTTATTGATTAAAGTTTTCCAAAAATGTATGTGTAAAAGACTTGGGAGGGGGGCAATGATGGTGCACTAAAAAATAAGTTTTTCTTCAAAGAAATTATGTTTCCATCCATTTGGTTGAGCCTAAATAGCTAGGATTTTCACCCAAAACTTCACTTTCGACCTGATGTTGACTCAGTCTATCTAATCCTACCTTAAATGCTTTTCATTGCATTTGTTTAGGTTCCCATGAGCCACCCACTTAGAATTTTCATGCACAAAACTTTTGTATGCACATACAAATGTTTTCTAGCAAAACAAGTACCCTTTTCTACACCAATAACATTGCTTATCTCCATCATTTTGACCAATGACGCGTATGACACAACAACCATCACATGAAACATCACCAAGGAGCAACCATGGCTAGCCAATGGATGACTAGCTTGAGCACTAATTTCTCTACCAATGAAACAATTGCTTCTCCCTGAAATAATTTCAAGGCTAAGGTGTATAAATACACTCAATTACCAGGTAAACAAGCTAGAGCACAACTAAACCTAAAAGCTAAGAAGCAATTTCTAGCAAGACATGTAGATCATAAAATCCAACAAATTCCATAAAAACAAGCCAAAGATCATGAAAACTAGAGCAAACAATTGAAAGTCTAGCCAAATCAGGGCCAACCATATAATTTTTATACCAGATATGCATTTCTTAACCTTCACTTTATTTTTTCTCTTCTTGTATATTTTTCCCTCTATATACACATACTGACTTAAACATGAGATTTATTTTCTTCAGGTGAATCACACGGCCATCAGATAAGCTTGCCAACCTAGCCATGAAAAACTTGATTTTTGTGTGAAGTTCTTTCATGACTTTATCAAATATTATAATATTTGATAATTTTATTTCTTTTTTAATTTTTTAACGAGTAAAAGTAGCATTACTTTGATATTATATAAAGATATTTGTTGCATTTATTCTTGTTCTTATATTCTTCAATAAGGTAACGAAGATCTCATCATACTTTAGTAGCATGTAACAACATGTACTGATAGTTCTCCTCACTACTAGTAAGTATTAGATTTGTGAGTGTTAAGAAGATCGAGAATTAATTGATAGAGAGATGTTTTGGGGAGAAATAAATAAATAATTTTTTTTCCTTTTGTAATTATTATTGTACATTATTATATTATAGAATACACTAAAAGGTGTGGATGGATTATTATAGATTAACAATGGTCATACACTTACAAAATGTTGTGGATAGACTATTCATTTTCTAATAATTCATTTTGGTCCTTAATTTTTTTTTTATGATTGATCCTAATTTAAGTCCAATTGCTTTTGATTTCTTAGGAAATGATGAAATTGAAAGACGAGGGACCACGGTGAAAAAAGGCGAGACACATCGGTGGCGTGCTAAAGATTTCGCAAAAAAATACACCTAGGTCCTCAATCTTTAAAAATAACACAATTTATACAATTTAGGTTCCTTTAAATTTACAAAATTCACTTTTGATACATAAGTTCATTTTTATTATTTTTCAATCACTTGTTAGAAGTAAGAGATAGAGATGGTTGCTAGATTCCAGTGATGAGAGAGAAAATTACCGTTCAAGCTATTTTCCAACAATAAGAGGGGATTGATGGTGGTGTTTTAAAGCCTCAATGTTACTTGAAAAAATAAATCTAAGCCGAGGAAGCCAAAACTAACTCGGTTTAATTTTGAATTTTTGGACTCATTTTTTTATTATTTTAGGCTGATGAGTTCATTTGTATGTGTTTTAAAGGTGTTGATGAGGTTTATGTTACCTGAAACATGTTGGCCCACGAGTTTGGGCTCTTTCTTGGCATTTTTTTAAAATAAAATATAAATTTAAGTAAAATAATTTTTTGAACTTGGTTGAGTTCATACCCCGAATCATTAGTTTAATGAGTTAAGACATAACACTCGGGCTATTATTTTTTTTCTTCCAATATTTTTTTAATTTGATATCTGTTTTAAATTTTTTAAAATAATTTTTAAATTTATATTTCAATTAATATCCCTCCTCTGTCATTTTTTCTTTTTATTTGACCTTTTTTGGATAGAGATTTTTTTTATGGTGTTGTGTGCGTTTAATTTTTGAAAAGATTATTCTCATTCATCTATAATTTTTTTAAAAAAAATTTTGTATAGATGAAATTTAGTTTTGAAAATAAAAAAATATTTATTTTCAGATAATATTTCTAATATATGCAACCTTGCATAATATTTTTCTTCTTTTATTTTATTCAATCAATATATATATATATATATATATATATATATATATAAGAAGCCTTGCATAGTATTTTTTTTAATTTTATTCAATTAATTTTATGCGTGTTAGTTTTTATTATCATTTGATGTAATAAAAAAATAATTTTAATGAACAAATTCATTAAACACAATCGCTAAATGACCAGTATTGCGAGATTAAATATTTTGATCTACATCTGTCTCTTAATCTTTTTTATTTTATCTTTATTTACCGTTAATGATTTTTTTTATCATTAATTTATACAAATAATTATTGATTTATTTAATTAGATATATACATAATTTTTTATATATATATTTAGAAAATATTCTTTTATAAAAAAAAATACGTTGACAAGATATGCATGTTCAATTTCTTTATTAAAAAAAATAAAATAAAACGCAAATCGAATGACTAGTTTTAACGTGTATTGAGTATAGCGGAAGATTTGAAGTGTATCTATTACCTAACAACCCTGGAACGGTAATAATAAGTGATGGATTTTGCGTGTTTGAGCACCAGTAATTGATTAGGCTCCCTTTACACTAGAGTGAAGAGAAAGGCATGACAGGAAGAAGACGGTTTTTTTCTTACAAGGAATACACACAAAGAATTAAAAAGCCGGACATGATCAACCTTTGCTTTATCTTATCACATCAGTTCTTGTTAATGTCTGCAAACGAAACAGAAAGATGTCAGGTTGGTAGGGAGCACTGGTCTTACTGCACCTTGGCATCTGGCTGCCTGAAGGCTCGATGGATCTCCTAATCACTGAAGGAAACCATGAGGGTGCATGGGAGCCTAAGACTACAAATTCTATATATGTCTAATTCAAATATTTTTCTATGCAGTAATGATAAATTAAGTCATCCATCGAACTCAGCTACGAAACGTCAGGTTCTTGCTGGGATTCTGGAAGGAAAACGAAGCGCCCGATGGTTGTCGTTTTTGTTGAAGTTTTTTCCAATCTAACCACCAATTTAATTCTATAATCTAGAAGAAAAGGATCTTTAGCTATCTTGACTTAATTAGATATATCCCGTTGGAGCTCTGGCAACTCCAAAATTCCAACCCCAAGTCTTGAGCTGATAACAACAGAGAAAGTTCTGGCAACTCCAAAATCCCAATCCCAAGTCTTTGAATACACTGGTGATTTTCCTTTCGAAGATGCGGAGAAGACCAATAAATTACCCTGGCCGTTGAAAACAAGGTATCCATAATTGCCAAGTATATATCAATATTAAATGGTAGCACGAGGGCATGCTCATCTATTAAAATATGGTGCCAACTAACACTAAAGCATTCAATATATCTCCTTGGGTGTGTAGATTTTCTCTCTCGACCTCACAGGTGTGTGGTTGATCCTCTAACCAAACGGCAAATCCAAAGTTAAATCAAAATTTAATTCTAATACTTGCACTAAAAAATCAGTTTACAGTAGAACTTTTTTATTTATTTAAGCAACGTATCTTGAAGTTCAAAATTAAAACTTTTTTAGTGATTTTTCACCATACTCAAACTCGGCTCAAACTCAAAATTTTGTTTAAAAAAACAATTACCGAACCACATGAATTACCCAAGATTGATTTCTAGTAGGATATTGATGAAGGAACTTTACTAAGGCGTAAAAGTGATAAAAAGGCAAAGGAAAGTGAGTATATAAAAGTGATATTAAAGATAACGAGGGACACTATAAAATAAGAGAGTGATACCTCCAAACTTGCAAACGGTCGAGACCCGCTCAGACATTATCATTGCAGAAGGGAGCGCATGTGCTTTTTGCTGTTGTCTCTTTAGCTTTTCTTTCGTTTTTTTCTTAGCTTTCAGAAAGATATGATACAATAAACAACAAATCATCAACAACGATAACCCTGCTCGCAATCACACTCCCCTTTCTTTTTGTCTCCATTATTTTACTTAATGTGCAAACCAAGACTATATGATAAATAATGGACATGAAAAGATAAGGTCAAATTACATGAAAAAAAGGCTACACAGTACCCCTCCCCAACACAAAAATCAAAGTGAAGGTCCTCAAAGGACAAGAATGATAATGATAAAAATATCTCACAAATTTCAAGTGTAGTGAAGATTTATTTGTTAATTTTAGGACTCGTGAGATTAGTTAAGATAAATATAAGGTGACCCAGACATCGTATTAATAAAAAAATAAAAGAGGGAATGGACCGTGCTAACCTATCATCTAGAAAACATTGACTTTTGTGAGCCTTAAGCCGTAACCAGTTAACACATACATACCCTCATGAATCACCACTTGTTAATTAAAACTTACCTGCAAAGAAAATGACATATTGACTATCAAGGGTCGATGATGATATTACCCCCCATACCCAACTCCCTTCAGCCAAACAAACCACAATCACTCCCTTTCGTCTCCTCTCTTCCATTCAATTTCTCCCTAACAACAACAGCAACAAAAAAAAAAATCATGCTAAACCCTGGCACAGAATCGCCCGATGACCAAGTCCATTCAGGTGACAGATATAATAGTAATGGTATCCTAAGTTATGGTGTTTTATCAAGAAAAACAGCAGATAACTATGGCAACTACCAGGGTTGGAATAGCATGGGGATATTTGGAGCTCAAAGAAAGGATGTACAAGCTGAGGAGTCTGGGGTTTGCTCACCTCCCTTGTGGAGGACTAGTCCACCGAGAAGCCCCCAGCATCGCCAAAATCATTACCGTAGTCTTTCTCCCTCATCAAGAACTCAAGCTATTGCTAGAGGCCAAAAGGAGCTCATGGAGATGGTGAGTAGAATGCCTGAGGGATGTTATGAGCTATCTTTAAGAGATATTGTGGAGCAGCCAATGGTGGTTGCTGATGCTAAAGAAGAAAGTTTTAGCGAAGATAGGAGCATAATCAATCAAGGAGATATGCATATATTAAGAAGGGAACAAGAGAAAAAGAAGAAGAAGAAGAAGAAGATTGAAAAAAAAGTGCATATGAATAGAAGTGGAAGCTCAATTAATGAAGGGTTTCTTCTGAAGATGGTTTTTCCAATTTCTTTTGGTTCAAGAAAGAAGAAAAAAAATAATAATAGTAATCCTCCGATCATCAATAACAGTTTAAGAGACGGAAGGGTTTCTCCGAGGCCTTTGCTATATGATAATGGATCTGAAAAAAGCGCCGATGAAGAGTGGTGGAACAATAAATTCCCAGAATCTAGGGACAGTGAGAGTGGTACTGCATTGAGTAGCAGTAATAGTGGAAGTTCAAAAAGCAGCGGCAGCAGCAGCGGCAGCAGTAGAAGTAGCAGCAGAAACAGCAGCAGGTATATTGCCATGGATGAATTTTTTGTTTAATTGCTTATTTCGTTAAAAACCTTATTGCAAAGTGACAAAGGTACACAATTTTCCTGATTTTACCCAAGGGAAGGGAGTCTAATCGAAAGATGGTGTTTTTTAGTAGTAAAAAGGCCAGACTCAACTAAATTTGATCTGATATTTCCTTTGTTCAATAAAATGAAGATAATATTTCCAATTCTAACTCCCTTAAATCCTAGATCAAACGCTAGGAGTATTTTTCTGGAGAACTAGGAGGATGCTAGGAGAACTTGAATGTAACTACTCTGACACGAAACAGGGGAATCATGGCAGGAACAGAACCTTATATAGAGCTGTCCCTTAATAAACAAAGTAATTAATCAATGGTTTTGAAATCAGTTCGTGCACTATAAAGTAAAATTTTGTATAGAATTCTTCTTGTGTCATCTAACTAAAAAGCAACAGCCCACCGGTCAAAAGTCTTTGCTGAGGAAACACAATAATGACAAATAGAAAAATGAACCACACAAGATTTCCATGTAACTTTCTGTTCTGTCCAAACCCTTTAACTCAGCAAGGACTAGGAATTTAAGACTCTGTGTTTCTTTTTGCAGCTTTAGTTAAAGAGAGAGCAATTAATTTTGAGTCTATGATGTCCAAATGTTTTGTTTGTAACTTGGGGTTCTTGATTGCAATGCAGGCGCGGAAGAGGTGGTTGCTGGTCTTTCATTTTTGCCAAGAAAGGCAAAGCAGCAAAATGAATATATGATCCGTCTTGTGTAAATTAGACTGGGTGTTGCACGTAATGTTTTTGCTATCCCTCTGCAAATAATGTTGAAATATCTGGCAGAATATAAAAGATTCTAATGGCAGCTACGATTTCCAGCAATGTATATCCTTGCTTGCTGATGCTTTAAGTATCTGCTACGAATTTTATTTATTTATTTTAATTTCAGTTTCTATACCGACTTGCATACCATGTTTGAGTGTGGGTAATGAAATCTATCTATTTTTCAATATTATGTGTTTTTTTTTTCCTATAGTTTAGGTGAAGAGTTTGAAATATATATATATATATATATATATATATATATAATACTTTTATTTCGTCCTTTTCATGGTAGATTTGTTTGTAACCAAAATTAATTATCTTAATTAACCGTTTATCTTAATTAACCGTCATAAAAGAAATTAAAAAAAAACAAACATTTTTTTCTTTAAAAACCTTAATTTAACATAATTTTTTTATGTGATGAGATAAGATGATAAAAAATAATTTTTTATGGGTCAAAAAATTATTTTATAATAAACTCAAATTTAACATAAACTAATTGAGAAGGAGAATTCATTGTTCCCCTCCAACAAAGCATTGTTTACTTGAACAATGCTTCTTTTTTTTTGTCTTTTTTTGTTTTTGTTATTTTTTATGACTTAGTTTTTTTTCAATTTCATTCTTTAATAGATTTGTTTATTTCAGTTTCATAATTCAGGTCATAAGTTTAATGGGTCAACATAGGTTTCTTTTGTTACTTTTTTAGATGAATTCTTTTTTTAATTTCATTCTTGAATATTTAGTTGTTTTGGAATTAGGTTTCAGAATTGTTTTTGGTTTATTTTCTATAAAATTATCTTGATCTTAATACTTGGGTCCGGAGTTAACCCAAATTGATATATATATATATATATATATATATATATATATATATATATATATATATATATATATATATATTTTTTGTTTAATTAATTATTTTTTTCAATTTCATTCTTCAACATTAATTTGATTAGAAATTGAGATATATAATTTGTTTTGATTTGTTTTCTTTAGAGTTATTCTAGTTGCATAACTTGGGTTTCAGCCGTGCGGATGTAGTTAACTTAAGTTGTTTGTATTTTGGGTTTTTTTTTTATTTTTTATTTTATCCTTCAACATTGGGTTGATTGAGAATTGAGTTTTATAATTTGTTTTAATTTGTTTTCTATAGAGTTATTCAGGTCTCACGATCCGGGTCGCAAATTTGACAAGTTAACTAGGTTGATCCAATATATTTTCGTCTCAATATTTATAAAAAAAAAGATGTTGTCTTGAAATATTTTTAGTCAAATAATGTTTCTAATGGTCGTCCAAGTTGTCTTTAGACCAATCACGTTGATTGGGTCACATAAGGTTAACACTCGCAAGGTTTAGTTTTTTTTTTCCCTACTAGAAAACATGTTAGCAACACCTTGATTTTTTTTTTCGGTTAAATATTGATCTAACCACCAAGACAACACATGCTAATGATATAGTTCAAGTAAATAATAGGTTGGCAAAAACCAAATCCAAGCCTTATCCCAAGGTGAGTGCACTTGTGTGGATTATTCCTAAATTATTTAAGCTCATTTATGACTCCTTAACTTTACATTACATAAACTACAAAACAATCTTGTATTTTTTTTTACCTAGGATATAAGGTTTTGGGTTTCATAAAAATATACCAATAATAGGTTCTTGAGATCAATTTCTCATTGACATATAATTTGTTTTAATTATACTAATGTTCCATGTCATAGAACTTTTGTTGAAAAATAATTTCAAACAAATTTTCAATCCTAAAAATGTGTGGGGTTTTTACTGGTGCCCCACACCTTGTACACACAGACTTGGAGCATTGCGGATTCGCATAATGCTTTGTTTTTTTTAATTTTAATTCTTGAACTTTTTTTCTCTTCAATTCCAACATTTAGTGATCAAATTACTGACTAATTTCTTATATTTTGTTATAGAAAAACACAATTAAAAAATTGAGAACCAAAGTTTAAAGCACGACCAAATCAACCAATCTAAAATTTGCACAAAAATGTTCTTTTTTGTCCCTTTATTTTCTGTTTTTTTTATCATAGTCCCTTTAGTTTTTGAAAGTTTTGTTTTGGTCCAAAACTTTATTTTTTTCATTTTTGAGTTGTTGGTTAGAGAGAGAGAGAGAGAAATTCAATGGAAAATAGTGGGGGAAAAAAAGAGAATCATCAGTTAGCCACATTCTAGCTATGAAAAAGTTTTATTATTGGTGTCAATGAGTTCTATTCGACGAGAGAAGTTACCTTAAGCTACTTTTTTCCCTTTGATATTGTTGGAAAAGATAGATCAGGGTTGAGAGAGAATTTTATTGTATTTTTAGATGAATTTAGAGGTATTTTGAGCTGATTTATTGATTCATTCACATTATAAGAATGCTTTTTCAAGTGAAAACAATGAAAAATAATTTTTTTGGTAAAGAAAATCCTCTGGTCTGATTTTCCAACCATTTTTTGGTGGTCAGAAATTGGGTAGACAAATGACGCATCACCTATTTCTTTAGAGAAATAAATAAAAATAAAGAAAAGAAACGGTTAGGTGTGCATGACTTTTTCTTTAATGGGCTTGATGAACCCTAATCACATGACCTTTTTTTTAATTTTTTTTAATTTAGATTAATTAAAATAAATTAATTAAGTGTGTGAGAGAGGTGCTCGACCCATTAGGTATTCAATTTCTATTGAGATTAATTAAAATAAAAAAAGTTTAAAAATAGAATTGTTATAATAAAATATTATTTAATTTTTTACTTTGTTTTCAAATATTTTCAAATAAGATTATAACATGATATTTTCTTTATGAATTTTATTCAATTGCTTTCATGTACATGTTTATTTTTATTAATTTTTTAAATAAAAAAATTAAATTTAAAAAATAAAGTTATTAAATACAATCAAATTTATAGTTCCTGTTGTGAGATCAAATATTTTTGATTTATATATATAAATTTTTTAATTTAATTTTTAGCTAGTATTTTTTATCAATATAATTTCTGATCCATTTATTTAATTAAATGTATGAAACCAGTTTTGAATTTTCTTAATGTCAAAAAACAATGCTAGCACGTTCATTTTTCTTAGTCCAATCACAATGAAATGCGTTTATTTAAGACGTGGCTATTGGCTCAGACCAATAAAATAAATAATAAAATGACTTTTATTTTATTGTCAAGGTTGCCTTAGCTAAGAGTTTGCCTAATTACCTGCCATCATAATTGACGGTCACATTTCAGCATAATTTGAGTTTCTCACTTTTCTAACATTATTAAATAAACCATTTGTAGAAAAAAAGTCATAAATAGCTGCATGACGTTGTACACTTGTGTTTTGAACATTCTAGAAAGTTGTACAATTGTGCCATTTCAAAAATCAGGAAACCATTTTTTTTTTATTCCCATTCTTTAATATTTTTTTTTTTAAAGAAACTGGGTTTGGGATTCAATATATTTAATGAGAAAATAATTTTGTTGCTGCTAGTAGGGCGCTTAATTTTCTTGATTCTTCTAAATTAATCAGGAAAATAGTTTTTTTTTTAAATCTTTCTACATTAATCTTTATTTATTGATTAAAAAGATTGAGCTCAAAAACCCACCAAACATATAATAATAATAACAACAACAATAATAATCATGATAATTATAAAAAAATATTATTTTTTAACATAAAAAATATTCAAACATTATTAAATATAATTTGACTAAAAAAATTAAAGATGATATTTTTATCTAATATTAAAATAATAACATATTAAATTGACTCGGGTCAACTTGTATTAACCTATCAAATTTGTGACCTGAGTTATAAAACCATAATAACCTCATATAAAACAAGTTAAAACAAATTATGAAGTTCAATTCTCAATTAATTTAATATTAAATTATGAAATTGAAAAAAAATCAATTAAAAAAAACAAAAAAAATGACTCGAGTTAACTTGTTAAATCTATGACATGAGTCATAAGATGAGGATAATCAAATAAAAATTAAATCAAAATAAATTATGAAACCTAGTTTCCAATTAACTCAATGTTGAAGAATAAAATTGAAAAAAAAATCAATTTAAAAAAGAACCCAAGTCAACTCAGTTTAACTCGTTAAACCCATGATTCGGGTTATGATTTCGGGATAACCTCATATAAAAAAACAAACCAAAAAAATAACTTGAGTCAACCCGAGTTGCTCTGACAAACCTGTAATTTGGGTCATTAGATTAGGATAACTCTATATAAAGCAAATTGAAAAATAATTATGAAGCACAATGCCTAATAAACCCATTATTGAAAAATAAAATTGAAAAAAAAATCAATCTATAAAAAGAATACAATAAAACGACCTAAGTCAATCCAAATTAACTTATAAAACTCGTGATCCGGGTAATGAAACATGGATAACCTAATATAAAGTACACAAAACAAATTATGAACCCTAATTTCAAATAAACTTGATGTTAAATGATGAAATTAAAAAAAAAGAAATAATTAAAAAAATAAAATAAAAAAACTGAAATCAACCGAATTAACAATTAAAAATTTGTGAAATTTAAGGATAAAAATTTCTAATCAATTAAAAATTTAAGGATAAAAAAATATAGATTCAAAAAAAATATATATAAAAAAAACACATAATAGTATTTTGTGAAATAATGCTCGGTGGAAGCATCTTTCAGTTTTTGTTAATTATAATAATAAAAAAAAAATAAAAGTATAAATTTATAAAATGGAACGGAATTTAGGAATGTATACATCAAATAGTAGGATAAGTAGAAAGATATATTTGTACAAAAAAACAGAACAAATTTTCTTGTCATGTAGCAGTTGTGCCTATCAGATGTCGGCTATGATTTGTTAGCAAAGGCTCTTCGTTTAGGTACGAGTATTTTCGTTCTGGATTAATTTTTATTTAAAATAATAACTAAATTGATTTTTTTAATTTAAAATAAAAACTGGTTTAAACCAACTTAATTTTAATTTAATTTAATTTAACTTATATAGTTATCAACAGATAAAACTGAAAAAAAAACTATTTTGTTTTTTATCTCATTGGATTGGACCCAAAAATAAAACACTCTTAAAACTAATGCCTTAATGGCTCTCACAATCACATCTACATCGCTCAACAAAATGCTATTTAAAATCCTAAACCATATCTAACCCTGAAAAAGAGACACAAAGAACATGATAAAAAAAAACAAAGAATTCATGACATTTACAATCATTTATGCTAATTATATAACTCATGATTGTTGAGATGCTCATACTTTATCAACCCTCACGACTCTGCAATTGTTAACCGTTTTCTACTTGGACATTAACGACCCAGATCTTGACCTGGCAATAAAACAAAATATATTTAAGAGAGAGAGAGAACGTGATGAGAGGGTTATTTTGGTTTAGGTTAGGGTTGGGAAGGAAATTCAGTTTGTGTATATATATATATAAGTGTTGGCTGAACCAATTTGGTTTGGTTTGGTTTGGTTTGGTTTTTTTTATAAATATATATTGTTTAATTTTTCAGTATAATAGTGGGGTTTTTTTTGGTCTTTTCTGCAAAATAAGGCAGTTGAATTGAAAATCATGGGAGTTTATATTCAAGCACGTGTAAAGAGAGGGTAATACTTGGGGAGATTGGTTAGCTATATTGCAAGCTGATTTGGAGCGTGGCAAGATCCTTTTAGAAACTGTACCGTAAGGACTTGTGCCTCTTTTGTGGGCTCAGTAGTGATTACATAAGATACTCAATTTCTTAGAGTATCTGTTGTATGGCTTGAGCCTATGGGCTTGAAAAAGATACTTGGACTCAATTTCTTAGAGTATCTGTTGTGTGGCTTGGGCCTGTGGGCTTGAAAGACATACTTGTACTGAATTTCTTAGAGTATCTGTTGTGTGGCTTGGGCCTGTGGGCTTGAAAGAGATACTTGGACTCAATTTCTTAGAGTATCTGTTGTGTGGCTTGGGCCTGTGGGCTTAAAAGACATACTTGGACTCAATATATGATTTTCTTAACTCCCCTCTCAATTCCAGACTCTAAATAATTATTCTTCTCGAAAAAAGTTGTGTTTCAACTAATCAATGTGTTGTTTCACATAGTTATCATTTATATGTAATTAAAATTTTATGTAAAAAAAACAAGGAGACGTACACTTTTTTGTATTTTTTTTTATGAACCATTTTGCTTTTTATTGTTTCATATAGTAATGAATTACATTCAATTTAAGACTCATATCCGAATAAAAGTAAAAATAAAAAGACATTTCTTTTTTTTTTCTTGAACCATTGTGCTCTTCAGAAAAATTATGTTATTTTATCTTAATGAAAGTGTTGTTTTCAAATGTTTAATTAAAATGCCCGGTAGTCAACACAAAAATAAAATTAATTAAGAAGACACTTTTGATTTTCATTTTTCTAAATCATTGTGCTTCTAGTAAGGTTGTGTTGTTTAATGTCTGTTCGTAAGTGTGGTTGCTGTTTGCTTTTTGAAGTACTTTTCATACCGAAATGCATTAAAATGATGTTTTTTTATTTTTTAAAAATTATTTTTAAGATCAACGCATCAAAATGATCCAAAACATATAAAAAAAATTAATTCTTTATAAAAAAAATTAATTTTTTTGAGAACACAATACGTTCTCTAATCTTAATCAATGTGTAAATTCATCAAGTAATCGGTTATGTTTAATTAAAACATCATTAAAAAATAAATTAAGGAGACACGTTTTATAAATTTTTTTCCCTGAATCATTAAGGAGATCTTGTTTCATCTTAATTAATATGATGTTTTATACAGTAATTACTCATGTTTAATTATATTGTCATTGTTAAAATAAAAATAAAATCAAGGAGATTTCTTTTATTTTTTTTTCTTGAACAATTGTGCTTCTTTAAAAGATTATGTTGTTTCATCTTAATCGATTTTTTATTTCACAAGTATTATTAATTACATTGAACAAGTCATTAACAATTGTAATTAACCAATATGTAGAAATAGAAATATCCTCAATCAAAGACTTCATGAATTTGAAAATGGAAAAAAATGAAAAGGAATAAAATTAAAATCAAGAAGAAAAAATTACTCAATTAATTTTTCTAAGTATTAAAAGTAATATACATATCTTGCGTACACAACACAGAACACACATCTAGTTTACATAGAAAAATAAAAAAGAAAACAACCCCAATTACATCTTATAAATCAACTTCGCAATCAACACCATTTTATCACATAAATGGTGCAGCTGGTATGTTTATTTAGGATGACAATTTATTACATAAATAAGAAAGGAAGGAAGAAACCATAACATGAGTAAAAGCACACAGAGACCAGCTGCACGACGGTCATCTCCTCACAAGGGCTAGGAGTAAATAACTATTTGTTCGTTCATAGCCTAAGTTGTTCAAGGCATGATTGAACTTCAATCTCGTGATGGCCATTAGCCTCCAAGGATTCCTTGTACGTCATCCCTCGGTAGCCCAATGGGTGAAAATGATCCACAAACTTTGTCGCCGGAATCACAACGGTGTCTAGAGATGGTCCATGAAGTGTGGCAAGAGAGATTCTTCTGACCTTGTTGGTGTCCACCACCACCTGATGAATATGACTCTTATATTTGCCATTGGTTAGAACCTGCAGTAAGAACACAGGATTTACGGCCAACCATCAGAAAATTAGATCAGGGATAGAGTGATTTTGAACGCTTGAATTTATTTGATTTCCATAATTAAGTGAGTGCATGATTTTCATAATGAAGTAAGTGGATGTCTATTAATTAAAATATTTATGTGTTCATTAAAAATATCAAGATAACATTTAATAAATAAGCATAAGAAATTATGAGAAATATTTTTTGCTTTCAAACTTTAATTTTTTCCCTTATAAAAATAAAATATAAAATAACTCAATTTCTTTTATTTGACCAATTCAATAATATCGACATCTTTTTTTTTAATTAAAATTGTCTTTTTCTAAAAACAGTTTTGGTACAAACGTACACATTAATAAGTTTAAAATAATTGACATCCACAGGATACAAATATATCTAAAATCATTTCACATTTCACACTTTTTAAACCAGATACTTATTTAAACAAAATTGAAAATCAGACATCCAATTATGAACATCAAATAACTTTCACGCACTCAAAATCATGTTATATTAATTAGATTTTAATTGATTGAAAATGTATAATTTTGGGGAATATATTTTTTCTAATCAATTATTTGTTTTTTCTTATCAGGATTTATTATAAATTTCTAAACTTTCTAAGAAAATTCTCAGATCCCAGTCAATAGCATCCCCTTAAAAATTCTAATTATATAAGTTTACGCGGCTATTAAAAGTATTTGTGCAATAAAAACATAAAATAATGAAAAAAATTTAGTATGTAATATATATTGATGAGTTTATAATAAAAGTTTCAATTATATATGTTTTTTTTTTATCCTGCTGCAGATATTTGCTTAAAACAAACAAAGTACTAGCTAGATATATGTGTTATTCTCAAACGGAACACCAAACCGTTGATAATTTGATACTTGGAAGTTTCAAATCTCATATTTTGGAAATGATGGAATAAAAATTTAGAGATGGAGGGGAGATGGCGCTATATCCCCATCCTATAGCACAAAATCTATTGAACCTCCTCGGTAGTGGATCAAGATAATAATTAATGATCTTTAGGTTATATCGCGACTAGTTATTAAGAGGGGAAAAAGATTGTGTCGCAGAGGACTTCAGTTACCTCCAGATGATCTCCGATTTGAATTAGGAAGGCATTACGAGGTATATATACGTTGATCCACTTCCCTTTGTGCGATAGCACTCGGAGACCGCCATTCACATCTTGTATGAGAGAAACAAAGAAGCCAGGGTCGGTATGCGAAGGCACTCCAATAGAACCTTTTGACTGGAAATTGGGTGGATAGACATTCATGGCAGATACATCAAATCCTGACTTCAGATTGAAGAACTTCTCGATGTAAAACTCTTCAAGTCCCAAGATCTTGGATATCGCCCTCGCCAAACCAATTTTAACATCTTGAAATCTCTTGAAGTACTCTTCTAGGGCCTTGCTGTAATTTATTAACAGAAAATTAAGGGCCTAGCGTTAGGGCACGTATAGATAGAGTCCTGAGAGCAAGACGCAAAATTGCATGTTTTGTGCTTAATTTTCATTTCTTAAAGAAAAGGCCGCGGGTCTGTACCTGAGGCTAGCTGGTTTAGCGGGGCAATGGAATTGGGGATGCGCTACCACCTTGAGATATTCCCTATTTTCCCCAGCATGGGAATTTAAACCCCACATGATCCTATCTGCTGGGCTACTTTTCACGTACTCCTTCCTCTCCTCCTCCTTCGTCACTTCAAAGAAATCAGCAATTCCCTCCAATGCACCTTCAATCACACTATCGGGGACGCCATGATTTACCAGCTGCAAAGATCACTAAAGCTTAATCGATAACCATGCATGACACGTTTTTATATATAGATATTATAGCGATTCGTCAAAAAGATGACATGGTAACCATGATGCATGTGCAGTCACTGCACATCGTATAGTTAATTTGCGAGGCATTAACGTATATAATTAATTAAGAAAAGAAGTTGTTTCATGATAGAAAAACATAAGTTATTGGGCCATAATTTTACGTAGAAAAAGTTTCTAGGTCGTGGATTAATTATTTTCACACACGTACATATAATATTGGAGCTCTTTTTCACTCCTTAATTTTGTCAATTATTACAATTGATCGAGAAAATAGAGTTTTGAGGGTACATACATAGAAGAATCCGTACTCGTCACATGCGTTGCTTAGATTGTCGAGGGCCTTGGATTGTTGGATGGGATCATCAGAGAAAAGCATGAGGAAGTCGATGGTTGGGATATCTTCATCGACTGCTAAAACGGAGTCCATGGGAATGATGTTGGAGAAGGGGACAGAGGTTATGTTGGTGTGTTCACAAGTCTCTTGGGTATGCACTGGAGATGTTTGAGCCATATGATTCTGAATATGTGTGTGTTTGTGGAGAGATCGAGTGGGATACCAACTAGGGATTAAATAAAGCAAGGAAGGCCTAGTCTGTTCATGTGCATGGATAACAACTTCCACATTTATAGACGGCCTTGTAAAGCAACTTGAATTAATATATAATAAACAAAAAGAGAACGTGTAGCTCCCTAATTAAATTAATAAACTACGTCCTTTGAAAAATTATCTGTATAACTAGAACAACCGAGGTTTTTCCCAGCTCCTCAGTGAAGGAGCTGCCCCTTTTATTTTTCTTTTCCCTATTTCTAGAGAGAAAAAATTTCTTTTGATTTAATTCTTTTTATAGCCTAATTAGATGAGACCAAGTTTGAAATTATGGTAGAAGCATCAAGAGATAAAGAATTAAAATATAAACACAAAGAGAATACATGATCAATCACAAATTTATTATAATATGTTTTTTATCCAAAAGTTAATTTTGTTTATGTTTTTTATCCAAAAGTTAATTTTGTTTATTTTTTGCTTTTAGAGTTTGTGAGAGAAGAAGGAATCGTTAAAATATGATATAGCAAGAGAAAGTTATTGTTTGTCATGATTTTAGCAATTAAAATACTAAAATTTAGTGTTAAAGAGTTTCATTAAATAATAGAAGCTTGATTATGATGGTTTTTGGCTTTCATCTTGCAAAATAAATAATAAATTAATAAAGAGTTCCATTAAATTTAGTTTTTTTAGATCTAGTTTATTTTTATGTTTTTGAATGATTTTGGTATGTTTTAGAATTAATAGATGATTTATAAAAGTTTTTACAGTGTTTTTAATGATTTTTCAAGTAAAAATAATTTTAAAATTGGATTTATACAATAAACACATTTGTAATATTGATTTTTCACCTAATAATTGTTGCTTCTTGTATGAAATACATGGAGATAGTTTATTATTCCCATTTGGCCAGACTAACTTTGGCTGGTTCCTTGATCAATGTGACGCGAATTTGTCGAATTCTTCCAATGCGTGAATTAAATAGTTTGATCTAATTAGTAATTACTTTTAATCTAATTTAAGACTGTAAAAGTTCTGTTGACATTAGAATTAAATAGTTAATTTCATGAGCAAATATGGCCAAGCCGTCGTTAGGTGAAGATAGTTGATGAGAACTTTCCTTCTTCTTGCTTCTTAGATTTTGCTTCCTTTTGTTTATTACTATTTACAATATATTTTTATAGATGCTTCAGCGACCGTAAAACAAGAGTTAATGCGTTGAGTCTTTTAAAATTGCTGCCAGTGAAAGGATGCTGCACCTGGTCCATGTATGGCAACCTTCATTAAATTGGTCTTCGTCTCTTTGATATTAAAATGGAAGGGAACGAGGATTGTATTATTTATTCTTTATATTATGTCAACATGATGTTTGAGCCATAGATTCTGAATTAATTAGATGTTGCTCGTGCTATGTTACAGGATTGTATTATTTATTCTTTATAAAAATAATGTCGCACGTATGTTTTAAAGTAAGAAGGAGAAAAAAAACTTCTATTTGGGTTATAGTTTGGAATGAGTCAAATAATTAAGTTAGTTTTACTTAAATCAGATGATAAAAAAAAATAGCAATGATAGAACCGAAAGTTAAAATAACGATCACGATAACTTAGAAAAAAATATTTTCTAAAAAAAAAAAGATAATGTAGTTCAATTTTCATCCAATTAAATATGGAAAGATAAAATTAGATAAAAATAAAAAATAAACATAAATTAGCCTGAGTTAACTCAAGTTAGCAAGATAAACATGTAATCTGGTTAGTAAGGGGTTAGTAAACCCGAGTTAACCTATCAAAACTTGCAGTTTAGGTCATGAGATCGGGATAACCTAATAGAAAATAAATCAAAGACAACCACAAAGCCTTTTTTTTTCAAAAATAATGTTGAACGATGAAATCAGAAAAGAAAATATGTAAAAAGAAGAAGATATCAACTCACATTAATCTTTCAAACTCGTGACCCAGATTATTAGACTAAAAGCACCTTACACATAAAAGCTGTGAAGCCCAATCTTTAATCAATCAAATATTAAAAGATGAAATTGAGAAAAAGAAAATCAATTATACAAAAATATCCAAAATAAAAAAAATAATAATTAAAAGAATGAAGATCAAAATTGAAATAAAACATAAATTAGAGGACTATAAAAGTGAAATTGAAAAAAAAAATTATTGTAACAAAAGAATAAAAAAAACAAGGACCAAATTGGAAAAAATAATATATCATAAATTTGGATTAAAGGATGAAATAAGAAACAAATAAATATTGTATAAAATGGTCAAAAAAATCAAAAAAATAAGAAAAAATATAAAGAATAAGGACCAAATTAGAAAAAATAAAATATTATGAATTGGGATTGAAGGATTTAATTGAAAAACAAACAAAACTTTTACAATAAGGCTATAAACAAAAATTAAAAATCAAAAGTATAAGAACCGAAGTTGATATATCAATAACATAAAATATTGATTAACTACGTAGTTCGAAAAATTTTCAATAGAAACTAAAAAGGAACTCCTCATAAAGCACTATTCATTTGAATAATGCTTTATATTTGTTTTTTAATTTTATTTTTTCATCCTTTAGTATTTTATTTATTGATGATTGAAATTTATAATTTATTTTAATTTACTTTCAATAGGTTTATCCTTATCTTTATATATATATTCCGACTTTTTTTTATTTTTTGCATTTTCTTTTTTTTTTCTTTTTCTTTGAATTTTTTGTTTATGCGAGGCCCTAAAAGGAGTAAATACATATGCCCCCCTCTTTACAATACTTACGGAGCAAATATTTGTTGAGTGTTTTGTGTAATAAGTTTGGAAAGATAAACAAACTGTTTTTCAAAATTAATCTTCTGAAAACTTTTAGTTTGGTTGATCTAAAACTCTATCTTTGCAGCAATTCCCTTCAACCAGAACTATGATCAAACTATTTACAGCTTGGTTAACCTGCAATCTCAATATGATGGTTCTCTTTAACTAGAACTATGATCAAACTATCTATAGCTTGGTTAACCTGAAATCTCAATCTAATGGTTCTTTTTAACCAGAACCTTGATCTCTAATACCTCCTGATTACAAGGTTTGAAAACTTGGTGCTTCCTAATTGTAGGGTTAGATTTCTTTGTGTTTTTTAATTGTAGGGTTAACCTAAAATTTCACATCTCAGTGGTTCCTTTAAAACAAAAATTTTATGTTGTAGCTTAGTTAACATGAAACCCTAATCTAACGATTCCTTTTAACAAGAACTAAAATCTCTATCTACAATTCGGTTAACTTGAAATCCCAATCTGGCGATTTTCTTTAACCAAAACTAAAAATTTTCCTTCCTTTTCAGCTTAGTTGACCTGAAACCCTGAATCTCAGTGATCCCCTTCAACTAGAGCATTCCCAAAGACTCCTTCTTTATCAGTCTTTTGACTCGTCTAAGTCTATTTTAAGAATTGTTTTGTAAAATAAAAACTTGTGCTATGTTTTGGGTTTCAATGCATGCATTCTTACCTGGTTTGAAAACATAGATCCCACCTTTTATTTGGTTTCCTATGAACTCCTTTTCTAGTATGAGCTTATTCATGTGTTTGAAATTGTATGCTTGAGTTAGGACCTATTTTTCATGTTGCCCCTCTTACCCAACATATTTTTGGGTAAAAGTGTCCAGCTTTTGTTTATTATGAGGCCCTTTCTTACTCCACTAAATATATGATTTGACATTACTTTCTATCATGCTCTTGTCAATGCTTTAATTTCCTTTTCCATTTGAAGAGCTTTTTTGGTTTTGTTTCAAGCATATAAATATTTCTTAAGAAGAAAAACTTTAAAAGACTTGTTTTCATTCATGAAAATTGAAACTTTCAATGTATACTTCAAAACAGTTCCTTAAGCAATTCCCACTAAAGGTTTTATTGAATTTCATAATGTGGTTCGCCTTTAGGTCAGACTTTTACTAGAGGTGACCTTCTGTTTTAGTTTTTTAAAAAAGATTTCAAGTATTTACTTGAAGAAATTTGTAAAGAAAAAAAGTTTTGCTTCATGTTAGAATTTATATTTTTCTTGCATAAATAAAAGCAGGTTGCCACTCATTTATCACTTCACACATGAATGGTATGATCGTTGTTTATCAATCCAGGTTTTGTGCACTTAATTAGAAAAGACTTCTAAAGGTATGTAACGCGAGACATGGTAATGGGCTAAGAAATAATGGATGTTTTTTTTTAGGCTCGAAAGGTGTTTGAAGGTTAAAAGACTTAGGATCGTTTTTTTTCTATCTCTTTTTCTTTGTGAAATGGTCTTATGGACTTTGTTTGGATAAACTCCTTTTCTTAATAAAGAGTCCTTCTTCAGGATCTTTGTTTAAGTCTTAAAGTGTCATCAAACCATCATTTTATTTTCCTTTCCTTTCCTTTACTTCTTCCTTCCCTTCTTTTCTTATGTAGATTTATTTGTTTTCTCTTTCTTGTCCTTCTCTTTTATAATGATGCCCCCTAGTGTTAGGTTTGTACTTTTATAGATCCATGTATGTATTTTGGCATTTTACTCACATTTCTTTTGCCCCCTATTATGGGGTGTGATCTTAATCAGGGGTTTTGTAAAAAAAAACTTACTTAGGCTTAAATTGGGACCATAAGGGATATATATTTTTTAGAAAGTGAAAGGATAACAAAATGGCATTTTCTTATTTCAAACATACATCATTAGTATTGCTAAACCTTGTCCTTTTTCTGAAAGAATTTGTGAATGATTATAGTGACTACCAACCATTTATCCATGCAATTCAAAATACTATCTAGAGACAAGGTTTTATCATAGTTGGCTTTGGTTTGTTTTGTTTTGTCACCTCTTAATCGAGAATTGCTTAAAAAACTTATCATGAATGTTTTTATGATCCATTTCTCAAACTTATGCTCAAAATCAATTCTTTCAAGATCTTTTTTTTTTAGAAAAAGGATTTTGAATGCTATGAGATCTTGCAATTTCAAAAGGACAAGAAAGGTTCTTTACATAAGAATTCATGGCTAAACTTTTTTTTTATTGACTTGGTAGGAAATGATACATCAAGCATAATATCTTTTTATAGAATCAGAATTCACAAGTCTAACTAAATGTTCTCCATCGATTCTAGACAATCTTAAAGCTCCTCATGAGAAAACCTTTTTCACCATATAAGGACTCTCTCGTAGTTTGGTGCTCATTTACTCTAGTCTTCTCCTGGTAAGGGAAATATTTTCTTCAACACTAAATCTCCTTCCTAGAACACCAATGGTCAAACTTTCTCTTCACATGCCTTAACCATTCTTTTCTAGTAAAGTTGGTGATGACTAATCGTTACTACTATTTTCTCGCTGATCAGGTTTACCTATTCATATTTGACTTCGGCCCAATCGGTCTCTTCTAGCTTTGAATCTATCAATACTCTCAACGAGAGGATCTACATTTCTAAAGGCATCACAACCTCCATTCCATATGCTAAAGAATATTAGGTAGCTCTCGTTGAAGTCTAACCGTAGTATGATTTGCGTGAAAGGCAAATGACAACATCTAATGCCCATCTTTATAAGTGATTACCATTTTCTGGATAATCTTCTTGACATTCTTATTGGCAGCTTCTACAGCACCATTCATTTTTAGCCTGTACGATGAGGAATTGAAATGCTTGATTTTTATTTGGCATAGAGCTCCACTATCATCTTGTTGTTGAAGTTTTGAGCATTATCGGTTACTATCTATTCCAATGGACCATATCAGAAGATCAAGTCCTTTTCTATAAACATTTCCACCACCTTTTATATTACATAAGTATATGAATTAACTTCTACCCATTTTATGAAGTAGTCGATAGCCACGAGGATAAACCTATGCTCATTACTAGCTTTTGGATTAACAGGCCTAATCACATCAATTCCCTACATCGCAAATGGCCATGAAGATGTTAGATTAAACAAAGAAGCTAGATGTATATTGATCTTATCACTATACACCTGATACTTATGATATTTCTTGACATAGTCGATGCAGTCTAGTTCTAATGTCATCCAAAAATAATCAACCCTTTGTATTTTCCTTGCCATCATTTGTCCACTAGCATGAGTTGAGCAAATTCATTCATGGACTTCTCGCATTGTATTTTCTAGCATCAATCTCATTTAAACACCTTAGCAAGGTTCCGTCGAATGATCTTTTATACAGGCTTCTCCATCTAAGTAGAAATCCATAGCCAGTCTTCTCAAGGTTTTTCTATCTACTTTAGAGGCTCCCATTGGATATTCCAAGTTTTGCACAAAGTTCTTGATATCATAGAACCAAGGGTTCCCATTTATCTCTCATTCAACTGAGCAATTTCAGCTCAATTACCAGCCCCTAAGTTGACCGTCTTTTTCATTTTGATCATTGGTTCTGAATTTGTGTATTTTGACCCTCAATTGACCAACAAACTTCCATTTTTTTTAATTTGACCCTTGATTTGGTCAATTTAAGCCTCTACATTGACGCGTCTTTTACAATTTGATCCTTGATTTTGGATTTCTTCAATCAAGTCCCTAATTACCCATCAAACTTTAATATTTATCAAACTAAGTCCCGGATTTGACTAAATTAACTCTTAAAAATTACAATTCAACCCCCAGACTTTAATTTCTTCCATTTAAAGCCTAAATTAACTTTAAAAATCAATGTTTCTTATAATTAAGCCCTCAATAAATTCAAATAAACCTTGAAAAATTCTAATTAAGTCCTTAAACATCCAATTTTGAATTTCCTCCTCAAATTGAATTTTCTTTACTAATAGGGTCTTCATCAGTCAAAAATACACTATTAAATTTTTAAATCTTATATATTTGATCTTCCTCAACTAGTCTTCAGTAATTTCCTAGGCATTCTGGTATACTCTTCTCACTGATATATTTTGTTTGATTTCCTTCCATCATTTTTTGATTTTTTTAATTTTCTCTTTCCTTTTTTCTTATTTTTTTTGTTTATGTGGGGCCCTAAAATGGGTAACAACACATATGTTCAATAATTGAGTACAACATCTTATTGCACCTCTTTCAGTTTATCTACAAGGGTTGAGGGTCAAGATGGTTTCAGCCAATATAGCAGCAACATAGTTGATCTGTGCGTATTCATACTCCCCAAATACAATGACATCTTTTAAACTTATTACACCCGTTAAGCTTGGAAACAGCACGAGGCCAAATATGCCCAAAGAAATTGGTTTACCTTTTTCCATCACGGATCCATGCTTTGACTTTTTCCTTTCTAGCTCAACTTCTAGTAATTCCCACTTCAAATCACTAGCATCTCTAAAAATTTAGTCAGATGAGGAATTTTGAGCCGCTTTGACAACTCAAGAACATCTTGACATCTTTTAAAGGGAAATAGACTTTATATAGATAGTTGGGAAATTCCATCAACATTCTATATTCCTTCATAGTGGGACATAGATCCATATCCTTGAAAGAAAAACATATGTAATCGAGATCCCAACAGTCAACCAAAGCTCTAATTGTTGAGTTCAGCATTTTTATTTTCATAATTTCTAGCAGTCGCTATTTTTCATAGAAAACACTACCTTATCAATATTCTGAATGTGGGACATTAATTTCTTCACCTCGTTCATTGTGTAATTCAGGATCTTGAACAGTGATAGTTTCCTTACATTATATCTAAAGCAATCTTCTTCTTATAGTTGTGACAATTCAGAATTCTGTCCATATTCCATGGTGGTGAATTTAGTAGTGTTGGCCATCTTATCGTTCACAGGTCCTATAATTCAACATGCTTTATGGTTAGGCTCAAGCTTCATGCAAAACAGTGATGCATGAATGCCTTCCATCCATATCCAATACACTATATATGTAATACATGCTAAAGATCTTTAAGCAAAAAACAACTATAGTAAAAAAATAAACAACAATCAATATATATATCATAAAAAGAAAAAAAAACAAAGCCTTGTCCTATGGCCCCCAATGGAGTCTCCATCCTATCGCATGTGTACAGCGTCGCAACGACCCTTTCTAGACGATGTTTAAAAAAGGGAGTCGCTACTTAGTATTACAGCTACTAGAATTTTCAAAGATTTTAGACAAGGAACTGGTTACGTAAAAAGAAGGTATTAGTGCACCCCTAGTACACATTACCTGAGGTAAGCTGCATTGTTTTTTTTTTGTTTTGTCATGGTTCGATGATGTCTATCTCTACCGAATTATATGACGGATTTGCTATGATGAACAAACCCTGAATTTCAAGGTCAAGAACTCGGTCTAGGAAGGTGAAATATGCTTAATTATTGTTGAGGCTTCTTTCGGGGTAAATTAGAATCTTTACTACAGAATCATTCCAAATAATACTACAAATAAAACTCCTTGCGGATTTTATCCTTATATTAGAAGTGAATGAGTTGTATTATACAAAATAATATTTTGCATATTAACCTCAAACAAGTTTTTTTTTTATCTTTATATTAAATTGAGTAATAAAATTATTATCCCTAATAATATTTTGGATATTAATGCCTTTTAGGGTTTTCTATCCTTATATTAAAAGCAAATAATATTTTCTTTCTAAGAATAATTTTTAAAGTTTTTTTTAAATATAGATCAAAATCCTTTGAAATTTTACAAACTTGTTGTAAAATCCATGCAATATATTTTTTTGAAAAAAAACATGCCAAAGTATTTTAAATCTTCTTCGAAAAAAAATGTTTGAATAATTTTAGGATTTTCTGTCATATGCAAGAAAAAAGAAAATATTTTATTTTTTATATTTTTTAGGTTTTGTTTGGTAAACACTCATTTTTCTTTATAATAAAACTATCAAAAATAGGCTTAAGAGGTGTTTGTCAAACATACTCTTTAACCAAAAAAACCCTTTAACAAAAATATAGCAAATCAAATAGGGTCTCAAACCTTTGACCCAGCCAGGTCAACCTAACTGAGTTGATCCGAATAGGTTGACCTGAAATTTTTGGTTTGACCATAAACCGAATAAAAAATCCTGATTTGACCTGAAAACAACCCAAAACCAAAAAATAGATTAAACATCCAAAAATTACAAAAGCATAAATATTCTTGAACAAAACAGATGAACACACAAAAAAGATGAACACCGAACATGAACCCAGAAAATGGGTACCAAAACAGGCCAGATTTGGTCAAAATAAAGGCATATGCATGTTAAAAATCATGCAATGATAAATGATCTAGCATTCATTCATTTCGATGATCTCTTAAACATCATGATTTTGTCAAAATAGGTTTCGGTTCTAAACCGAAATCCTAGGATTAAAAACTATTAAAATCATGTTATTGATGCAAATAAACACTAGATTATTAATTAATCATGCATAAAAAAGGGTTTTGTGCAAAGAAATTGACCAAAATTGATCCAAATCAAGGGGTTAAGACAATGTTCTTCCTAAAAACTCAAAAAACATTGCTCACAAACCCAGAAAAAACCCAGCAATGCCCAGCCACTGCCAAGCCATATAAATGGGCATTTTTAGCTTCTAAAACATTTTTTTTATATATACCAACAAGTCACAATACCATACAGAAAAAAGTTTAAATCCAAAAACTATCAACCTAAAATAATTTACATGTTCATGCAACATGGATTCAAAATTGGTTTTCTGAGCTCATTTTGTGCATAAACAGGCATAGCAAATCTAAGATAAACACCCTTGCTTTAACATGCATAGCTTAAGCTAAATAAAAACTAAGACAATATATATATATATAAACAGCAACTTTAATATATCAAAAACATAAACTTCAAAAAAAACATTAAATAAAAAAAAACACAACAACAAAGAGGTGAATGTAACATCACTTGTTGAGCATTCGAAACCTCTTTTTTATGCTTGTAAACATAAACATAAAAAAAAGGCCACAAAAGATCTACTTTTGGATCAGTAAGGTATATCTAGAACAATTATTCTCTCTCGGCTTTTCTTTGAAAAATTTTACCTCTCACAAACTTGTAAAGTTTTAGAAAACTTTGTATTTAAGCTTTTGAACTGATACACTTATGTTTCTTATTAATATTTTCTACTCTTTTCTTCTCCTCTTCCTTCCATTTTTTTTTATTTCTTCCTTGTTTCCTTTTTTTTTATTTCTTCCTTGTTTCCTTTTTTTATCTTGAGGTTGTACTTGTAAGGTTTTGCTAGGGTTTTTGGAGGTTTTGAATCCTTCCTTCTTATTTTCTTTCCCATTCACAAACTTGCTAGGGTTTTTAGAGGACCTGAACACACGAAAAGAAGGTCGGTTTTCGCATGATAGTTCACTATTAAGGTTGAGTGAGTTGCCCACTTTCGAAGACTTGTTGGCGCAATTTTGACGTCATCGTTGTCTGAGACCACTTGAAGTTGGTAGAAGGGGTGCACACCTTTCATTAGGATATAACCTTACTCAATTTAGAAGTCTGTAACTTCACATTTATTAGTTTAAAGTTGCCAACTCGATTAGTCAAAACTGTCAAAATATATATGCAAGCTGACGAATGACATGTCATTCACCTTCTCTTCATTATGTCTGAAAGACATTATTGTTTTTAATTTGGGATTGACAAATTTTAATTGGGTCCCTGTTCTTCCAATTACTTTTAATTGTACCTATAATTGCCTCCAAACTTTTATTTTCATGCAATTTCCCTGCTAAACCTAATAGTCAGCCTTAAAGTTGATTGCTATTTTTATTGGTTCTAAATTTGTGCATTTCAACCCTCAATTGACCAACAGACTTTCAATTTTTTTAATTTGGCTCCTGATTTGGTCAATTTCAACAATTACATTCACGTGTCTTTTTCAGTTTGGTTCTTGGTTTTGAATTTCTTCAATCAAGTTCTTAATTACCCATCAAACTTTAGTATAATGCAATTAAGCCCTTGATTTGATCAAATTAACTCTTAAAAATTGCAATTCGACCCCTAGAATTTAATTTATTCCAATTAAAGCCTAAATTGACTTTAAAAATCATTTATTCCTGCAATTAAGCCCTCAATAAATTCAATTAAACCTTGAAAAATTTCAATTGAGTCCTTTAATATTCAATTTTGAATTTTTTTTCTTTGAATTTTATTTGTCAATAGAGCCTTCATCAGTTGAAAATACACTGTTAAATTTTTCAATCTTGTATATTTTGATCTTTCTCAACCAGTCTTTGGTATTTTTCTGAGCGTTCTGGTATGTTTTGCTAACTGATATTTTTTTATTTTCTTCCAAAAAGTTTTTAATTTTTTTTGCATTTTTTCTTTTCTTTTTTTAATTTGTTTTTTGTTTATATAAACCCCAAAATAGGTAATAAAAACTATTTACAATATTTTTTTTTATAGATGTTTCAGCGACCGTTAAGCAAGAGCTTGTTGCCGTCAGCGAAAGGATGCTAACCATGGTCCATGGCAACCGTCGTTAAATTGGTCTTCGTCTCTTTGATATTAAAATGGAAGGGGACGATGATTTTATATTATGTCAGCATGATATTTGTATTTAATTACGGTGAGAGAGACCATGTGTTTTCCTGGTTAGATTTTCACGAGACATGGCCCCGTATTGCTGGGTCAGTTCTGAATACTGAATTATTTATAATCATTATAAGATCACCACTTCAAATATTGAACTTCATGTCATTTTTATGAATTCAACAATTAGCTTTTCAAATATTTTTGCATAATTAATATTTATTGTATTAAAATTTGTTTCTGTTTAACACATTATTTATCATCTGAACACATTATTTAGGATCTTTGAATTTTTTTATAGTATAAGAATTAAATATTTAGAATTAAAACCTTTGAAATGAATAAAAGAGAGAAAAAAACTCCTAATTGATTAAGAGCCTCTAATTTTGAGTATAAATTAATAGAGTTTTGAGAGCAAGAAGCAAGCCGGCATAATTGGTTCTTACCTAAAGCCAGCTGGTTTAGCGGGGCAATGGAACTTGGGATGTGCGTCCACTTTGAGATATTCCCCGTTTTCCCCGGCATGGAAAATTTAACTCTCCATTAACATTTCTACTGGGTTACTATTCCTGTGCTCCTTCATCTCCTCCTTTGCCAGTTCAATGAAATCAGCAATTCCCTTCGGTGGGCGGAGGAAATGCAAACGCTTCTGTAGTTTTTATTCCAATTCAAGATTTTATCAATATTTTTTTTATTAATTTTATATAAAAAAAAATTGTAATTTTCAATTGAGTTATCAAAAAATTCTGAAAATTTACGTGGAGTTTTCTAATATGATGCTTTAACTTGGTTTAAAATTTCAGAATTTTTTAAGAAATTCAGAAATTTAATAAAAATCATAATTTGGCCAATTTTATGTTATTGGGTATAATTTTCAATCCGACCATCGATTGTGCTGAAATTTTACGAGGGATCTTAAAAAATATATTAAATAAAATCTTGTTAAAATTTTAGGATGAACAGAGTTTGGTAGTGCTAACAAAAAACCGCCAAATAAAAACAAAACGACTCATTAAGGGTAAAATGATTATTTGCCATTAAAAAATAAAACAAATCAATTCTTCCTTCCTTTTATATGTTGCCGATCGGGCGTAAGCAGAATAGAAAAAGGAAGAAAAGAAAAGGCGAGAAAGAAAGAGAGAAAAGTAAGGGAAAAACAAAAAAAAATCCAAGGAAAAAAAATAAGAAAAGTGAGAGAATAACCTTGTAAACTTACAAAGTCCAACTTATAAAACACTAACCTAAGAAAGAATCAAGTGAAGAAAGGAGGAATTGAGAGAGGGAAAAAATATTAATTACTTTGTTTTTCAGTTGACATGAAATTGTTATTTTATCCCGGTTGAGGGGTTGTATTCAGATTCGATTATAGATGAATTATATTCCATAAAATATCAAATGATGTAACTTTAATAATAAGTTTATTTTTACTTTCACTTCAATTTTATGTATTTTCAAATTTATTTTTTAATATTTTGAGTAGTGTATTTGAATTAAAACTTTACTGTTAACTTTAAAAATTCATGTACATAAATTAATATCTTAAAAAAAAATTATATATTTATTTAAAAGCCTAGGGTAGGAAAAATTCCTGGCTCCGCCCTTGGCACCATCAATTTCAATACCGAATGATGGTGTAAAAAAAAAGCTTTGTTTAGGCATGTGCCTAAATAAAAATATCCATAATAGGTCTCTACATCTTCAAATATATCTCCATGAAAATCTTCAAGGCGAGATTTCCATGTCTCTGTGTTGTTTACATGAAAAAATTTATGCGAGATCTCCATATCTTCAAATATATCTCCATGAAAATCTTTAAGGCGAGATTCTAAATGTATCTCCATGGAATCTTCATACTATGTCTCCATATCTTCAAATGTTTCTATTGAATCTCCATATATGTTTTCAATGTCTCCAAAGGGATCAAGGATCCTTCTCTAGAAATGTTGACAAAAGTTTACACAAAGAAAACTCTTATATGGATATTTTGCAAGACATAAAATAGTCAATATTCAAATGCCTAACCATGATAACATTATAGTAGCCACAACAAGTAAAATTTATACTTTAAGTATTTTTTTTCCCCGCCTATACTAGCAAAGTCTTTCAAACATATCTGTTTAAAAGACTTGAAAGAAAATGATGGTGTAAGAAAATAGCATGTTGTTTGGGTCATGGCCCAAACAGAGTGGCAGAAGCCACCCTACATTGTCTATGTCATAGCCCAAACACCATGGCAACCAACCAACCCACATTTTTTGTGGCCATTTTTTTAGGCCAAGGCCTAACCAACCAAATGTTTCCCTCTTCCTCTCATCTTTTCGAAACGCATTATCCTATATGAACACGCTGAATATTTTTTTAGCTACAAGAATTTTTTTACAAGTGCATCACCAATCAACTTTGGTTTAATTTTTTTACAACTCCATGACAAACCAAGAGTAAGAGTAAACTCTCACACATAAATTTTATTTTTGAATAATCAATCCATCTCTTATCAATTTTTTTTTTAAAAAAAAGCTTCAATACAAGCTAAATAATCCAATTTATATTAAGTAAAACATCCTAAATAATTCTAGAAAAATAATAAAAGAGTTATAAGTAAAATAGAAAATGAATCATAAATCAACTAGGAAATTAATGTAATTCCTGTATAGTAGCTTCTAGACCTTATCACAAGACTTTCTTGTTGTCCAATTAACATAAGATTTTAACCCAATACAAAATAAGGCCTCTAGAATCAGTGAAATTTCATCATGATTTAACTGTTGGATCAAAATTTTGTTTATTAGCATAAAACTGTATCTTAGGAAAAATAACCTAAAACCACCTTTAGTGTCCTTGAATGATAAGGAAACCTTGCTAATGAAAAAATTCATAAAACAAAAGGAAACACAAGTTGTTGATATGAAAACTCTTGCTAAAATAATTTCAATTGTTGCCACCTATGTTTTTCTTGTAGAAAATGAATCCTTGCTAAATAAAAAGTCACAAATCATTGAGGAAACAAATAACAAAACTCACACAACCACTTCTAGTCTGACTTCAAACATATAATTTCTCTCTCATCTTGATGAAAATCTTGAGATGTCCAGTTTTTATCCCATTTAGAATCGAGGTAAGATTCCACTTATAGCTCCATATATGTCTGAAGTAATACAAAAAGATCTAGTTTGACAGATTTGCAACTTGTTAACCCAAATATCTGAAATTATCTCAATCAATTCTCTTGGATCCTTTTACTTTCAGACCATGTAATAAGCCCAATTGATACATATAACGGATCATTTGGTGATGATCGTTGATTTACATGAAAAATACTTAATTTATTAAGAGGCTATGTAGAAAATATACTAGCTAGGTGATTGATTACTTTCATATATATATATATATATATATATATATATATCATTTATCAATTACTCAATACAAAAAATATATATAATTACAAGGGTTAATACAGAGAAGAATACGCAATCATCACTAACATAGATAAAACATTATAAGAAAGACAACAATAACAATCAACATAAGATTTTGTCAAATAGAGTCATTAAAAAAAAATTATACTTTTAAATTTTATTACTCAATATTTTCTCTAACCAAAACTCAACGTTACAACTCTTTTAGGCTGTTTATATATTAGAAAAAATATCATAAATAAATATAGGAAAATAATAAAATAATTCTAAACTAAATAAAAAAAATCATAAATAGAGGGGAGGAGAGAGAGAAGAGAAAAAGAAGAAATAAAAGGTTATCAGCAACACATCGTCATATAAAAGATGACACGCATTTCTCCCCACACAGAAGGAGACGCTTTGCTACTTTCAATACAAAAAAAATCATAAATTGAGGGGGAGAGAGAGAAAAAAAAAGAGGTTATCAACAACACATCGTCATATAAAAGACGACACACATTTCTCCCCACATAGAAGAAGACGCTTTGCTACTTTCATCATCATTGTGAAAGCTATTGTTTGGATACTAGAAGATGTCATGTGTGCCGCTAAAAGATCATAAGCGTCTCCCACTTATTGACAATTGTGTTGTACACGCCAGTTAACTTTGATTTTTAAATTATATTTTATATTTATTAAAATACTAAATTGCTCCTCAGTCAATTTTATAATAACTAAAAAAAACTAGAATGAAAATATAAAAAAAAACCATAAATATTAGCTAAATAAATATTTTTATAAAAATAATTTAATCATTTGAGTATTTTTAATTGAATAGCACATTGAAGTGGTGTAGCGAGTGAAAATTGTTGTTTGGCAACGAACTTTGTAGTGAGCGATTTTTCGCTTTCGCTTGGCTTAGAATTCTTCAGTGGTTTCTTGTTGAGAAAACTCTCAAAGCTTCTTAGGCGAAAAATAAAAACTCTCGAAGCTACTTGTCAATTGCTATCGTTTAGCAGGAAACTCTCTCTGAGTTCTGAACAATCCAATGAACTTAAAAATGAAGCCCAGTTGAACCCCTAAAGTTAGCAGAAATCCAATTGAACGAAGAGGAGTTGGCCTTCTTTCTAGCCAGTCCGATTTCGGCCCATTTTAAGTCATTCTAAATGGGCTGTATGGATCCATTGGACCATGTCCTTTGAATGTTTTATATGCCTTAGCCCATAAGATAAAGTAGTTGTCGCCGTAGCGATATTTGTTCAGTTGCTCGTCATCTGATCACTAATGCGCATATATATATATATATATATATATATATATATATAGAGAGAGAGAGAGAGAGAGAAAGAGAGAGAGAGAGAGAGTTAATTTTTAATTTATCCCCTAATGTTTTGGGGCGAATCCTATTCATCCCCAATGTATTGATTGTTTCAACGTCCATCAAGAAATTTGAATTAGATATCAATATCCTCATTCAGCTTGTCTTATGCACGCGGTGCAGTGTTGAGGTGATTGTTTTTTCTAGATCAAAATCTTTAGATATAGATGAAAAAAATAAAGAATTTTTTTTTATCAGTTAATAGGGATTGGAATCATTACCTAGTATTTTAGTTATTAAGAACCACAATTGATCTTCAAAATCTAGATAAGATGATTAATTGTGTGTAGGAAGGATAATATATCCCTTAGTACATCTTATCTAAGGTAAGCTACATTATTTATTTGTCTTATTACTAAGGTATTGTTGTGTTTTTTTAACTATTGATCTGTCTATTGGTTAAAAACTGGTTCACTTAATAGAGGAGACCATGACTTTATAAGTCAAGTCTAGTCATTCTAAAGTCCAAACATATTTTTGCATTTTGTTTCTTTTAATGCTGAAAATACGTATTACATATAAGTTTGTAATCCTTGATATTGAAATAAAAATATAATAATTTTTTTAGTATATTTGAAATGTAAATCAAGTTCTTATAAATTTAATAAATTTGTTATTAAATCCAAAGATGCATGCAAAGATATAAACAAAACTATTTTGCTTGAATATTTGGTATTTAAAAAAATGTTAAATCTTGCCTTGTATTTTTTTTTATTTATTTTTTTTGCAAATATGTTTTTTATTTGAAAGACATGGCCATATGCAATAAAAATATTTAATACATTTTTGAAAGAAATGTTTTTGTGTTTTTTCTTAGAAAACCGGTTTATTTAATACTAGAAAAGCACCTCATATGTAGATCACAATATCAAATATTAAATAATAAGAAACATAATATAAGAAACATAAAATAATTATTGCAAATAGGTCCCTTGTAAGTCTAAAACTGAATTAATTAGAAAAAAAGGTTGTGTTTGACAAACACTAAAAAAAAAAAAACACTACTGAAAAAATTAATATAGTGTGTTTACCAAACACGTTCTTATTAAAAGTCAGAAGTTTAAAATTACTTTAAGGTTGCATTTGGCAAATATGCTTTAAGAATAGAAAAAAATCATTTTTCCTTTTGAAAACTTCTGATGAATCAAACATGCATTTAATTTTGATGGACTTAGCCCAGTTATATGGTTTAGGCTTCGCAACCTACATCCAAAAGCTTGAAAACCAAACTCATACATGAAAAAAGAAAAAAGAAGATCAATTTTTTTTTTTTATTTGAATTAAAGAACAAGCAGAAACAAAGTGAAGAACCCAAGAATTGAAACGTAGCTATTGACCAAATTTCAATAAAATCAAGGATGCAAGGAGATGCAGCATGAGAGATTAAAGTAGCATGATGTAACCAATAAGAAAAACAAATCAAGAATGACTTGAAATTGAATCTGATAGCTAAGAACATGAACCAGACATTTACACTTTCAAGAATTGATTGATCTAAGATAAGCAAATAATTGACATTCAAGAGGAACCTATAAAAACCCAAAATTTGCCTAAAACCTAGAAATTGGCTTAAACCACGTAAGCAAAGCATAAACCTACCAAAATTAGATTATCACACAACTTATAAAAACCAAAAAAAAAAAAATTCAGTTCCTAAGAGTTCTTGAATTTGATCAAATAGATAGCAATTAAAAGGTTCAAAAGATTACTATATATGTCATTTACAAAATAATATGTGTGTGTGTGTGTCTATATATATATCAAGGATAAACAACTTTTAAGTTCTTATATTGTTGCGAGGACATAATTATCAGCTAACAAAACAATAATATATTTGATAAAATCAATTAATGTTGGCCCTCAAACGTGATGCAGTGTTTGACTTATCAGTTACAACGTACAAAAAATTATATATTTTTTATATGCTCTATATAGTTTAAAATTCCTCTTTATGTATAATTTGTGCTCCACTCGAATCAAATAGAATTTGAAAATGAATATTTTGAATTCAATTTCTAAATTTTAAACTAAATTCTTAGGAATTTAGGTTAGAATTTAAAATCTTAATTTAGTAATTAAATTCAGTTTAAATATAAATAATTCAATTTAAATATTCTTGAATAACAATTTATAAAAGAATTGAGAAAATCTCATTTCTCAATCACACCTATCTTCTTCTTTTTTCTTTGTCGAGTAAGTATCTTCTATCTGCTTTCAATAAACTATGATTTGACAGTGCTTTTAAAAAATTTAAATTTTTTTGTTTTAAATTAATTTTTTTTGTATGTGTTGTTGGACCGTTCTAATATGCTAATATCATAAATAAATTTAAAAAAATATTATTTTGATACATTTTTAAATAAAAAATACTTTGAAAAACAACTTATACCACTATCCTGAACACCTCCTAAAAGCTTGTTTGATAATGTGGTAGATGTTGATTTTCAAAGTGTTTTTTACTTAAAAATACACCAAAATAATATTTTCTATAATTTTATTTTACATCAGTACATTAAAATGATTAAAAAACCAATAAAAAACATTAATTTAAATATTTACAAGTCGTGATCCAACCTCACTTCTAATCGGTGCTAAAACTTTACATGTTTAACTACTCATTAACCTCTCTCGTGGGACACGTTCCCATGCCCTTCCATTCAATAGGCCTTTAAGGTTTCTATTTTGTGCCTTAAGTCAAGTCTTTCTAGATACAAAAATGAAAAAGACCATTCCCTAAATATGTTAGAGTTGTGTAAATTCAATAAAAATCCTCGAAATGCAAAAAAATGAAAAAGAGAAGGGTAAAACTTTCTTATAATTTAATTTTTGAATGAAAACAAATGTAAAATTAAATGTAATTTAATAAAACAATTATATTCAAGATAATCGTTGGTTATAGTATAAATAATTATAATTATATGTTCTGTCATCATGAAAGAGATGAATTAAGATTGTTTGAGCAACTCACTCAATCGTTGATTTCTTGCCAATTCATTATAAGTAGTTGTATTAAAATTCGAAGCAATTATTGAGGGTTAGAATCTTTCTATCTTTTTTTCTTGGTAAATCTGTTTATATTTTTAATGATTTATCTGGTTCAACATTATAAAGCTAAATGACTAACCTAAGTTGGATAATCAAGCCAAAATCCAATCAATTATATCCAAATATAAATGAGTTGAAAAGAAAGGAAAAAAGTCCGACTTTATAAGTATGAATGCTCTACTATTTTCTATAATTTGCTTCATTTATATTTTAAAATATAAGTAATATATGTGGTATCATTTGAATCTTTTAATTGAAGTTAGAAGATTTTATATTGTCAAATTATTTATAAAAGGTTACATTTAATCAATCTTCAAAAGTTTATGGTTTCAAAAGAATTTGTTAGTTAATTCGGGGAGAGCATTGAAGCAATCAAGATCTTAGGGGGAAGAAACTGGATTTGTCCCAAACCTCAAGGGCAAATTGAAATTAACCCCCTATAATATATGCTAGAATAAAAGAGTAGGAATGCCACCAAATGCATTTTTTTAGGAATAACTATAAAAATACCCCTTAATGGGTGTTATCAATTTGGTACTTCACCAATTGATTTTGTTGGTTGACTTTTAATTTGGTCCACCCAACTTGTTTGGAATCCTTAGGCTATTTTGGTGACAAAGTTTGACCTCGAAAGGCTAGTTACTTGGGTTGGGTTGCATTTATTTGGTTAAATTTTATATGATTAACTTAAATTTATTTGGAAATATTATTTGGTCACGGACACATATGGCATAACCCTAGTGGCAGTATAATATTATATTTTTGTTTTTTTAAATTTGAATTTTGGGTTAGCACTCGTAAGAATTTATTAAATTAGTTTTAAATATATTATACCGACAGAAAATGTGTTTTTCAGATTGCTTGATATGAAAATTAACTTTACTGTAAAATATAAAAAGAAAATTGACGGGCTTCTTGGTCAAGTCCTTCCGATAAGAAGATTAGCACAACATTTAAGTTTCGTTGTGCATAAACAATTGGAGAGGTTATATAGACAATTGGGTAGGTAAGAAGCTGCGCAGACAATGGGCAATTTCCCCCCCACTCCTCATTTCTCCTGTACAAAAAACAAATGATGCCACGGTAATCACCAACGCACCATGGTAAAAAGAGATACTTCACTATAAAAAAGCATTAATTTAAAAAACAAATAAAAAAATAAAAAAAAATAAAGATTATGCGCTACTAGGTTTGGCAAGCTAGGCCAGCCCATATAAGCCTATTCTATCAAGACCCGCGCAACTAGGCTCTTATTTTTTTAATTGCAACTACAGCAGATGATATGTTGTCCGCTCCAAATTTTTTTGAAATAAAAAAATTGGGGCTTATGTTTTTTTTATTCAAAAACCCGTTTTCAATCTATTTTTGACCCGAAACACTTAAAACAACAACTTAGAAATCATGATAAACCTATCCATGACCCCAAAATGATCAAAAAAACCATCCTAAAAACCAAAATCAACTCAAAATAAAAAATCAAACCAAGCTCATTTCTGTATTTTCATGAACTTTAAATATAAAAAAAAAACACCTAATATAAATTCTCTTCATAAAATGTAACCATTTGATACAAACATTTACCGTTTTGGTGGCCTAAATCGGTGTCAATGATATTTTTCTCTCTCTACTACCGAAATCCAATGATCTCTCTCTCTCCTATCTCAACTAGGGACTAAAAAATAACAAAAATGAATTTTTTTTATCAAAATTGAATTTGAAAAAAATTGAGGTACCAAAATCTTATAATTTGTGTTATTTTTAAAATTAAAGGACCAAAGTGTAACTTTCCCAAAACTTCTAGCACTCCACCCATGTTTGATACCTTTTTCATTTTTTTTTTCATATTCTTCCAATTTCACCATTGCCTAAGAAATTAAAATCAATTGGCCTTCAATTAGAATCAAATCGCCTAAAATAAACCTTTGAGAACCAAAATGAATTTTAAAAAAACAAATAAGGCCATCCACAACCTTTTGTAATGGGTGAACAATGTTGGCTATATAGTGTTCACCCCACACATTTTACTTTTTAAGTAACAAGTGATTAAATTACATGTGTTTACTATTGTAGCACAAGATGTGTTTTTAAAAGTATGTTTTTAATTAATAATTTATTAAAATAATATTTTATTATTATTTTTAACATCAACACATTAAAAAAAATACTTAATAAAATATCAATTTGATATTTTTCAAGCCAAAAATAATTTGAAAAATAATAGCAAATACAATGCCAAACAAGCTTAAAGCTCAATATAAATTCTTTTTCACGGTCTACAAGAATACAGTTATCTGTTATTTTTTTGGTTTAAATGTCCAAGTGCTTTTGGAAAAGAAAAAAAAGAAAATTTTCTTTCTTTTAGTTTTATGCACATTATTAGATTAGATCAGATTAGATACTGCACTAAAACTCTTAGATAAAATATTGTAGTTTTGTTTTTATTCATCCTCAAACCTTTTTTTTATTGCATTCTTCCATGTCCAAAATTAATAAACAATTTATCAAAATCTGTAAAGGATGAGAAAAATTAAAAATAAGAGGGCCAAAGTGTAATACACGGAGAAAACCCATGTCCAATTTAAAATTCAAAGAAAAAGTTCTTTTTCATCCTCATATTTTCATTTCTCTTACTTTATACTCCCTATATGTTTTGTAATTTTAATTTTATTTTAAAAGTTTATTTTCCTTACATTTCATTCTTTAAGTTTGAGATATGAGTTACTAAGCCATGAGAACATTTAAGAACAACATAATACAAGTACTAACAATAAATAAGAGAACACTTATGAACTTTTTAATTGCAATTCAAGGGCTAACACTTCAAGTAGTTTGAACTTTCAAGATTGTTGATTCTTGAATTGCATAAGTGAATTGTTCCCCTATACTAATAAAACATAAAATGTGCATGAACAAACTTAAATAAATGACTTGTCATGTGGTATTTTGTTGCTAAGTAAGACAAGAAGACAATGGTTGCCTGTTATGAAATTTCTAAAGATTCAACCTCTAGACACTAGCTAGCCTTCATTTGCTTGGGTGGATTGCTTTGGATTTGGATAGAGATGTTTTCTCTAGTTCATTGAGTTAGTTCAACAAGCTAGAATATAGTGAAGGTTTAGTTGCTCTTTCAAGGAAGGAAGCTGAATTTTGATTAGTCATCTTATCATAATAAAATGAATTGGGTTGAGTTTTTTTTAACCCATTTTAGGCTATTTGATTCCATCATTGGGTCTCTAAAATGTTTTTTAAGGTTTTGTTGTCAAATGGTTGAGAATTGGATTTTTGGATCCAAAAATCATCTAAGCTTATAAATGATGTATCATCTGTTTTTTTTTATTTTAAATGGTTTTGGTTATGAGAAAATTGGGATTTAAAGATCAAGAAGCATTTGTGAGTTCTAAGAGTTTAAAGTGATAAACTAAAATTTATTGAGCTTCCACCATGCGAGTTCGACTCCTATTATCAACTTTTGCCTAATTGTCTTTCTCATGGTTAGTATAATTATTATTTATTATAATATTTAGAAAAATGTAAACAAGGTTACAAATCTTTTACTTAATTAAAAAAATTCATAATCACCAATAAAAATAAATAAATTTCATTATCTTTCCCAATGTTTTCTATTTGGAAATTAAAGAATTTTTCTCTTAGAATTGAGATGAAAATCATTTTATACTAAGATTTTTTAGCTTAAGAATCTTTCATGGTTAAAAAACAACCAAATATTTTACTCAAATTAAAGCACCTATATTTCCTAACTAGATATCAATGAATTTCAAGTTTGGTTTTTTGTGATTTTTTTAAAAACATTTATCCATGTTATGTTTTTCATAAGTTTTTCATTGACTTTATTTTTTTATCATATAATTAAAACAAAAATATTTTAATAAAATAAATCAAACCACTTTCCTTTTTTGGGGTTCTTTTATTTATTTATTTCATCTTTCAAAGTTGGGTTTTTATTAAAAAAATAATTTTTTTTCAATTTTATCCTTTAGCATTTAGTTTATTTTGAATTGGTCTTTGTGATATATTTTTCTTTGGTTTCTATAGGATTAATTTTTCTAATTTGCTTTTTATAAGGTATCATGATCTCATAACTCAAGTAGCAGGTTCAACGAGTTAACCTGGATCAATCCAATATGTCTTTATTTCAATATTTTTTTTAAAAAAAAATGTCATATTGAGTTTTGTTTTTAAATCCAAACCATATTATTACCAGTCGTCTGGTTGTCTTTGAACACATGATCTTTCTTTTGTTTTGGGTTCTTTTATTTATTTATTGGTCATCTAGGTTTTGTTTTTTGTCCTTTGATTTTGATTTTTTATTTTTTCTTTCCAAAAGGGTTCTAGTTCGATCAATAATATAATGTGAGGTAACAACCTAGTACTATGCTAAAACGCCTAGGTAAAACATAATAGTGGTGATTTTTTTATCCCTACACTATTCTTTTTTAATTGCATCCTTTTATGCCAAAAAATAATGGTTAATGTTTTTATCCATTTTAGGCCCTCGTAAAAATATACAAAAAAATCAGTAAAGAAAAAAACCAAAAAAATCAGGAAAAGGAAATATAAAAAAAAAATAAAAAAGTTGAAAAAAATAAAAAAAAATCAATGGAGAGAACATGAATAACACCTGAAAATTGCCAAATACTAGTTAGAGATAATCAAAATATACAAGGTTAAAAAAATTACAGTCCAATATGGACTGGTGAATGCCTATTGAATTAGAAAATTGAATTTGGGAAGGAAAATTCAAAAGTAGATGCTTAAAGACTCAATTCGAATTTTTTATGGTATAATTAAATTTAGTGAGGGCTTGATTCCAAGAAAAATTAGTTTTTTTTTACTATAATTTAGGGTTCAATTGGAAGAAATTGAAGTTTAGAGATCAAATCTCAATTCTGAAAAGTTAACTTGGTCAAATCAGGAGCTTAATTGCATAAATATTGAAGTTTGATGAGCAATTAGAGACTTGATTGAAGAAATTCAAAATCAATGACTAATTTATAAAAGGCTCGAGACTTCAGGAACTAAAATCTATAGAATCACGGGCCAAATTAAAAAAAAATTAAAAGATAAATGGTCAATTGAGGGTCAAAATGCACAAATCAGAAACCAATGATGAAAATGAAAACAAAATGCTAAACTATAGGGGTGGTAATTGAATTTGGCAAGGACAAAATCATATAAAATTAAAAGTTAAAGAGTAATTAAGGATATATTCAAGAAGATTTAAGAGTTTAGGGACTACATTGAATTTTGGCAAAATACCAAATTAAAAACTCTAATTTCTCGGTGGCTAACCTAGACGACATGTTGTCTGGTTCATGTTCAAAATACACTGTCTAGAAGAAAGGGTAAACAACATGTCTTCCCCCCCATTATTTATCTTTTTCTTTAGGCGCTTCTAGACTGATCGATTTTGCATCTTCAAACTAATAAATGTGAAGTTACAGACCTCTAAATTGAACAAGGTTGGATTCAAATGAGACGTGTGAGCCTTTTATACCAATTTCAGGTGGTCTCCGATGATGTTTACATTAGAATTGCTCTAGCGAAGCCTCAAAAGAGGTCAACTCAATCAGCCTTGACTGTGATACTCATTGTGCAAAACCACTAATTGTTTTTCATGTGTTCACACTTCAAACCTTCTTAATAGGTTTTTATCAAGGGATGAACATGTTTCTCTCAAGAGCATAAGGCTAGAAACAACTCTTTGGTCTCTAAGTTTACCAAAACCACCAAAACCAAGTTTATTGCAAAACCAGCAAGGTACAAAGCTTTGAGCTATTAAAACATACATAAAACCCTCCCATTTGAATCAAAGGTTAAAGCATTGATCAATCATGATCAAACCTTGATAAAAAAACCCTTGCAAGAGCCTATAAATACCCCCTGAAAAATCTGAGGGAGGGGGGGGGGAGGGAAAAAAAGGAAGAAAGGAAAGGAAAGTCTTAATAAGAAAGCTTAAGTGTGAAGGCTCAAGAGCTTGCACATGGATTTCTTAAGCTTTGAGTGTGGTAAAACTAAACTTTGCAAAAGAAAAACATAAAGAGGAAATAACTATTAGTGAAGCTTTGAAGGTATAAAATTCTTCTAACCTAGGAGGTGATGTCCATGAGGCACACCCTAGCTCTCCCTTGCATGTTTTAATGATATTTTGGATTTGTTTTGGTGTTATATTGTGTTGAGCTTGGATTTTGATTAATACATAAAAATGTTGTTTTTCTTTACTTAATCCTGTTTTGAGTTGGTTGTTAATGTTTGCTGAATATTTATAGAATTTTTGGATGATTGTTTTTTTTTTTAAATGGAATAGTTTTGGAATCTTCCAAATATGGCAGTAGCATTTTGATGTTTGTTTTGATGTATGTTCTTGGTTTCTAGGATTGTGTGAGTCATATTAAATGTTAAAATTATAGTTTTGAACACAAAATTGTTGAATTTGTTTATTGTTTTAATTTGGCAATTTTAGAAATTGGGATATTAAACATGATTATGATGATTTAGTGTTGCTTGTTGTTCATGTTAGTTCAATTATATGTAACAATGATAATGTGGTTTGTATGAACTAAAAAGGCTTGGTTTTGGGGCTTGGAATGCATATTCTGGGTTTGGGAGCAACTAAGAATTTTCTAGGTTTAATGGATCTTTGTTCTTCGTGTTCTTTGGAAGAACATTGTATTGGTTTCATGATTTGGACCAGTTTTGGTACAATTCTTTGTACCGACAACTTCATGAGGTTTGATTAATCAATAATCAAGGGTTAATTTGTATCAATAATCATGATTTTTTGAGTTTTAATCCTAGGGTTTTGTTTTTGCATCAAAACCTATTTGATTAAATCGTGATTATTGGTTGATAATCGTTAATGTTTGATGCTTGATTATTTTTCAGTGATTGATTTCCAACATGCCTATGTCTTTGGTTTGTTTATATTTGGTCTAAATCTTGATTTATATTGTTGGGCATGTTCTCTATTTTCTTGAGTTTTTCTGGGTTTTGATACTTTTTTAACGGAACTTTTCATGTTTTTGCAAGTTTGATATGTTTTAGGTTTTGATTTGGTTTTTGGTTCAAACCATTGCTTTTTTATTCAATTTATAGTCAAACCAAAGATTTTGGGTCAACCTGATTGGATCAAATTCGAGTAAGATGTGTAAGGCCTTGTTTGATTTTCAACCTTTTTTATTAAATTTTTTGGCTAAGGACATGTTTGGTAAACATGTTTTTAAGTCTATTTTGATAGTTTTATTTAAAGAAAAAAAAAGGTTTTTGCTAAACAAATCCTTATTGGATTAATCCTAACCATTTTAAGACCCAGATTTAGCATCACATTTATTTCCTAGATATAGTCAATTCCTAACATTCCGAATAACAAACTAATTGTTATGAGATTTTTGTTATTTTGATCAAATCTTAATGGATAATCATAAACCAGTAACGATATCTATTTTTACGTTTTAAAAAAAAAACTTGATAAAAATATAATTTTATCTTTTTAAAAAATATATATAAAAAACATTTAGGATTTGATCATATGCATGAAAAATTGAATATATATATGTGTGTGTGTGTGTTTTTTTTTAAATAACTTTTTTAAAATTTAATTTTATTGGATATTTAAGTTTCTAATCAAGATTTATTTATTTTTATCTTAAAAAAAATATTTATAACAAAGTACGCAACCTAATAAATACATGCAACCAAAATAATAATTAAAGATATTTCTAAATTATTAAAATATAATTATTTTTGTAAAAATAATGTTAAAATATAGTAATCAATGTATTCACCATAAAATGCATAAGCAAACCATGGATTAAGACATCATTTAATTAATTTAATTATCATCATTTAAGAATTTCAAAGAATTATAAAAATTAAATTATAAATAACTTTGACATCCTATTTGTATAATATATTCTGAAATTTAATGAATAATTTATTTCATTTTTTTTTTGTAATCTTAGTTTTGAATATTGAATTTTTATGGATTTGTTTTTCAAACTTCATCAATTTTAAATATTATTAAACTCAATAAAATTTAAAATTTAAATTATAATTTTAACAGATTGACCGGGGTTAATTTAATATATCTCTATTTTTATGTAAAAAAAAAATCATTTTATAATTTTTTTATTTCAAATTTTGTTGGTATAGTATAGTGAGAGAAGTAACCTAGTTTATATTTAAACAATCGCCTATCATTAAATTCGATTTCAAGCTGAAAACAACTCTCACCAAACATAAAAAACAGCATTAATTTTTTCCATAGACAATTTTCAGATGTAACACCCGACCTGTAAGTAAATGACAGCATCATTTTGCAACAGAACCCTTATTTTCCAAATGGGTCACCAATATCCAATCCAGTAATGACAGATGGGCATAGAAAATGGAATGGTCAAACCTTAATTTAGAGAGGATGATGATGCACGGTATTTGACCCAGACCAGCGGTTTTGGACTTGTATTCTCTCCCTGCCTGTGTTGTCCTTCTCCTTCGGGCTAGGAACCGGTCAACAAGCATGACGAGCTCAGGTCCCACCACGGATTCATTGACTTTTCATTTGCGAAATATGCCGGCTCCGTTTAGTGGGGTCCAAAGTCATAGCCTAGATAGAAAAACGCGTTTATTGTAGATTCTTCTGCTCTCAGAAGGAATAATCTTTTTAATTTTTTTTTAGAAATGCTGTTTTTTAAAATTTAAAATTTTTTATTTAAAATTAATTTTTTTAATATTTTTGAATTATTTTAACCGTGCAGTAGTTAAAAATAATTTTTTTTTCATGAGGTTATTTATAGCTACCGCATAAAGCATGCTAATTAGGTACAATGGAGTGCAAGATTCATCTACCATAGTCTGTGAAAGCTTCATAAATTCAATGTTCTATCTTCTATTCTTGAAGTACATCATTATGATTATTTTTTCATGAAAATATTAAATTTTTATTTTATTATTTTAAGATGTAAGTCAGCTTTGTCATTATAATTTAATCATATTTTTGAATTTTTTAAATTTTTTTAGTTTTAATTTTGTTTTTATTTTTGTATCGTTTAATGTCAAAAATAAATTTTTAAAAATAAAAAAAATTATTTTATTTTATTTTTAATTTTTTTTTTCGAATCAAAATATTGCTTGTAATTTTATTTTCCTCGGGTTAATCCCCATTTATCTACCAAAAGAACATATTGTACAAATCTTGATGGTACTTTTTTTTTTTTATTTTTAATAATAATAATAATATATTCTCAAGATATAGTTAAAATACTATCATTTTAATATTTGACTATGTTTTTTTCTTCTTCTTCTAGAAATGTAAGGAAAAATACGACTAAAAATGGGAAACCAAAAGTTGATCCCAAAGGCAAAAGGCTGGCTGACCCACCCAAGGAAAGCAATGGTTTAGTACCATACCCCACCAACACAAACAAAACAACCTCTCCTCTCCCTCACAAAACTTCATTTCTCTCTTACACTCCATCACAAAATTGCTACCTTTCTTACATTTCTTATTCTCTCTCTACCACTCTGTCCTTTGACAGGTACGCTTCAAGATCTTCACCCTCCTCCCTATAGCTTCTCTGCTGTTTCTGACATCTTGTCTTTTTTTTGTTCTTGCTTTTTATTTGGTGGGGTTTTCGCATTTTCTCTTTTATTGTCTTAAATTTGGATAATCAGGGCTTGCTTTTAATGGCTCTTACTGTTCTCGAGTTTGATATGGGGTTTTATACACCTGTATACAATTCAGTTGTTGTTGGTTCCTTTTGCTTTAATCCATTTGGGTCGAATTTGTTTTTGTTTGATGATTTTTATACACTATGAATATGATCGTGTTGAAGTTGCTGGGAGATTTTTTGTATTCTCTTTGAATTTTAATGGGTTTTGATGGAGAATCAAGTCTTAGCTGCTCTATTGGTGATAATTTTCTTTTTCATATTTGATCATGAGTTTATCTATGTTCCAAGTCATTTGTATCACTTCAATTTTGTACAGTTTCAAGATTGGATTTAGCAATTGATCACGTGGCTGATTATTTTGCTTTGTAGGATAATAAGGGATACCGAGCTTAAACTAAGGAACCATCTTGTGATTCTCTATAATCATGGCTAATACTGCTGCGGCTTGTGCGGAGAGGGCAACCAGTGACATGCTGATTGGCCCAGACTGGGCTGTAAACATTGAGCTATGTGATATCATCAACATGGATCCTAGGTATATACGATTTTCTTTTCTTTTCTAATTTCTTGTTTTGGTAAAGTTCGTGTGCAAACTGTTCGCTTTGCGTGTTGCTTATTTTGCATTTCGAATATGTACTATTGTTATTGTTCAGTACTTCATTTAAATAGAGTGTTTAAGTTGTGTGTGTTGTGGGGTTGGTCAGAGCTGGTATGAATATATTAATTTTGCCAAAGATCTTTATGTTAGAGCACTGAAATTTATCCTTAAGTCTGTTCATTTTGATTTCTGCTCTTAAATTATGCTGATCTTGATTTTTCTCTGAATTGGATTTGTCTTGCAGGCAAGCGAAGGATGCCTTAAAAATACTCAAGAAGCGACTAGGCAGCAAAAATCCTAAAATCCAACTCCTAGCTCTTTTCGTTAGTATTTTCAAACTTTCTAGACTTGGCTCATGCTTTTTATAATTTTATATCACAAGCTGTACACATCACAATTTTTATACATAATTGCTCCATCTTTCTTTAAATTTTGTTCAGATATGTTGAACATTTCTGAAATTGTGGTTGTGCATGGATGTTGAGCTGAATGTCTTTGGGCCTCTCTTTATATGTTGAATGATACAGGCGTTGGAGACTCTCAGCAAAAATTGTGGTGACAGTGTGTTTCAGCAAATCATCGAACGTGATATCTTACATGATATGGTTAAAATAGTAAAAAAGAAGGTGCTGCTTTCTATTTTTTCCAGTGCTTTGAATCTCTCTTCTCCTGTTCCCTATCTCAATTTTTCTTGTTGTGAAATTGAGCAGCCAGATTTGAATGTGCGAGAAAAGATACTTATTCTGATAGATACATGGCAAGAAGCTTTTGGGGGACAAAGAGGAAGGTATCCTCAATATTATGCTGCGTATAATGAACTAAGGGTAATTGGTTTCTCCACCTATTTTCGTTCATATCAATTTCCTTTTATTTTGGAGCCAGCAGTTCTACAGAGAATTGTTGTACATGGAATTCCATGAGTCTTATACCTGTTGGTTCATGTTTCCTTCTTAGATCAATAAATGCCAGTTAATGATTTTGGAATGATGGTTATAACTTACAGTCTATTGACTGGAAAAGTTAAAGGATCATTCTCAATTGCCATTATGTGTCAATGCCTGAGTAATTTCATTATTGTTACTTGTAATTCCATAAGTCACAGTGTGTGAGACTTGTCATCGATTTTAAACTCTATTCCTTTTGAAGCTGATCAGCTTTAGGTGGCTCCTTTAATATCAGAAATCACATTACCTTTACTTTCATTATGTGTTCATGAAGCCCTATTTCATGAGATTAAATGTTGGATAACTGACAGGCTTCAGGAGTTGAATTTCCGCCACAAGCAGAGAACAGCGTACCATTCTTTACTCCTCCCCAAACACAGCCTATAGCTGATGCACCTTCGGCATATGAAGATGCTGCTATTCAAGCCTCTCTGCAGGCCGATGCTTCTGGCCTCAGGTAATACTTGGACTGTTTTGGCTTTTGTTTGTTCAATTCATTCCCCAGCTTAGGGTTAAATAGGTATACTACAAAGAGGTACTTATGTTTTCCATTTATTTGTTCCATAAATAGGTGTGTGAAGTACATTAGTATTCTTGCATAATGTTGATTGACTACTGCATCAGCTATCATATTCTTTCCCAATCTACCTTTCTAGCTTGCTCATGTATTCCTAGTTTTAAATGAAAATACTATACTCAGTTGGAATTTACTTTGTAATCAATCTTGTATGTAGCTAGAATAGATTGTAAGTGTGCTTGCATGACCAATACATCAGCCATAGATACAAGTGGCAGTAATCATAAAAGAACTAATTAAAACGGCTTTGTATTAGGGTGCTTCTGATTATGCAATTCAGTACTAAATAATAAAAGTCTCATTTTGTCATCAGCGTTTTGCTTTCTATCTTTCATTGTTCTAACTGGTCTTTCTTGTGCTGGGGATTAACGATTGATTACTGCTAGATCTTTTTACATTAGAAATTTGTTTATTTTGCAGCTTGTTTGAGATTCAAAGTGCTCACGGAATAGCAGATGTGTTAATGGAAATCCTTAGTGCCTTGGATCCTAAGAACCCTGAGGTAAAATTTGGTTTTTGTCCCGTGGGAATTTTCTCTCATTGTTCTAGCAAAGCATGTGGCTAAGATCAGCAGTTATGTGCTTGTGAAAATTTCCCTGATCCATAACATAAGCGGGATCTCTGTGCCATGTCAGCTCTTCATGGATAGATATATTAGACCTTATTGCTCACTACTATATTTGGAGTTCTGGATTGAAAGAAAGGGGACGGAAAAAAAAAACTATATAATTATCAACATAGGAAGAACACACTTTCAATACTCAATAAGCAATAGCAAAGTATAAGAATAATTCATGGTCCCCCTGGTATAAAAATTTGGTAAAATCAAAACCCTTTCCCTCCAATTTATCAATGACTGTAACCCTTTGCTGATTTATATGTTTGCACATAGCAACACGTGGCTGTCATCTAATAGGCACAAGTTGGATGAGGAGCTTAATTCGTTGTAAATTTAAAGTTGTTTAACTTGACCAAACATAAAATAGAGGGTTGATTTGACCAAATGTTGAAATATGAGGGTCCATGCATGGTTTTAATTTAACTTTCAAACCTGCAATCAAATGGAGTACGCAACACATAAAACACTAATAAAATCCCAAAACAAATGCGGATGGGGATTTATAAGTAGGTTAGGACACAAAACTACATTGTTAACAAGAGTTACTTTTGACAACTAAACTAATAGGATAACTCCAAATTTTTAAAATAATAAAATTAAATTAAACGCTGATCAATCAAATAAAAGTAAATAATCAAACAATAGACGTAGGAAGTCTTGTCCGGTTCAGTCTCTGTCATGTTCTCTGTTTGAGGCAGAACTTGCACATATCAAGGCTGCAACTTCTTGTCTGGATAGCATTCAAGAAGAAATTGTAATCTGTGCAATGTACTTATATTATTGGATACCATGGCAGGGTGTTAAGCAAGAAGTGATTGTTGACCTTGTTGACCAATGCTGTTCTTACCAAAAGCGTGTCAGGCTTCTTGTTAACAATACAGTGTAAGAATTAGACCTCTCATATATATTTTTAATTTCTGCTATTGACATATCTGACAAATATAGTGCTCTTTCAGAGATGAGGAGCTTCTATGTCAGGGATTAGCATTGAATGATAACCTGCAGCGTGTACTTCGTCAGCATGATGATATTGCAAAAGGAACCCCTATTGCGGGAGAAAGGGAAATGGAAACATCACTTGTGCCTCTTGCTAATATTAGCCATGAGGATGATGAGTTAGAAGATGATTTTGCCCAGCTGGCGCACAGGTAACCATACTAAAGACTTTTGCAATAGTTTTCCCCTCTCCCTTGCATTTACTGTATTCACTTATGTTATGCTCATTGTTCTGTGTGGTGTGACGGGGGATTCTTACTGGATTTACCCATGGAGCATGCATTAGCAAATTTAAGATGCAAGTCCTCACCATTGGATGGTCAAAACATTTCAGCAAGGGAATGTTCTGGTGAAACAAAAAGTTGTGGGGATGCACTTTTTCATATGGGAATGCCAACTCCTCGAACCTCTTTTCTTTTCATATATGCCACTGCCTTGCTTTATTCTGCAATTAAAAAGCTTCGGAAAACTGACTATCATGTTGTTTCATGATGTATTTGATCTTTCTCATTTTGGTTGGGAACTTTATTTGGGGATAGTTGGCATAAATCATATAATTGAACCATCAGATTTCTGATCTTGAAACATAGTATTTTCAAAAGAAAGGAGGGAAAAGACCCATTCTAACTAGGTTTAATCATGCTACCACAGGTCATCAAGAGATTATTCACAAGGACTAAGCCGGAAACCAGTCAGTGTTAGGACTCAACCAGGACGAGTTAGCCCATTTATTCCTCCTCCTCCCTCATCAAAGAAGTCAGTTAGCGCGGACTCAGGCATGATTGATTATCTCAGTGGTGATTTGTACAAGTCAGAAGGACCCCCCCACACATCAGAACCCACATCCTTAAAAGTCCCGAATGTTAGCTCTTCACCACCATATTCTCCAACACTACCAGCCTCTTCCCCTCCCTCCAATGCCATGAACTCCTCTCCTGTGCTAACTGGACTGCCCGTGTATGATGAACCAGCTCCATTAAGCCAATCTGGTGATCGGCTGCCCCCAGCACCTTGGGATGTGCAGTCTCCTGGATTTCTTCCACCGCCGCCTTCCAGGTATAATCAAAGACAGCAGTTCTTTGGCCAGCATCACAGTGTACCGGGCGGTGCTTCTAATTCAAGCAGCGGCTCTGGTTCCTCTTATGACAGCTTAGTTGGTCAAACCCAAAGTCTTTCCCTTAATCCGTCCACCCCTCCCAAACAAGCAAGAAAAGAAGATGCGCTCTTCAAAGATCTGGTTGATTTTGCAAGGTCCAAGTCATCGTCACCTTCCAAACCCAACAACAGGTCATTTTGAGGGACTGAGTAGTTGGTGTAGTTCATCCGTGTTGGTACAGCTTATTCCTTGTAGGTTATCAGGTTTTGCATCAGACCATGGGATTGATTGCCTGTTACTGAATAAAAGTCGGTTTAAACGTTGGGTTATGTCATCTATGCCGTTTAGCAGAGGCTTATGTTGAAAGGAGATCATGAACTACTAATTGAATTAATTTCAGTACATAAATATTTAGAATGTGGTTGTATAATATTGTTGCACTCACATCCCAGCAGCTTGTGTATTTTTTTTGAATTATTATTATTATTATTTTAAAAAAATTACCCCCTTTCTTGTAATTTTTCCTTTTCTTCTCTTCTATTCTGAGTTTTAGCCCATATACTTCTCACGTAATATTAGCACTCGGCGGTTTCCATGTACAGCACTGTTAAAATCCATCTGCGGGAGGGGTGGGTGGTCCTATGCGGTGGTTGTGTTAACTGGAGCCGTAGGCAATAGCATTCTTTCAGTATTTCGAGCGCCATGCTCCTGTGTCTTTAATCCCTCCCACAAATGACCCAGAAGTCAGCAAGCAGAGCAGCGCCCTCCTCTGACTCTGCTCGGCTGCTTTTCGTTCTGTCTATTTCTTATTCTGGTGTTTTTTTTTTTTTTTTGGTTTTGAACTTTAATTATACACTGTATACTGATAATTGTTGATTGTTAAAGATTTTTTTATAAGATATCATAACCGAGCTTTTCATCATTGCTTATCCATATAAATCGCCCGTCAACTCCCCTAATAGGCAGTAGAATTCAGACAACAGAACTAAAACTATGCAAGTCACCAAGAAGCCTTGAGCCTCTCCGACATTTATGTTTCCTTTTCTCAACAGGTTTTTCGTTTTGTGTTTGGTCATGCATTCGATATATGCTTTTACTAAAGTGTTTTACATATCAAAACCATTCAAAATTACGAGAAAAAAAATTAAATTAAATAAATTGATGCTTCTTCTATCCACAAACATTTGCATGCCAAAACAATGAAAACGCGTGTCACCAAAACAAGCTAGCCTCTCCCTTACTTTAACAGAAGTTACTTGGGTGGTGCATTCATGAACTTGACGATATAGCACAAGGGTACTAGAGAGTAACCTAGCTGCTGTAAAAATTAGAATGGAGAAAAAAATGTTATTATTCAATAAATTAATTATATATTTTACATTAAATTCATATAGAGTTATATAATTATATAATAAGATATATAATAAAATAGAATAAAAAAATTATATAATATATTTGAACAAGTATATATATGTTGATTATTTCTTTAACGCGCCCTCTCTACTTTTAATTTTTATGAATTTTACATGCATTAACACTACTTCTATTGCCAATGAAACCTCATCTGTTAATAAAGCTGGTCATCATCAATAAATGATCTTAATTGATTAATAATTAGGTTGAACTTATCACATGCTTACAACCATAAAAACATAGCGCGAAAGAATCATGCATCGTGAATCAAATTCCAAGTCAAACTCTTTTATGTTTATTAATTAGATATAACAATAAACATTTTACTAAATACTTTGAAATAGAAAAAAATCATAAAAGGCATGATGATGGTTTTCATAACATTATCGGTGAGAGTTTGGCCTATTTGAACAATAAAGATTTAAAGAAAGATGAATTGATGTATCATTGAAAAATATAGTAAATAAAATATTTAATAGTTAAATAACCATTTTAATCTAAAAATTTAAACTGTTAGGTAAGGATTCAAAATATAATTTATACTATTCTCTAACATACCTTTTTCAAGTGAATTAAAATTGGGTGATGAGATTCGAACTCGTAACTAGTAATCAAAACTCTGATAGCATGTAAAAATTTAAAATAGAAAAGAATGATATTATTCGATAAACAAATTAAATGTTTTACATTCAACTCATGTAAAATTTATATAGTCATGCAAGAAGACATATAAGAAAATAAAATAAAGCAAATTATACAAAATGCTTGATCATCATGTTTTATTAGATGATAAAAATAATTTTTTGATTGTTTTGATTTATTCAATTCCTTGGATTCTTCCTTTTATCGATTAGAAAATAATAAAAAATATTTATCTTGATTATTTTCTTAACAGCTGCACCAAATTAGGTTCAAATGATATCAAATAATCATCTCAACCTAAAAGCTTAAGTTGTTAGGTGAGACTACAAAATATAATTTATATTATTTTTTAACACTCCCTTTAGGTGAAAGTTTTTTGGACTTGAAACTTGTACATGACAACTACTTTATGCTAATAATTATACTTTATTTAGATATTTATCTTTATTATTTTCTTAACCGACTTAAACTGGTAAGTGAGACTTCAAGATATAATTTATATTATTATTTAACGCATTCTCTCAAGTGAAAACTATTTGGACTTGAAACTTGTATAGATCTACTATCTTGCGCTATTAATTATATTATGAATCATCTCATCATAAAATCTTAAGTTATTAGGTGAAACTCCAAGATATAATTTATATTATTTTTTAACACACCTTTTTAGGTACAAACTCTTTGAGTTTGAAACTTGTATGAGCCATTATTTTGTGCTATTAATTATATTTGTTTGGTCATTAAAACTCTGATATTTTATTAAATAATTATTTTAATTTAAAAATTTAAATTATTAGATAAAATTTTAAAATATAATGTATATTATTGTGTACATAACCAAGCAAACCTGTAGATTGGATTGGAAAGTATTGCTATCATTTCTGACATGGACACATATCATACGAAACCACTGCCGGGGCCTTTTCCCTTTCCTGGTGTCTCTTTGAACTCTTTGTTCATGAACATGTCGTGCTTCTTGACCAACTCTCTGATCGAAAGAGAACTGTAATGATAGTTCCAACTTAACCTGCAAGGGCAAAAGGTACAGCGTAGATTGGCAAGAAACCCTAGATTTAAAATATACATACACGGACACATATTTGTAGATTTATGTCAAATACATTTATGGGATTATATGAGTGCAATATCCAAATTAAAACAATTAATTAAGCAATCAAGGACTAGCTGCTGATCAACTAAAAAAAAAAAAAAATTCAACATAGCTATATAAGATCATATTTTAACTAACTTATTTTCTTTATAGTTTTCCTTCCTTTATATATAAACACATCAATCTTTTTCTCTAGTTCATGGTCATATATATCGATCACGACATGCGTTAATTAAATTAATCCACAGAGAAATATTATTACAAATTAAAGGACAAATTTTAGGCTTTGTTATGTTATTTTTCTCACTTTGGCATGTAGGTTGGTGTTGATTAATTAGGAGGGTTTTGGTCCATGATGATGAAGGATACTTTCTTGGTTCATTATCACGCAGATCAATAAATCTTCCTTTGCTCATGCATGAAAAGGAAAACGAAATCAGCTGGGAAGGTCTGTTTATAGATTTCTTTGATGGAATGCAGCATCATATATATCACTACAATACCAGCTGCAGAAAGAAAAGATTTTTGGAGGTAATAAGAACAAATCTCCCAGTTGAGGTCTCCACAGAAATCTAGACGACCTCCCTTCATGATACATGCTCAAACATAAGCATAAACGTGTGAGATTCAGGTATTTATGTAATTAGATGGGGCTTCAATATTTCTTGGAGTAGTAAGAAACTCAGAGATTCATCAAGTTAATGTTTTTTTTTTTTTGATAATCATCGAGAGTATATTGAAAAGGCTATAAAGCGAATAGGCAAAGAGAAATACAAAAGATAAAAAAAATAAAATAAAAAAAGAAAAAGAAAAAAACTGATCTACTACAACAAACAACAAGAAGACTATCTAAGATTTTTTATTACACCTTTTCATCAAGTTAATGTTTTAAAGGAAGAAATTAATTAAAGTAATTGACTCGATCCTTCTCTTAATTAATCATTCATCCACTGCATACTGAAATTGATCATAAAACCCTTCTTTTTTACATCATAATTTCACCGAGGAAGAAACAATAAATATCAAGATTTTTAAGAAAAGAAACAATGAAACATTACGGAAATGAAAGATGCATGGCTAACTCTGGCTGCAGGTCTTGATCAGAAGATAAGGTGGAGGCATTATGGCCTGCAAGCTTCAGTTTTTTGTAAACAAGGCTAAAAATCTTGCGTTTAATGCTTCCTCTGACTGGCGGCAAGTGGATCCTCTTCTTGTCATTCCTTCTCATGGCAACTACTGCTCTTTGGGATAGATTTTGTAATCCCACGATATCATTTATTATGATCCTTTTATCCATTATTTTGAGAGGGAGGGAGGGAGAGGGGGAGGGAGAGGTTGCATGAGCTATTCAGTGCTCTTCACAGCCTTGGGAGGCAATATGCAACCCGTTAAATGCTAGCTTTAGTAGGAACCTTCCTGCCTCTTTCACACTTTAACTTCATAAACAGTTTAAAACACTGTTTTGTGATTATTATTTGGTACGGATGATGTGTCTAGTTTTAAGGCTGCAAAAGAAGCTTGGAGGCGATTCTCGTATTGGAAGATGTCGATCGGTCTTGTAGTATGGTCTCATGCATTTGGTAAGTGCACTTCTCAAGCCCACGAACAAAATCGATTTTAGGACCACGTATCCATCCACAACATGCATGGTCTGATACGAGCAATGAGGTTTCGTAAAACTTCTATATGGATAAACATACTTCTAATTTCCATCACTCATCTCTTACTTCGAAGTTGTTTCTCTTGATTCAAAATATGGGCAACAAATTAATTAAGCATACACGCGAACCATAAGATAAGAGGCAAATTAAACTAACTATATTTATATATGAACACCAAGAGCAGGGGCTCACGCAAACATATAGGAATGGACTTCAAGTAATTCGAAAGGACTGTATATAGTATTCTGGAAACAAATTAATTAGGGATATACAATTCCATAAACAATAAGGATTGATGAATAGGTGGAGAGGAGATTAGAAGTTTACTAAATCCTTTTTATGGTGCTATGGAGTTGGACAATTCTAAGGCATATGTCACCAAGCCAAAACCAAACCTGTTTTGCAAGGAACTTAGAGGCTCTGTTATGCGTCATGCTGCCATCACAGATTCATAACGAGTAGCAAGAACCCTATCCAAAATATTTACAAACAAGACGACGACTTATCTCTCTTGCTGTAACTTTAAGGCCATGAAAGAGACTTCTAAAAATCTTCCGCTTTACGCGTCCTCTTGCAGGTGGGAGGAGGACCCTGTTTCTCTCCGTGTCACTCCCTCTGGCTCTGAGCTCTACATTAATAATATTGCACTCCATCATCGTGTTATGTCTCTCCGGTTCAGTTTTAGATATATGGGTGCCAAAAGTGACTGTAAAGCAGATATGCCAGGGACAACTAGAGTCGGAGGAGCATTCCCGTATTTATATTGTCTTCGTATAATGTCTTATTTCTTGTATTTGTGATGTTTTTCTGCCTATTGTATTATATTTAATGAATATAAGTTGTTAATGGAGGAGGGTCTCCATCAATGTCATGGCGCGTGCATATCATAACCATCATTCATGACCATAGCCTGTATATATTTATATAAATAGGCATAATCTAATTGTGTAGATGATAGATTTATTTAGTGTGGATTAGTTTTAAGTTTTAAATATGATTTCAATTTATTTGATTATTATATATAAAAAGAATTGTTAAAGGAGATTCGATATAAATGGAACAGGAAGAGACTAGTAATCCAAAACCCAATAATCTTGCTAATGAAGAAAATAAGAAAAATAGAGTAAACATTGCTTTTCCTTCTTTTTTTTTCCCTTCTTTTGCTCATGAAATAACCTGTAGATCTATCTCGAAAATGTATTTCTAGCAGAACAAAACCATCTCTGCTTCTGCCACCTTTCCCCTGAATGAATCTCAAACAAATCATGTGTAAACTAACACAATTTCCGTTTAATTAATCATCAATATTCTTCACTCAAGTTCATTTCATTTGAGTTTTAGATGATATAGATCACTCATTCATACTTAAATTGGTGTATTATGGAAAGAAATCAGAATTTTTATTACATTCAGAAGTCTAAAATCATCCCCTAGCACCACCCTTTTTCTATGATTTCATGGATTTTAGCACACCCACGACCCAGGAAAAAAGATTAAAAAAGGAAAAAAGCCGGCAACAGAAATGTTCTCTATCACTGACCATATTACTATGATATATTTTATTGATTCGCAATAGATCCATTTTCCAACTTTGGTTTCACCAAATTCGTGTGATTTCACATCAGAAGAACATCCCAAAACATTAATCTATTTTTCCGAGGGGAACACTACAAAATCGTACATCCTTTTCTTTCCATCTAAATTGATTTTGGATGCACCGATCAGTTAAATTAATCGAAAAGAATTAACAGTATCATAACAAGAAAGAAAGACGGAAAGTGAGTTAATGCAGATAATAAATACTATTTATTCCGGGGTCCATAGGGTCACAATCTCAGCCGGCGACAACATTTCCGTTATTCCATTTTTCATCCATGCACGTACAATCGAAACAAATTAACAACAAAATGGCTTTTGTTTACTTAATGTTCATTGATAGGTGTCCTTCAAGGAATTTTATTTTTTAACCTTATGGTTACGGTTAATACTTCAAAATTAATTAATGACCAGCTGGCAATTCCCAACATCTACAAGGAATTTCCTGGAAAAAACAAAAACAGTGATGCTAGCTGACAACTAGAATGGGTTTAATCTATTTTCATCATCCCCGGCAACCAAATTTTTGATCAGACAATGTTTAGTAATACGGTAATAGTTGTTTTTCTGTTCGGAAATATATTAAAATAATATTTTTTTTTATTTTTTTTTAATTATTTTTTATATCAGCACATCAAAATAATATTAAAAAAACTAAAAAAAAATTAATTTAAAACAAAAAAAATAAATTTTTTTAATTTTTTTCAAAAGTGCAAAAACAAACTAGTTTAGGCGGGCTCTGCCTATCTATATTGGTAGTTGTAATAGAATGACACACAAAAAAATAAATGAGGACAATTGTTAATTCCTTTTATGGATTCCTTTTTTCTCTCCTTTTTGCTCTCGTTCTATATCTCCTTCTCTGTCTCGCCTCAGTCATCCTCTCTTTCCTAATTTCTTCTTCTGCTCAGTAAACCAGATACTAGAGAAATCACTCCATTGAGTTTAATATAGATTTTAGGATTCTTAATCAGATTGTTACCTATAGATAGTGATCTTATACCTGCTTCAAGTGGTATCAAAGCTTCGTATCTTTCGACCTAAAAAATGGCTCCTAATATTGGATCTCAAGATCTAAAGAAATTAGAAGACATGATAAAAACCTCTAACAAGGAGCAGACACAGTGGAATGATAAGATGACGAGGTTATTTGAACAACAAGGGCAATAACATTTAGCTAGCGACACAAGACTAATGAGGCCGGAGGAGTTGATCACTAGCATTTCCCATCAACAGAATACCTTGTTAGAAAAGTTGCAGGTATCTACAGGGGAGTCAATTAATAACCGATAACAACTACACATCTCATAGAAAAGGCTGGCCGTGAAAAGTGATTGCCATTATATATGGCATTACAAATTCCATAAACCTAGGCATGACTTTCCATCTTTTGAAGGGGAAGACATTCACAAATGGTTGTATAAATACAACCAATATATACTTTGTGTGAAACCCTAAAATATTTATAATTTAAATATGCGGATGTGTAACCTGTCATGTAAACGTAAGACTGAAAGTGATATATAATGAAGGGGATGACCTCCTTAAAATGAATTTTGTTTTAGAATTTATAAAGACAGAGAAACTGATAACGTGTTTTGATTGATAAAATAATAAGTGAAATGACAAAATATTTCTAAGAAATAAGTGATGTAATAAATGAATACATTCCAAAATAATAAAATGACCTTAAAGGTTTAGAAGGATAATTGATATTATTTTATGTGAAGATTGAACAAGAAAATTTGGATCGTTGATGAAAAGTCATGAAGCGACCAATTTTACATTAGAAAGCGAGCTCTCAATCCAATCGTCGAATCGGGATGAAATTTTGCATAAAGTCTATTAATATGTTTTCCTACCTTAGTGAAAGATCTCATCCCAATGGGAGGTTGGTAAAGACTAGCGATTTAAGCAGAAACAAACCGGATAGTTTACATAAAAAATAAAATAAAATACATAAATATATAAATGAGGGACATAAATGTAATTAGGGGAAAATGTGCCTTTAAAACAGCAAAAGGCCACCAGTTAAAAAAAAGAAAAGAAAAAGAAAAGAAAAAGGATGAGAGACAGTAGAGAATTCGGCTAGAGAGAGGTGCAGAATTTGGATGAACAAAAAATGCTCCGGTGGCTATATCTTTAGAATCCACCGTTGGATCATATTGATTTTTGGATATATTATTCTTATCCCTTAAACAAGCCTTTAACCTGTCTTGTTTACAAGAAAATATTATCCTATACAAGAGATCCCAAAAACACCATATCAAACACTCAGCCACACCTGTATGCAACATTAACCAGCACAAAACACCCCAACATCAAACCCTATACCTCCCTAAATCTTTCCCCAAAGACTTCTAGACTCTTAGGCTTACTACCCAGTCCTCAACCTCATTTCCTTGTCAAGCCTAATATGATACCCACTAGAACTATTAGGAGCACATAAATGGAAGAGAAAAGGGCAGGGCTTGTGTTTTTGGTGTGATGACAAGTTCACTTGGGTAAAAAATGCAGAATAAAAAGACTATACTCTATATGCATAGTGGAAAATGAAGAAGAGGATGAAGAAGTTGAAATAAAGACTGTAAAGGAAATGGATAATCTAGAAATCACTAACCCTCACATCTCTATGAATGCATTGGAAGGAAGTCCTTAACTACCTTAAGGTGATTGGCCGAGTGGATAAACTGACTATCTTCATCATGATCGACACTGGTAGCATACACAACTTCATGAATACGCATACACAACTTTATGAATACGTGGGTGGCTAACAAGTAACAATGTGCATTGACACCTATCAACTCTATAATAGTTAAGGCTGTTAATGGGGGGAAATGTTATGCATTTTAATTTGTAAGGATTTTAGGTGGAAAATACAAGGAATATACTATGTGGTTGATGTGTTTGTGATGGAGCTGGATGCTTGCGATATGGTTTTAGACATTCATTGGTTGGCCACTTTAGAGGACATTGTATGTAATTATGAGAGTATGTGGATGAGTTTCGACTAGCAAGGACAAAGAGTAATATCATCCTATATAGCTTGATGATGATTCCTGATACAGGTGCTGAGATGAATACGTTACCAGTGGAAAAAAATCTAAAAGAGAAGGAAAAAGAAGCTCTCTAAAAACTACTTCACACCTACAATGATGTGTTCACTCCTCTAGTAGGTTTACCCTTCCTAGACTTGAAGACCATACTATTTCCTTAAAAGAGGGAGCTTAGCCTGTTAATCTTAGGCCATACAGGTATTCTAGTTTGTAGAAAGATAAAGTGGAAAAAATTATCTCTAAAATGTTTGATTCCAGCATAGTTCAACCAAGTACTAGTGGTAATAGTAAAGAAAAAAAACCTCTCTTGAAGGTTGTGTGTTGATTATAGGGCCTTCAACAAGTTAACAATTAAAAACAAGTTCCTTATACCCTTAGTAGATGAGCTATTAGAAGAGTTAGCAGAGGCAGCTGTATTCTCAAAAATTGATTTAAGATCTGACTATCACCAGATCAGGATGAGCCCCAGGGATGTCCATAAGACAACATTCAGAACATACAATGGACATTACAAATTTCTAGTGATGCCATTTGGTCTCACCAATGCTCTAGCTACCTTGCAAAGTTTAATGAACGAGGTGTTTAGAGCTCAATTGAGGAGGTTTGTTCTAGTGTTTTTTTATGACATTTTAATTTACAATAGAAGCTTCAAGGAGCACTTAGAACATCTACAGGTTCTTTTGGAATTACTCAGGTCAAATAAGCTGGTGACTAAGGAAAGTAAATGTGTTTTCGATAATGGCAGGATTGAGTACTTGGGCCATATTATCTCTAAGGCAAGGGTGACTACAAATGCTAACAAGATACAAGCTATATGGGATTGGCCGTTACCACAGAACATCAAGCAATTGTGTGACTTTTTAGGACTCACTGGTTACTACAGGAAGTTTGTGAGGAGCTATGAGACTATATGCAGACCTTTAACTAAGCTCCTAAAAAAGGATGCATTTAGTTGGGACTAGGACGCTACTTCTACCTTTGAATCACTTAAGGAGGTAATGGTTAATCCTCTAGTCCTGTCCTTACCTGATTTGAACAAACCATTCATAGTTGAGACTGACACATTATGTTCTGGTATTGGTACAATGTTAATGCAAGAGAGACACCCTATAGCCAACATCAACAAAGCTTTGGGTCTAGGATGCAAGTGTTGTCCACTTACGAGAGAGAGATGTTGGATATCTTACAGACAGTAACCAGGTGGAGATAGTATTTTTAGGGAAGACCTTTCAAGATCAAAATCGACCATGTCAGCTTTAAATACGTGCTGGATCAGAAAATAACCTTCCCTTCCCAATACTTATAGCTGATTAAACTATTAGGCTTTGATTTTGATTGTAGAATTGAATTTGTAAGGGGAAGAAGAATGTAGCAGCTAATGCTCTTTCTAGAATAGTCAACAGTGAACTCAATGTATTTGCTTTATCCATACTTTTCACTAGATTACTGTCAGACATCAGGAGATCTTGGGAGGTTGATAACAAGGTTAAGTCAATCATCTAGGATTTAATTAAAGACCCTGCTACACATCCTCGTTACAAGTGGAGTGATGGTCATCTTTTTAGGAAGTGAAAACTGATAGTGGGAAACGACATGACACTACAAAATTATCTAATAGCCACCTACCATGATACAACCTTAGAGGGACACTCTGGTTCTATAGTCACAGTAGCGAGGGTTGGCAGTGTATTCTATTGGAAGAAGCAACAAAAGCAAATGAGACAATACGTGAGGTAATGTTCTACATGTCAAAGATACAAGTTAGAGAATGTGGTTAGCCCAAGATTATTACAACCTTTGCCAATTCCAACAACACCCTTTACAAACAACAATATGGACTTCATAATAGGTTTGCTTAAATCTGAGGGAAAAGAAGTGATATTCGTAATGGTGGATAAGTTTAGCAAGTATGTACATTTTATGACACTTTCACACCCCTATATTGTTAGATCAGTAGCAAAAACCTTCATGGACTCAGTCTACATACTATATGGTCTTCCGACCACCATAATTAGTTATCGAGACTCTGTTTTCCCAAGTTAGTTTTGGAGGGAATTGTTCAATCTGCAAGGGGTCAACCTACACCACTCCACTACCTATCATTCTCGATCAGAAGGGCAAACTACGATCGTCAATAAATGTTTGGAGAACTACCTCAGGTGTATGACAGGAGACACCCCTTCATAATGGTGTAAATGGTTGTCATTAAGGAGTAGTGGTATAATACAAACTTTCACACAACCACTAAATCAACTTCTTACAAAATACTTTATGATTTTTCTCCACCTATCTACATTCCATACTTCCCTAAAGACTACCCGCTAGAGGCAGTCGACCATTACCTCAATAAAAGGAAGCATATGCTACAGATAATCAAATAAAATTTGATCAAGTCACAAAATAGAATAAAGCAGCTAGCCAACAAGAGAAGAAGTGACAGAGTTCTTAAAGTAGGTGATTCGTTTTACTTAAAACTACAGCCTTACAAGCAGAAATCAGTACTTCATCACCACCACCACAAGCTAGCAGCCAAATATTATGGTTCTTATACCATGATTGAGAAGATTGAAGAAGTTGCCTACAAGTTAAATCTTCCCCTCTCTTCAACAATCCATCTTGTTTTCCATGTCTCCCAGCTAGACAAATAAAAGAAAGGAATGATCGTTACCATCAAAACACAACATGTAGTGTCTTGCCTTTACTCGTACGCACCGTTTCAATAAATTGTAATTCTCATAACTGAGAAGGTTGTCGATGCCAGCACCATCACCATCTTCTGCTCTGCCTATATATATTGGTTGTTGTAACATAATGACACGCAAAAATAAATGAGGACAATTGTTAATTCCTTCTGTGGATTCCTTTTTTCTCTCCATCTCTCTCTCGCCTCAATCAGCCCCTCTTTCCTAATTTCTTCTTCTGCTCAATACAGATTGGAGGATTCTTAATCGGATTGTTAGCTATAGATAGTGATCTTATACCTGCTTCAGACTCGGGGCTAAAGATGTAATTAATTCTGCAACTGTCTATTTTAATCACACAAAACATGTAAACACTCATCTCCGACACTGTCCTAGAAATGCATGCAGGACGGAGACCCTTATTGGGAGAGAGAGCGAGAGAATAGAATAGGACTCCAACTTTAGTGTTTTAATTACATCAGCCAATAATCATATCCAAATGTTCTAAGTTGTACAAGAATTGGTAATCGATATTTCCAATGAAACAAATAAGTTAATTGCAAAAAGAATTAACTGTCCCTCGAACAATCCTTGTTTTGCTGCAACTTCAACTTTGGGTGTTTTTTTTTTGGTCTTATTACCATGGAGCTTTTTGGTGTTTGTGTTATGTAAACAGAGTCCTCCTTCCAGCTCTGGCCATGAAAACTGGCCTTTGAGATCATGCGGCCTATTGGAAGCACATCAAAGAAGGAAGGCAAAAAGAGCTTGGAAAATGGACTTTGGTCCTCCCCACTTTCTCGAAGGACGGGTAAAAGAACCTCGATGATCCCCTGGTCGCCCCTGATAAATCAATCAGTAAATCGTCACTTTCACTTATCATTTGCAATTCAAGCACAGACCATAATTCCCAATAGTTCTAAGAACCTTAGACCATCTGGTCCTAATTAAATTGTCTGGATTAAATCAAATGTGATTTTCAGCATTTGGGGATTGTTGTTCAGAAAAGAAGGCCATGGCAGGAAGAGAATTCCTCGTTCTCAAACAGAATGAGGGCAATATTGGTCATTGATGTAAAGCAGCTCCTGTGTTACGTGTGCCTACTTGTTATCAATCCATGGCTAGGCAGTATAGATTTTACCTGAGCAGCATCCTTGAGTGGCCCCCAACACTCTAACCGGTTGTACTTGGGTGAGCTAGAATGAAAATACACCCAAACTAAAGAATCCTTTAGCTCAGGATGCTCTGTGAAAAGTGCCGAATCTCCATGCAACACAGCTTCAAGTACCTGGCTTGCATCAAATCAAAATTCTGAGCATGACTACACAAATGGTGGAGAGTAATAGTGTATGCAACAGCCCAAAGATTTATCCTCAAGTACATGGAATCGCACAAGAGAACACTTACCAAAGGCATTTCCTTGGAGAATATGTGGTATCTGAACTCAGCAGCAAGGTCTAGCACGAGATTGGGTCCGCTCACATAGCAATGGACAAGTAGAGCTAATTGTCCTTCTAGCTTTTTCCATTCAGCAACCACATCATCCTTGCTATACCAACCTCTTAGCTGCATATACATTATGCACAGCCCATAATCACCACCAGGTAGATTGTCAAACTAAGTGAGCAATTTCATTTTCTTACACAAGAGTAACAAATACAATTTTTTCCAAGACCAAAAGCAGAACAAGAAAAGAAAGAGAAGAAAAGGAAAGGAAAGTTAAATCATAGGAACACACCTGATCTAGGTTGATGACATTGGAGATTGTTAAGGTTAGGTCTGCTGTGAAGTCACAATGAGACAGGATGTAAGTTCGAGGGAGAATTGCAGAGTATTGATTCATCTCTTCGCCCATTAAGACTACTTTCAGCTTTGAAGCTTCAAATTTTGCCGGAGGACCCAAAAGTCTAACTGCCTAGTGACACCAAACAGGCAGCTAGTCAACACCATTGATAGGTAGAATGAGCCACTGTAATCTCTTGCAGAAAGTTACATTGGCTCGGAAACAGAGATCGCAAACAGGACTTGAAATGAAGTGACTGTCGTGTAGACTCAATCTAGGTAGACCAAACCAATCAATTATATACACATACATGTAAAGGAAAGAAACACTCGTCCTTTGTGCTTCACCAAATTATCATTTTTTCTGTGGAAATTAATCGCTTCACGCTCTTCACTATCAATAATAAAGATGCAAATACAGCAAAAACTTGAAAAAATTGCAAAATGCATCGTGTTAGAATTCCAAGTGTATGTGAGTCTTAATTGCAAGCATGTTTTACCCTATTCTAGTATTCCTTTAAACCATGCCCAACACCTAACATTTGCAAGTTTCATAATTAATGATACAATAAATGACAATGCCACTGCACAGAGGCCTGGTGAAGAGATAAAGGCGAGGAGAATACCTCAGAGACTAACGTATTACAGGAAGCCCTGCTATTGCCAAAGGAGGAAAGAACAGCAGGCTTGGATCCTTTAAATGATAACTTGGTGCTGTTATTGCTGTTGTTGATGGATAAAGATTGCCTGTGCGGTGGTGATGGTGAAAATGAGTAGTGAGCACAATGACAGGCCATGGGAAATGCATAACAAGGTCTTTCTTTTCTTCATCTTTCACATCTCACCATTGTCTTCTCTCCGAACTTAGCTCGACAGAGAGAAAGAGAGAGAGAGTGATGGAGTCTGTGGAGTTTTGAGGTTCACAGTTTTGGTCCTGTGGACTGTGATTCTCACCTCAGACCCCACATGTCCAAAAATCTTTATCAAGCATTCTCTCCACACAATTTTTTTTTAAAATTGAATTTAATATTTCTCGATTAAAAAACAAAAAAGAACTAGTAATTTGAATTTTTTTAATGAATGGTAGATAGTATTTTTGGGGCTTCACAATTAAATAAATGGATTAAAAAGAAATGGTGATTGGTTGTGGAATTGTATGTTGTGACAGGTCATCATTTGCTGATTGAATATTTGATAAGATGCTGTCGATAATGCGATGACGTGGCAAAACTGGGACCGGCACTCATTATCTCAAATCTAATTTTTTTTATATGGCTTATTTTTGTGTTATAAAAATATTTTAAAAAAAATTAATTATTTTTTTATATTTTCAGATTGTTTTGATGTATTAATATTAAAAATAAATTTTAAATAACAATAAAAATATTATTCTAATGTATTTCCAAGTAAAAAACAATTTGAAGAGCAACCACTACCACAATATCAAACAGTCCTTAATTAGTCCATTACATTTGTTATGAATTTCAGCCCCGTTTGTTTATTAGAAAATATAGTTTTTTAAGTGATTTTTATGGAAAAGAGATTCCTAAAGAATAAATTATTTTCTAATGTTTGGTAATTTATTAGAAAATAAGTTGGGAAACACTTTTCAGTATTTGACTATGTCATGAAAAATGAGTTTGAAATTAACTTATCAATGCTTTAATTTTTTTTCAAGTTTATTAAAAGAATGAGGACCAAATCTGATAGAGAAAAAAATTTGAAGGAGGATGAAATTAAAAAAAAATCTAATTTTTTAAATTATTTCAAATAAAACAAATAGTAATCAAAATAATGGAGACCAAATCTAACATAAGAAAACGTTAAAAAATGATGAAATTGAAAAAAAATCTAATTTCATAAATCATTTCAAATTAAATAAATAACAATAAAAAAATAAGGATCAAATCTAATACATAAAAAAAACTTCAATTAAAAAAGGATAAGAGAAACGAAATAAAAATAAAAAGAATAGGGACCAAATTGATATAAAAATTAAATTAAATCAAATTCTAAGGGATGAAATTAAAGAAAAAATTAAAAAAATATATATAGCAATTAAAAGATGGAGGGCTAAATTTTATATAATCAATAAATAATAAGATATTTTTTTATTTTTTCACAACTTCTGAAAAAGTATTTTCCATCCAAAATAAAAGGAAAATATTTTTCTAAAAACCAAGTCAAATTTTGTTTTGACTAGAAAGTGTTTCCATTTGATCAATTTTTGTAATGGTAAACAAACACATGAAACTTTGAAAAGTGATCACTTTTCTTGAAACAAATGGGCCTTAAAAAGTGTCTAAGAGTGTGATAATTGTTGTTTTTTCTCCCAAACATAAATTATACTTGTTTGGTTATATAAAAAAAATTGTGGTTTAAAAGGTGGGTCCCATAATAAATTGAAGTATAACCTTAATTTCATGTGAAACAAGTTGGAGATGCTTTTACTAAGGTTGGACCTCAATTTAGAAAATAATCAAACCAAAAAAATCCTCATCTTCTCATTAGATATGTTTTGAAGCTTTTTTCTTCAAATCTCTAGTCTGAATACAAATTCAACCTTTCAATTACCAATTATCTTACAGATCTTGGTAAGTAAACATGATGATTAACATATGGGTTTTCTTTATTTTAGATGTTTTATTTTTGTTTTGATAACTGAAATCACCACCTTTTTATTCTATTTCTTTAAAACCAAACATAAAGACTTGTTATATTTTTGGGTTTTTCTAACATCTGCACGTGTGTTAGCTATTCTGCATTTTATCTTTATAATTTTATTTTCTATTATGGCATAAATGAAAGCAACTCCATATTGTTTTTTGTGGTACAAGAAGAAGAAGAAGAACTGCCTGAAAATTCTATAGAAACAACAAAGAAGGTGTTGATAAGCTAGTAATCTATTTCTTAGCTTAAGAAATCATTAACTTATAGTAAAAATTTGATTGAATTGAAATATGGGTTATTGTTGCTTGATTCTTAGATTTTAGGGTTTTAGGGTAGATCTTTTATATATAATTCCTTGCAAATAACTATTGGTCTTGGTTCTTGTTGTTTGATTTGACAGTAAATAAGATCTTGAATATTTAGGTAGGTTTGAGTTGAAGATGTCTTAAGGTTTGTCTCTATATTGTTGTTGTTGTGTTATTAAGTTATTTTTTTTTAACTATCTTCATATGAATGTTCAAACACACTACTTCACCTTCTCTTTTGGTATAACATTAATTTTTATGAGCTTGGATCAATTGATGTTACTAAATGTACAAATATTTTATAGATTGATTCAAACATATTCATTCATACTTTTTTTATATTTAAAAGTCACTTGAATGGATGTTCAAACACACTACTTCACCTTCTCTTTTGGTATAATATTAATTTTTATGAGCTTGGATCAATTGATGTTACCAAATGTGCAAATATTTATAGATTGATTCAAACATATTAATTTATACTTTTTTTATATTTAAAAGTCACTTGAATGGATGTTTAAGCATGATTCTTTTGGTGTAATACTATACATTCACTCCTCTAATATGTCATATCATTAGATTCTGGTGAATAAATCTTTCATAGCAAATAATTTCATGTTTGTAGTGTAATACTATTTTAATTGTGGTGTGGAATTTGTATTTTGGTGGACTTTTGTTGGCTTTTTTATTCAAAGAATGCTATACTTTAGTAATGCTTTATTTATTAACTCATGCTTGTAAAGTGTAGTTTTATAGTATGCTAGTAATTGAATCTTTTAGAGAAAATACTTTTAAAGGTGCAGTAATTATTTGTATGTCATGCTTCTATTAATGCATCTTGAATAGATAGGAAAAACATTTGCACTGAATTAGAGATCAGAGTTCAACAATGATTTTGAACTATTTTTATGATATAATTTGTATACTACTTTTGCAATTGGGTTACTTGTGGAATGTTTTGAGTTCATCAAGTCAATTTTTTCTTAACTTGCCATTATTTTATTCTATTCTTATATATTTTTATCTATATTTGATATTTTTCTTGAGGCAAGTCAATTTTACAATCTGTATATTGTCGCAAATGTTTAATCCTTTTTTTTTAATTACTTTAACATATTTATGTCCTTAATTGTTTTTTTTTAATCTAGTTATCAAATAAAGCAATGGAAGATTCTGAAAGTCAAGATAAACTTTTTCGAACAAAGGAAAGGTTGCATACTTTTCTTGATATTTGCATCAAAGTTATTAAGATGGGAATGAGACCAAATACTTATTTTAATACATATGGTTGGAGATTTGTGATGATTGTCTTCAAATAATAGACTAGTCATGCTTTCACTAATGCGCAACTGAAGAACAAATACAATGATACAAAAAAATTAGAGGATATAGAAAAAAAGTTGATTTATGAAACCGGTGTTGGTTGAAGTAGTGAATTAGAAACTATTTCTTCAAATGATGAGTAGTGGAAAGCAAAAATCCATGTTAGTTGTTAAGAACTTCATCTTTTCACTTTATGTGTCTTATTTATGCAGTTGATGAATTCATTAAGTTTCATTAATTATATTCAATTTGTTTTATATAAAAAATTAGAGGAGTAAAAAAGTTTAGGTATGTTGGTATTGAGTCATCTTTTATAGAAAATATGATACAATATTCAGTAATATAGTGGTTACTAGACAATATGCTTGGGCTTCCTTTTCAAAAGTGTTGTATTATAATGATGGTGATGAGGATGAGGATGAGGATGATGGAATGAGGAATGTTGATGATGATGATGTTAATCTAGAGGAAGGAAGTGGTGATTCAAATGAGGATGTCATTCTTTTTTTTTTTTTTTCTTGGCCTCGGCGGTAGGAGGGGCTTGTCTCCTCCGCGCTCCCGGGTTCGAGTCCTCATGTGCACGCCTGTCACCCCCGCGGTGCCTTACATGCCCACTGGGTTTGCAGGGTGTTCAGTGAGCCATGGGAATAGTCGTGGTGCGCGCAAGCCGGCCCTAGGACACCCACGTAAATCAAAAAAAAAAAATGAGGATGTCATTCTTAATTTTATAGATGATGTGAGTAACATGGTAGTTTGATTCAGTGTGACAAACAACAATAGCACATATAGTAGTGGCAAAAGGAAAGCTAGACAATATTTTACAAGGAGGAAAAAATAGGAAGGGGTTCTTGAATAAAAGCTCAATTATTTTCATATTTGGATCGATTTATTGATAGTGTTCTGACAAAGAGTGATGACACCTCTAGTTCTAAAGATAATAAAAGGTGTAACATTGAAGAAGTGATGAAAAAGCTTTATTCCATAGATGAAATTAACTTTAGTGATGACTTGCATACTTTCTCTACTAAGCTATTTTGTTTAAGGAGCAAGAGGGTGAGTAGCAATAGGAGATATTGATAGAAAGTTTTACTGGCTAAAAAGAATGTTTGATCGAAGTTTAAAGATTTAGAACTAGATGTGTGTTTTTATTCTTTTAAATTACTTATGTCATTGTGTTTTTCTTAAAAAATATGATAATTGACTACTATTTTTTAATATGTGTTTTTATATGTCTCCATGTGCTTATGTAATGTGTGTTTTGACTATGACAATTGATTTTGCTATTTGTGCATGAATAATTATAATATCTTTTCTATAATGATAAAATGATCAGGTCTTTAAATGACGATTGTCGATTGTAAAGAGTTTGTTGTATACTTAATAGATTGCTAATTTTGTTTTTGTTTAATATGCATGGTGAATCATGCCTTAATATTAAATTTTCCTTTTATTTTAAAAATAGTTTGGATGATATATTGTGCTGTTGTCTATTGGATACTTCTGATAAGAGAGCCACGGTTTGAGTGAATTATAGTAATCTTATTGAACTGTGATTGTGTTATGTCTTATTATTAAAAAACATTTCTTCTAGTTATGCCTATCTTTCATTGTGTGCACTATAGTTTGAATTTTCTTGATTCCGTTATTGCAAGAGACATGTAATAACCCTACTGTTATTATGATTATATGAATGCTTTCTAAGTTTGTACTATAACTTGTTTACCTAACAGTCTAATAGTTATTGATATTTAACTTGTATTGTTATTGAGGAAATTTGGAAAAGATCTTTAGGTTAAAATAATAATTTTTAAAAGTTTGTTGGCCAACTTCAATAACTTTAATTCAATTTATAGCATTATGACATTTGAGGAAATTTGGATGAGACCTTTAGATAAGAATAACAAATTTTGAAAGTTAGTTGGACAATTTCAACAACTAATGTTTAACATTTAAAATATGGAAAACACATGTAGTTGGAAGTTAATTGTAGTACAATATTGTTTGGTCATAGTATTGCAACCTACATGATAGCCATCACATTTTCAAAAGTTAATAGGATCTCCTAGTTGATATGCACCATGATTCTTTGTTTAATTGATCTAGTTCTAAATCAAAATAGTCATAAAATACATTTAAAGAAAAAAGAAAAAAGAAGTCAATATCTTGATTAAAGTTTATGGACAAGTGACTGAAATGTTGTAAATACATAATTAGTTTCTTTTAATTAATTAATACAAGTGGTGCATTTATATAGTTATAAATTAATGTAATTGTGTTTTTCACCACCTCTGGTCTCCAATCATAATATATATATATATATATATATATATATATATATATATATATATATATATTATATTCACTCCATTTGGTGAGTCCAAAAAAAAATTAGTGCTTGAAAATGACCCAATTATGAACATGATAGATTGAAAATTAATATAGACAAAAACAAAATGAAATGTAATCCTACAAGCAAAGGTTTTCTTGTAATATGTACAATAGAAATTTGAAACATATGATTTGTGACAAAGAAAGACAGAAAATATAACGAATGCATAAACATTTGTGTATGTGTAGTCAAATTATAAAATTAGAAAAAGAAATCTTGAAAAATCAAGTGGAAAATGGTACATCTATGAGAAAAAAAACTAAATTATAAAAGAGTGATTGGTTTATATAGATTGTAAGAAGATTAAATATGAAAATTTAATTGATAAATACAAAGAAAATACATAGAATATAAAGAAGATATATTAATGACATTTTATTTGTCAAAGAAAGGTGAAATTTTTTAGTTTAAAGGATCAAAGCTAACATGAAGAAGAGCATGATTGAATGCTAAATAAAAGGCAAAAATCACACCTTTTTTTCTAGTTAAACTACGTTTAACTTGTACAAGAAAAGCAAGTGAACAATAAAGCTAGGTCTCTTATGTTTGACGGAAAGTGGTTTTCTAAAAATCACTTTCCAAACTTTCTTGTATTTGTTTATCATTAGAAAAGTTGATCAATGAAAAATACTTTCTAGTCAAAGAAAATTTTGACTTGGTTTTCAGAAAAGTGTTTTCCCTTTATTTTGGGCGGCAAACACTTTCTGGAAGTTGTGAAAAATTTAGAAATGTCATAATATTTGCTGATTATATAAAATTTGGTTCTCAAACTTTTGATTGCTATATATATTTTGTTTTGAATATTTTTTTTTGAATTTTATCTCTTAGAATTTGATTTTTATATTAATTTTGGTCCTTATTTTTATAATTGTTATTTGTTTTTCCCTTATCATTTTTTAATTGAAAATTTTTATCTATCAAATTTGGTCCTCATTCTTTTGATTGTTACTTATTTTATTTGAAATAATTTATGAAATGGTAATTATTATTATTTTAATTTCTTCATCTTTTAATTTTTTTATTTGTTATATTTGATCTCTATTATTTTGATTATTATTTATTTTATTTGAGATAATTTATGAAATTATATTTTTTTTTCAATTTCATTCACATTCAACTTTTTAATTTGTAAGATTTGTTACCATTATTTTAGTAAATTTGAAAAAAATAAAACATTAATAAGTTATTTTCCAGCTCATTTTCCATGACATAACCAAACATTGGAAAATGTTTTCCAACTTATTTTTCATTACACTACCAAACATCGAAAATAATTCACTTTCCCGAAATTTACTTTTCTGAAATTCAATTTCTAAAAAGAAACTACTTTCCAGCAAACAAACGGGACCTAAAAAATAAATCATAATATAACCTAATATTTTCAAGCAAAGGTTTTCTTGCAATCTATATGATAGAAATTTATAACATGTGATTAGAAATGAAGAAAAAGGGAAAATATAATGAATGCATAAGCATCTATCCGTGTGTGTATTCAAATTATAAAATTAGAGAAAGAAATTTGAAAACATAAAGTGGAAAGTGGTACATTTATGGAAAAAAAAAACTAAATTATAGAAGAGTTATTGATTTATATGGATTGTAAGAAGATTAAATATGAGAATTTAATTGATAAATACAAAGAAAACACATGGGATATAAATAAGAGATTTTGATGAAATTTATTTGTCGATGAAAGGTGATATTTTTTAGTTTGAAGGGTTAAAGCTAACACGATGAAGAGTATAATTGAATGCTAAGTAAAAGGAAAAAATTGCACTTATTTTTCTAGTTAAATTATGTTTAACTTGTACATGAAAGGCAAGAGAACAACAAGGCCAAAAAAAATCATAATATAACTTCATATTTTCATGAACATAATCATATAAAGCTAAGAGGGGAAAAAAAGAAATTTGCATCGTTACCATATCTAGGATAACAGATGAGAGATATAAAACATGACATTTGACGCAATTTGATGATCTCTTATAATTTATGATACTCCTAAATACTAAATATTTTATGTCATCATAGATATGCATGTTAAGTGATTTAATGCTCTATTAAAAAAATACTTTTTATAAGAATTATGATAATGTAATGAATCGTGTTATTGATTATGTTAATAATGTTGGTTGTGATGATGATGATAATAGTGGTGGTGATGGTGGCAATACGGATAATGACGATAATGACGATGACTATAATGCTAGTGATGAGGAAGGTGAATCATTTTCGAGAAGAGAGTTTGATTGTCGTAAACTAATATTATACACGGCCAAGGCTCTCTCCATGTATTATAATAATTATATATATAAAGAACCTAGTATGGTTTCATACAAAATAGGTATGAGATGGTTTAATGAAATATTACAAGAACATTGGAAATAATGTGTTAACATATTTAGGATAGATGCAACAACATTGCAAAGCCTGTGCTTTGATTTAGAAACACAACATGATTAAAAGCTTCAAGAAAAATGAGTGTTATTGAAAAGGTGGGCATTTTTCTGTATACATTAGTATTGGGTGCTTCGAATAGAAAAGTTCAATAAAGATTTTAGCATTTAGGCGAAACAATTAGTAGATACTTTAATGAAGTTTCAAGAGCAGTATGTTTTCTCATAATTGATGTTATAAAATTAGAAAACTTTGAATTTTAAAACACACCACAAGAAATTGTAATGAATCCAAGATATATACTTTATTTCAAGGTAACTCTAATATACTTCTTTATCATTAATGCTAAATATAAATTGTTTGAATAATTGCTTTTCAATCATTTAGACACTTATGCTTCTTGTTTTTCATGTAGAATTGTGTAAGAGCAATTGATATACTATAAGTATTCAATCATGCACACTCGTTAATACACTGTGTGATAGAACGCATATTTATAGTGTGGAAAAAGAGATTGAGAGTTTTACAAAACATGCTTGCATATCATTACAAAATGCAAGTTCATATTGTAGTGATATCAATGACACTATATAATTATATTAAAAGGGAGTCGTAGGAAGATGTGGCATATTAAAAAAAATTGATCATCATTTTAATTTTGTTCCTGATGATTTTTTTAACCGTTGTCATTTCACGTTTGCAAAGTCATTGATACTAAAGGTCTTCTAAAATAAAATATGTTCGTGATGAGATTGCATGTAGTTTAATGAGATAGTAAAAGTAATTAAGATCATAATGTTGCATTGTTGTATTTATGATGTATTAATAATCCAATACACATGTTCTTTTTACTCATTTTACTATTGGCATCACTTTCAATTGTAGTTTTAACTTAACATTTTTTAATTATATTTTATTCAACAATAATTTTAACTAAAGTGTTAACCAAACATATATTTTAATTAAACCAACCAAACTAAAAATAATTTTTCTAAATCTATTTTTCAAACAATAGCTACAAAAATTATCACAATACCAAAACAGTTGTATTCCATCCCTCCACATTTTCCAAAGAAAGTTTTGGCCCATTGACTATCTACTTGCCAAGCACTAACGTACAAAATTTAAGACTGTTTTTAGTCATATCTTCGCAACTCATAACATGTGGAGAAGCAGAAGATTGATATACTTGAAAATTAAGTCCGGTAAAGTTCAAGCTCAATTTAGAATGACATGGTCAGGAGATAATTTTTATGCCAATAACAATATTGACTAGCCCTAGCAATGCATATCACTTGACTTTGATTATTTTTTTCCTTTCCTTTCTTCCCTATTCTTAAAAAAAAAAAAAAACATTTTCGAGGGACGAAAGGCTTGGATATTCAGATGCTATCAACTAAGGCATAGTTTCAACAGGGGAAGACTACCTTGTTCCAAATTAAGGTGAAACATCACATAGGGCTAAACTTTACAAATTCTCAGAACTTAAAGTTTCTTGACATTAAATTTAGTTTCCACATTTTTATCTTAACTTTTACTTGCACCCCTCGTAACATTAACACTTTGGCCACCTTTCATGACACAAGGAACTTACAATCAGCCCCTAACCAAAGAGCAAGAAGGAACTTTTTTTTTTTTTTTACCAATGTTACAAGAACAATATAACAATGATTCTTGTTGATGTCATACATTTAAAAGTTACTCAAACATGAAATTATTTCTCTGGCTAGACATCCTTTGCCTTCAAAGGAACATAGTCATTATAACCTGCATCGAGGTGATCCAAAGTCGTAGACTTGTCGATGTTTTCATGGTGATATGACTTGCAAACAAAGTAGGCCACCGTTTGAATAACAAGCTCAAACAAAATCAACAGGACAAGCAACAAGAAACAAATAATACCGTATGACACCCTATTGACTATTCCTAGCGACGATCCTTCAACAAGCTTACTAAATTCTATTTTCATGATTACATAAGATGTAGTCATCGTCAGAAATATAACTCCCATGACCTTTGTCTTCCCTTTTACAAGTGCCGCGCTCTTGATCATGGCTGTCGTCCCATATGCTTCTTCTGAAACAAGGCTAATATAGACAAACCCCATGAAGAACAACACTAATAAAACAAAACCAATAGCAAGAATATAACGATTGATCATGAAGATTCTAGTAACTGCAATTGTTAGCAGTGTACCTATGGTACAAGCAATTATTGCAGCGAAAGCACAGGCGGAGATGATCACAAGCCTCTTCCAAAATTTAGGCACAGCACGCATCACCATCTTGAAAGTCACTTCTTGCCCTGTAGAAATACAAGCTATGGTGTAAGCAACTGCAGCAGTTGATAGAGGAGAGAAAAGGAGAAGGAAAGTGATGTATGCAGCCTTGAAAAACAAAAGTTGGGTCCATCCAGTGGAGTTGGGAAGACATAGTTCGATTTGTTCTGGGGTACCCGCTTGCGTTTGCATCCGAGGCACTTGTACCACTTCAATGATTTTTGCAAATAGAGCATTTGATACCTTCATGTTTGCTATGAAGACAAGAGACGTAGGGAGGATAAAAACAAGGGTTATCTGGGAGAAGATTGTTTTCCTTGAGAAGATAATCTTGCAGGCTTCTTTGTAGATGCCGAAGAGACCAAGAAATTGCATCTCTTCTTGTTTGCTATCCATGATTAATCAAGTTTCCTGAGTGGGGTTTTTATTGAAGAAGGGAGATTGATATAAGCAGCAGCTGTGTTGGATTTGGGTCTCAAACTAGTCTAGGCCTCAAATAAAGGGATCCGTCTAATTCTCTCATCACATTATTATTGGTTGAAAATGACTTCTTAATTAAAAAGTTGATAAAAATGGAAAATATAAAATATTGACAACAATTTATTTTCTGTATATATATTTTGTGGAAAATTAGCCTATATATATATAGCTCAATCACTTACCTCTTCTTTTCATATTAATTTTATTTAATAAAAATAATATGATACATCTAAACACACACATAGAAGCTTCTATTTGTCCTCAATTACCGATACATATAATTAAGAGCCAGCCATATGTTCATGTCAATGGAAAATCTACCTCGTAAAAATCAATTAAACTCAACATGTTTGTCATGACTCATAAATACAACAAAGAACTGGACATTATTTTTTATAGTGGGAATAACTCAACCTATTTGAATTTTGCAAGTAGTTGATTAATTAGAATTTTCGAAATAAAAATACCATGAATTTTCGTATTGAAAATTTGACATGTTTGTCCATCAACTATTTGCTAATCTCGCACCAAAACGACATGGAATCTTTTTTATTTTGTTTAATTTGAATTATAATACGAGTATATACTACATGGACGACATGGAATTTTTTCTTTCTTCTGAATAAAACATATGTACTAAATATTTGGTTTATATTGTTGCTAATGTCAAAATAACCTAGGTATTATCGCCTCCTCTCTAGCTAATTCCACCCAACTCCTTGAAAAGTAATGTTGTTAGAAGCCGTGTAGCAGCTAGAAATTAATCAAATCTTCAGCATGTAGATCTCTTCTTTACGAAGGCTCTCTTGCACATTTAATATCGCCTTAGAGCTTCAAGATAATTGACTAGTTATAAAAAATAAAAGATACAATTACTCTAAAGTATTTTATTTAAAATAAGTTATATTATTATTTGATTTTTATTTTTAATAATTGTTGTGTCTAAGATCTACTGATATTCTATTTATATAGATAAAAATGAGTCTATTATAATGAATTATTTTTTTAACCTATGATGTTGGTAAGAATGAAGATCCAACTGGCTTAGATAACAAATTACAGTGAACATGTGGTTTTTGAGTTTGAATTGTAATTGTAATTGTAATTTGATGGATTGTAATGAGAATATAAGAGAGTAATTATTAAGAATTTAAAGAAATGGATAAAAAATAAGAAAATGAATTTATTAATTAAGGACTAATTAATTACAAAGTAAAAGAACTTAATTGAAATAAAATAGAAAATCTCTAGGCAGGTTAGAGATAGCCCCGGTCTTTCAAGAACTAAGAGTATTGTTTTAAAACATTTCTCATAAATCTTCCTGCTAACAATTATTTAATTTATAGACAAGAATAAGAATTTGAAATTTAAATTGAATTTTGAGAATAGATTTCAAAGATCCTGGTCTTACTGACTGGAGACCAATTCTTTTCAAAACAATGCAACGTCGTTTCCATGTCTTCAAAATGCCACCGTTTCCTTAACAACGTCACAGTTTTCATTGTATATATCTACCAGGGCACGTGTGAGCCCGTTGTGGTGAGGTTGTCGCCGTCAACGCGGTCTTCATATTTCCCAGGCTATGTATCTATCGTCCGATCAAGCGACTGTCTCTCCAACTAGCAGCTTCCCAATACCGACAGTTCATTGTCCAAACAAGCAGCGAAGATTTTAGGGTTAAAGATCCATCTTCGTCAGAAATTCCCAGGTCCGTCACCATGTTTACCAGCAGAGGTGGATAATCCGGCCAGGCTCTGCCATGGACCGTAGCTGAATTGAAGGGCCCAGTTGCACCTTGGAAGTGCAGGCGAACATGTCACGCTGGAAGGGATGAAATGATTAATAATAATGTGCTTTGAGGACTTGTAAGTTGCAAGGGTTTTTCAGATTTATTTATTGCGGGACCTATCGTGCAGAGTAACCATTTATGATTTCATTCAATGAAGATTCTTAGCTTTAGACGTAGATCAGATCAAGACCATGTTTTCTTGCTTTCAGTTCACAAGTAAAAGGGAGAATAGAATAGGGACTGTCGGTGCATACGTGTAATGCATGGTACCATCGCTATCGCCTGATCCAGCCATCTAGCCCATGCCCTCTCTCTGCCCTCCATTTGGATCTATACTAGGCTTTAAATAATTGTATTAGCAGTCGATGAGTCAACTTTTTTAATAAGATTTTTATTTTGTTTAGAAATCTTTTTAAAGCATATGGATCTCGCTAAGAAGCCAGATCCATAAGTCTAAATTTGACCGTTAGTAAAGTATGAAGTAAGGTGAATTTAGCATGTTTCCTACGTTTAAGAAATATAAGTAATATAGGTTTGATATATTTAACATATTTAAAGTGATTGGATTTAAAAGTGCATAAAGTTAGTAATCAGTCAAGTAAATATAATATGGGTTTGATATATTTGTTATATTGTCAAACCTAAAGCTTCTAAATTTAATGGGTAGCAAGTTCATAGTACGCGGGCTTGGCAGCCTGTCGACTTCATGTAATGTGAGTCTGACATGTTTTCAAATCCAAAAAGTCTAGATTTCGCGGATAGCCAAGTCTAAAGTGTGTGGACTTGACACTCAGTCAAGCCCTTGTGACGTGACCCTAACTTGTTTGCCTACAACTTTATCAATTTTTAGGCTTTTATGTTTAATCATAAGCGATTTTTTATAATTTAAATGTTAAAAGCATGATAAACCATTATAAAATAATGATTTCTTCATGATTATCGGTGTGTATAAGATCTCTTAAGGGATCTGTCTTATTAATGATATGTAAAAAGATTTTTGATCTTTGGATTTGAAGACTCTTTGAATTTATTTTTATTGCTTTAAGTCATTTAATAAATTTTTTTTTTAAATATTAACTTTATTATCGAAAGATTTTTAAGTCTTCTAATTGAAACTATTTTATTACATGTATTTCAGACTTTCTTAGTAGTTTGAGAGTTTTCTAAATTAAAAAATTTAATATTTTTATAAATTAATTAATTACTATTCCAAATACTAAATAACTTTTTATTCATGTTATTAGATTTTTTAACTTAAGCGGTAATAAATTGCCATCACTCACGGAGCTGCAGTTGTTAACAACAAGAACTCATCCACAGCCCACAGCCGACACTAGTGTCCAAAACTGGCCAGGTTAATCAAGGAATTCCCAACACAATCAAATGTCAAATGTCATTCTGGTTGCACTTGCAATTCGTTAGGATTGCCGATTTGTGTGACCTGTGAAGTGTGAACTAAGAGCCATAAGGCCCCTAACCTTTCAGCAGCATCACACGCATCTCCCTGTTTAACTCTACCTGTTACTATCGTCCAAGTGCTAACATGTGGTCCAAGGACTTCGGTGGAAAATGTGTCCATCACTCGGTATAAACCAATTTACAAGATGCTGTCAATGGCTAATCAATAGAGCAATGCCCCCACCGTCAGTCTTTTTACTTCGAAAGACACGCATGTGGTCAGTGCTTTCCAGTTGGAGTTGCAAATTTTGATCTTGACTTCAGTAGTGTTTTTTTAGTCTCACACATAGTTCTTTTATTAACCATCTAGGTGGTGGCCTAGTGGTAAGAGCTTGGGACTAAGGGGTTTGCTCCCTCTTAGGTCTCAGGTTCAAACCCTATATGGCTGCTCATCGTATGATGGCCATTTGGGAGGCTTACATGGTCGTTAACTTCAGGGCCGTGGGATTAGTCGAGGTGCGCAGTTCTGGCCGGACACCCACGATAATAAAAAAAAAAAAGGAAAGAAGGGACACTCTGCTATTAAAGCTCCCCACTTTCGCTGTCTGCTTAAAAACCTCTCTTCTCGTCTTTCATTCTTCACAAAATAAAGAGGAGATCCAAAGAGGTTGTTGCTTTGCCTTTTTTTTGTTTTTTGGGTTTTCCATTTTAGATCCAAACACAGCAACTTCATTTCTTACAACCCGCTTCTACTCTCTGCTTCTCGCAAAACAGAACTTCAAGATTTATACTTGAAACTGCTACAATGCTGTGTTAGAAAAATACATGATCAAAGCCTTGACAGGATCCGGCATTTTCTTGTAAGTTAATCATTTCTTCACTTTCTGAATGTGGGTTTTTACTTTTAACCAGAGCGCTGATCTTACCTCTTATGTTCCTGATAATTTAGTTCTAGATAATGGCGCGTTTCTATGTGATAATGGCGTGTTTCTATGTGTGTGGTAGATACGTTGCTTGTCTGCTTTTACTATGGCATGTATCAGGACTTGTAATCAATCGAGTGCTTGAGAGTTGAGATTTTTTAGTCGTTTCATTCTTGTTCATTTGATACTTCAAAGTTTGTTATTGAGCTTCTATTGCAAAAAGAGTTTTTTTTTTCCTACTTAAACTAGTGGAGTGGATCTAGTTCTCTTTCTTTAACCAGCACCAAAAAAAAATAAAAAAATATCTTAAAAGTTCTGATCTATTTGTGATTTGTGACTTTTTAGCTGTTTAAATCAGTCATTAGTAATAGGTGGTTTAATGTATCTCTAGTTTTTGGAAAGTTGGATTAAAGAGATGCGTGAAAAGGATAAAAGAATACTCTCGCTGTACAACTGTACCTATCTCCCTCCCTCACGCACGAAACAGTTCTTGATTATAGTAGTATGCAAGCAGACAAGGTGTTTTAAATAAAATCCTCGCCGAAGAAAAGGAATATAAAAAGAGAACGAAACTAAACATGTAATTCGAGTCCAGAAAGGATAACTTTTTCCCAAAATTTAAGTTAAAAGGGAAAGTGGACATGAGTCCTGGAACATAATTTCTAAGAGAAGAAAAGCAGACCACCCTGAAATTAAGGTAGTAAGGTGCTTGATCATAAGATATCAAATTAGATAAAAAGGATTGTCAAAAAGGGAGCACATAGCCAATTGTTGTGCAGGTTTCATACTTTATCTTTCTTTCCCCTAACTGTTACCCATTAGTGTTTTCGTGATAAGGTTAATTTTAATTTAAGGCGTTGGGGTTTGTAGTGTAGCTGATTTTTGTTATTTTACATTGCAGGTGTATATAACAAGCGTCATAATATTAAAGCAGGCATGGCTATGGGAAAATATTCCCGTGTTGATGGGAAGAAGTCATCCAACTACTGTTCTACAATCACTGTGGTTGTGTTTGTTGCTTTGTGTTTAGTTGGGGCTTGGATGTTTATGTCATCATCTGTTTCAGCTCAAAATTCAGACTCGTCTTCCCAAGAGAAAGTGAATGATGTGAAACGAGTGGCTGGCGAAAATAATTCTAAGCAATTTGAAGACAGTCCTGGTGATTTACCGGATGATGCAACCAAAGAAGATGGGAACACTGTTGATTCTCAAAGTGATAGCCAATCTGATGTCCATGAAGACCAAAATGTGACTGAAAAAGAGAGTGAAGGTACAGTTGAGGATAACAAGGATGAGAAGACTGAGTCTAAGAATATGGTTGAAGAAAACCAGGATGAGAAGACTGAGTCTAAGAATATGGTTGAAGAAAACCAGGATGAGAAGACTGAATCTCAAGAGGAACCAAAGACAGAGACTGAAAAGGATGGAAAAACAGAGGATAGAGAGTCAAATTCAGGAGATGGAGAATCAAATTCAGAAGCTGGAGAGATGCCAGCTCAAGGTGATGAAACAAATAAAAGCGAACCAACAGAATCAGAGGAGAGCTCAGGTGAAAATAAATCTGAGTTGGACGAGGGGGAGAAAAACTCAGACTCAGGAGAGAGTGCAAATGAAAATAACCAGGACGGTGCTACTGAGAATAACGTGGATAGTCAAGAGAATGATCAAACTTCCATTGAGATTTTACCTGCCGGTGCACAATCAGAACTTCTAAAAGAAACTAATACTCAAAATGGGGCTTGGTCAACTCAAGTGGTGGAGTCACAGAAAGAGAAGATATCGCAACAATCTTCAATATCTAAGGATCAAAATGGTCATGCATGGAAACTTTGTAATGTCACTGCTGGACCAGATTACGTCCCTTGCCTTGATAATTGGTATGTTATAAGAAGGCTTTCAAGCACAAAGCACTATGAACATCGAGAGAGGCACTGCCCTCAAGAAGCCCCCACTTGTCTGGTATCCACACCTGAAGGATATCGACGCTCAATTAAGTGGCCTAAAAGCAAGGATAAGGTAAAAACTGATCCACTTGATTGATGAAAAAACTTTCCTGTTTACTTCGGCTGAAATATTTATTTCGGCTCACATTGCAGATATGGTACTATAATGTTCCCCACACCAAGCTTGCTGAGGTTAAGGGACATCAGAATTGGGTTAAAGTTACTGGTGAATATCTGACTTTTCCTGGTGGTGGAACTCAGTTCAAGCACGGTGCTCTTCATTATATTGATTTCATCCAGGATGTGAGTTTCTTTATTGCACTTGTTAGCTGCAGTTCTTGTCCTTTATTTTGTACAATCACTAAGTCAACAGATTGAGCTTGAGACACTAATTTAACTGATCTAGGTTGTGTGTAAATATGATTGTGTATGCTGAAGAGTATAATGCGATCAATTTTTTCTATGAATGATGCAGTCACATCCTGATATTGCATGGGGAAAAAGAACCAGAGTGATATTGGATGTTGGGTGTGGGGTGGCAAGCTTTGGAGGTTATCTTTTTGAAAGAGATGTTCTTGCAATGTCATTTGCTCCCAAGGATGAACATGAAGCTCAGGTGCAATTTGCACTTGAAAGGGGAATCCCTGCAATGTTGGCTGTTATGGGCACCAAGAGATTACCCTTTCCTAGTTCTGTTTTTGATGTTGTTCACTGCGCACGCTGTAGGGTTCCTTGGCATGTTGAAGGTGATGTTTGTGTCTATTCTACTCAAGTAAAAATTTCTGTCTTCTTGTTTTTCTTGTTTCAGAGATATATTTTGAGTCCTTGCAGGTGGTAAACTTCTTTTGGAGCTGAATCGAGTTTTGCGACCTGGTGGTTACTTTGTCTGGTCTGCCACCCCAGTTTATCAAAAGCTTCCAGAAGATGTGGGCATTTGGAAAGGTAGAATATTTTCTAACATCTGCATTCCTTTCTAGAGGATAGTATGTGGCTTGCCTTGATATAACCTTTTCTTTTTTTGATGGCAGCCATGTCCAAACTAACAAAGTCAATGTGCTGGGATCTGGTGGTGATTAAAAAGGACAAACTAAATGGTGTTGGTGCTGCAATATTTAGAAAACCAACCTCCAATGACTGTTATAATAATAGACCCCAAAATGAGCCTCCACTGTGCAAAGAATCTGATGATCCCAATGCAGCATGGTACTTTCTTTTTTGTCCCATGGTTTTAGAATTGCCTCTTTCTTCTTCCACAAGTACCCATCCTGATTTTTCATAATAACTTGCATAGATAATTGAAGTGATGTAAACATGCTGCCACTTTTATTATAAGCTTTGAATTGAGGAAACTTGAAATTACTATGATTATGGATGTTTGTCTTCAGGAATGTCCCACTTGAGGCATGCATGCATAAAGTGCCTGAAGATGCATCAGTGCGTGGGTCTCGTTGGCCTGAGCAATGGCCACAAAGGCTGGAGAAACCACCGTACTGGCTGAATTCTCAGGTTGGAGTTTATGGTAAAGCTGCGCCAGAGGATTTTGCTGCTGACTATGGCCATTGGAAAAATGTTGTTTCCAAATCTTATTTGAATGGAATGGGAATCAACTGGTCTTCTGTGAGAAATATCATGGACATGAGAGCTGTATACGGAGGGTAAGCAATTTGACAATTTTATCTTATGCTAGTTATGTAAGCAGACTTTTGTTTGTTATGTTTGGTAGAGACACTGTGTTTCTCTTGTCTGTTTGCTATCCTGTTGAAAGTATGCTTTTTTTGATATATCTGATTGGGGTATAGACTTAAGCTACATTTCTTTGATTTGTTCTGTTGGTTAAAGGAGTGGATCATGTCTTTTGGTTTATCCCTGTGTGTTGATGGGATTGCATGTTATTCGTCTTTAGTGATTGATGGGGATTTCCCCTAGTAGCTCACTGTCATTGTTACTATGTTTTCCATTTTCCATGGTAAGACACACATAGTAGTTTCTTATGCTTTTCTGTAATTCTGTTAGGTTTGCTGCGGCACTGAAAGATTTGAAAGTGTGGGTTATGAATGTAGTCCCAATTGACTCTGCAGACACGCTTCCAATAATTTACGAGCGTGGTTTATTTGGAATGTATCATGATTGGTGCGAATCATTCAACACCTATCCTAGAACTTACGATCTTCTCCATGCTGATCATCTCTTTTCCAGTCTCACAAAGAGGTTTGTTCATCACATCCGCTTTCTAAAGAAAAAAGAGATCCCTGTAATTTCTGTGACTTGATGTTCTGTTGTTTTCCTGGCCACAGGTGCAACTTAGTGGCAGTAATAGCAGAAGTTGACAGGATACTGAGGCCTGAAGGAAATCTGATCGTGCGTGACAATGTTGAAATCATTAGTGAGATTGAGAGCCTGGCCAAATCTCTGAACTGGGATGTCCGGATGATTTACTCAAAAGACAACGAGGGACTGCTTTGTGTTCACAAGACAATGTGGCGTCCTACAGAGCCAGAAACAATAACGTCAGCCATTATATAAACCTGATGCTTCAGCTTGTACCTTCCATTTGAGGTTTACCTAGCTGCTTGTATTGATGTCGTCCAGGTATTATTCTGCCATCTTTAGGCATTTGAGGGTTAGTATCAATTAGCACGAGCAAATGTAAAATTATAGTTAATTAGCTTGTTATTCTTAAAGTTTTCCTCATGATCGTTGATGTTGTTTTAATCATCCCTCGCTAATTCTTTTGCTAGGGATGTTGGCTGTATACTTTGTCATGGATATTTTTTTTCCAGATTAATAAAATTGCTTAATGGTAGATGCTTGTTGTACCCTATGAATTTGTACAAGAGGACTCCTCGTTTTGCTTTATTGCTTTATTAATAATGCTGTTGGTGCTTCAAATTAGTCCTCAGACTATTTTGTGGATTTTAATTGAGTTGTAAAAGATTTTATTTTCTCAATTCGACCCTCAAAAATTCTCAGTTCTATTTTCTACGATTATCACAAATTTATTACCAGAAATTTCCAACTCCCTGTATAATCATTTTCTAGACAGCTCTGTGAATCTCTTCGCTTTTGGATTCTAAATTGGAAATAATTCCTCAGGGATATATTTAAGGTTCGGCTACGGTCAGATTTGGCCGGAATCCTTATAATTTAAAAAACAATTGCAGTTACGCCTCCACCAGCGATGTTAGTAATGGCACGACTGGCCTGTGCAGCACGCAAAGGCCAGATCACTAGAGGTTGGAGAAGCAGCAGCCAAGGGCTGCTGCCCCTGCACTGCAGTGCCAGTTTGACTTGTGTTGCTCGCGATGCAGCGCGAGGTAGCAACCTCACCTGACTACACCTAACGCGAGGGCCATGCCTCGTGCGACTGCGCGTAACAACAACCATTGTTGTCGTTGCTGAAGCTGCCACCAACGAGGGCAGTGTACTCTGCTGGTTGTAGCAAAAAGAAAATGATGACAGGGGAAGAATTATGATTCTGCCTCTGCTGCTTAGATTAGGGATTTTTGGGGCGGAATTATGATTCTTCCACTGAAACTAATACTTCCACTGAAACTACTACACTATTACATTTAGGGTATAATTGGGGCAGTATTACGATTTTGGCCCTTCATGTATAAAATATTGATTTTATATTTTAGAATAAAAACTCTAATTTAAATTAATTGTAGCATTAATTTTTCTAATTAGATTAGGAATGAGTTAAAAATATTTAATTAATTTTTTTTGAATTTTGTAATATCCTAATAGGATTAGGATTTAATTAAAATGTTTAAATAAATAATGTTTAGAAAAATAGTTTTTCTAAAATAAAGAGAATTTTTAAGTTGAAAAATTATATTTATGTGATCCTAAAATCGTTTATGATATTAATAATAATTTTAATATGATTTCTTATTAAAGTTTTGAATAATGGTTTTTCAATGACAATTTATACTAAATAAAATTTATTATGCTTGAGAAATTATCAAATTGAATTTGATTTAATATTTTTAAGTATTAGAAAGTTTATTTTTTAAAAATTCATATAAAGCTAATAATTATAATTAAAGCATGCATTTTTTTATGCATATTAATGTCAAAGAACCATCTCAACCCAATAGCTTAAGTTGTTAGGTGAGATCTCAGGATATGATTTATATTATTCTCTAACACATCACCTCAAGTGAAAGCCTTTTGGGCTTGAAACTTGTACATGCCCACATTACATTGTGCTTAATTTTTATCAAATAAATGGGGATGGTGAGATTCGAACTCGTGACCGCTTGGTCATCAAGGCTCTAATACCATGTCAAAGAACCATCTCAACCCAATAACTTAAGCTGTTAGGTAAGGTCCCAGGATATGATTTATATTATTCTCTAACAATTAATATATTCTTATGTATGATGGATGATTAGGAACATTAAAGACTAATGTGAATGTGTGTTTTATGGTTGAATGATTGTATGATTAGATAGGGCCTTCGTGTCCTATCTTTTCTCTATTTTTCTTAGGGCTGTAAAATTCTTTTTTCATCTAATTCCTTTTGAATATAACTCGAGGTTTCTTATTCAATTATGTAAATGTTATGTAATTTAAGAATATAGGAATTTAGATAGAAAAATTATTTTGTAATTCAAGACGAAGAAAGAATGGCGATGAAGGATATAACCATGGTGCTTGAAAAAAAAACTTATGAAGATTTGCAGCAACAACCTAAATTTTGACCATTTAGTTCTCTTAGATGGCTCAAGGTAATTATTTTAGATATGTCTATAATCATCCAATTAGAATGACATGCTAAGGGGTGTATGTTTATATATAATTGTTATGTATGATATATCACTAATTCCATGGATAAGACTTAATTAAAATAATAAATCCCTTATTACTATATTAAATACATGTTGAGAACTTGATTTGTTGCCTTCCAATTTTATGTGCATAAAACCAGAGTTTTATTCATGGATAACTTGTTGAGCTACTCAAGGTTACCATTAATCGAATATGTTTAATGCTATAAAATTGGATCTTACTTAACTAACTTATATAATTTGGATGAATTACTTATGAGCATTTAAGATTAGAGACGGTAGTTAGACAAAATATATATGTTATGTTTAGACAAAGAGTTGTCATCTAACTAATCTAGGAATCATATAAAGATGTGATTAATAAGCTATGTTATCTATCTAATTTTATTTATTTTGATTTGTTGAGTTACTTAAGGTCATATAAATTATATAGGATCCTAGACCACTATGAGATCTAAGCAAGATATCCAAATTAATAATGAGAGCTATTAAGTTGCAAAATAATAGTCGGAGGCCAAGTTAAGATTAAAGATCTTATTTGAACTTAGATTTAAATATATATGCATGAAACAAATACTCATTATCTTTACTTCAATAGGTTGATAGATTAATATGAATAGTAATATATCCTTATACAACATACTTGATGCTAACAAATTGACTGGACCAAATATTTTGGATTGGTACTTTAATGTGAGGATTGTTCTCAAACAAGAAATCATGTTATATGTTCTTGAAAATCCAATTCCTCTTGCCCCTGATGAGGAAGTTAAGAATGCATATCAACATCATATTGATGGTGGTGAGTAAACTGCATGTGTGATGTTAGCCAGCATGACACATGAACTTCAAAGAAAATGGGAATATGGGTGTTTATACCATGATTATGCATCTCAAAGAGTTGTTTGATATAGCCATTTAGATTGAGAGGTATGAGACCTCTAAGAAATTATCCCGCTGCAAGATGATAAATGGTTTCTTAATGAACACCCTTGTTTTGAAAATGATTGGCTATATTAAGAAATTAGGCCAATTAGGCTTTTCCATAGATTATAAGTTAAGTGTTGACTTGGTCTCGCAGTTATTGCCTCAAAGCTTTTCATAATTCATTATGAATTATCACATAAATAAATTAGAAAGTACATAACCAGAAGTACTTAACATGCTTAAAATTGCTGAAAGAGCCCTTAAGAAGGAAAACGACCTTGTTCTCTTAGTTCAGTTTTCTAGAATGTCTAAGAAGAAACATAAGAAAAATAAGGGTTATGTCTCTAAAGCAAAGAAGCCTACCGGGGGCATTAAGAAAGATAAGGGTATTTGTCAACATTGTGGAAATGATGGCCATTGAAGAAGGAATTGCAAGGAATATCTTGCAACCGTGGAGAGAAAGAAACTTATTAAGGTTTCTAATTCATGTATGTTTATGATTAAAAACTATCTTTCTACTTCACATAGTAATTCTTGGGTATTGGATACAAAATGTGGTTTCTAAATTTGCAATGATATATAGGAGCTAAAGAAAAGTAAAAGATTAAATAAAGGTGAAGTGGACTTACGAGTTGGAAATGGAGCAAAGATTGTTGCATTAGCTGTAGAAACTTATTATTTTACTTTGTCAAATGGGTTGATACTAGAACTTGATACCTTTTATTTTGTTCTAGTACTTTCTAGAAACATTATATCCATTTCTTACGTAGCTTTGAATAGATTTAAATTTATTATTGAGATAAAATATTGTTTTTTTATAATAATAGAGTTTTTTTTTTTTATGGATATGGTGATTATACAAATGGTTGGTATATACTTGATTTTGAAATGCTCATGTTCAAAATAAACTACAAGAAGAATAGATTAGATAATCAATATCCTTCATATTTATGACATTATAGACTAGATCATATTAATGAAATAAGAATCTCTAAGTTACATAAAGAAGGATATTTTGATCATTTTGATTATGAATTGCATGAAACTTGTGAAGCTTATTTATTAGATAAGATGACCATAACATCATTTACTGGAAAGAGTGAAAGGTCTAAAGAATTATTAGGTCTAATACATATAGATATATATGGACCAATGATGATTTGTGCTATAGGAGGATATATTTATTTCATTACATTTACTGATGATCATTCTAGATATGATTATGTGTATTTAATGAAATACAAGTTTGAATCATTTGAAAGGTTTAAAGAATTCAGAAATGAAGTTGAAAAACAAACTGGAAAGAGTAATTAAAATTTTTGATTGAATCGAGATGATGAATACTCGAGCCAAGTATTTCAAGATTATCTAAAAGATAATAAGATTATCTTATAATGGACACCTCTTGGAACACCATAACTTAATGGAGTTTTTGAAAGGAGAAATCGTACCCTATTGGATATGGTATGGTTCATGATGAGATATGCAAACCTTCCACCTTTTTTCTAAGACTATGCCTTGCAAATTGTTACTTAACTTTTAAATAGAGTTTCATTAAAATATGTTGATAAGACTTCAAATGAGATATGAAATGGTAAGAAACCAAACCTATTATACTTAAAGATTTGAGGAAGTAATACTTATATGAAACATATATTATCTAAGAAGTTAAGAACTAAGTCAAATAATTATAAGTTTGTAGGATATCCAAAAAAATCTATTGGATATTATTTCTACCATCCCGTTGAGAAAAAAATGTTTGTCTTAAAATATGCTATATTTATAGAGAAAGAATTTGTTATTGAAAAAACCAATGAAAGGAAAATAGAACTTAATAAAGTTCAAGAACCAGAAATAGACATCCAAATTGAACAAGAGACCAAGGCTATAACATTTGATGTTTAGCCTGAAACTCAAGAAATACAAGAATTCCGTAGATCTAATAGGACACATCATGCATCATTAATATATTAGCTTTCTCATGAAAGCTGATGATGATGAGTTGCTCATACTTGATGAGCCTACTAACTATATGGAAGTAATATCTAATATTGATTATGAAAAATAGCTTAAAGCCATGAAATCTGAAATTGATTTCATGTCACCAACTAGGTATGAACTTTAGTTGATCCACCTAAAAGAATAAAACCCATTGGATGTAAATGAGTCTTTAAGATAAAGACTAATATGGATAGCAATGTAGAAATGTACAAAACTAGACTAGTTGCCAAAAGTTACAGACAAAGACAATAGGTTGAATTTGATGAAACATTCTCGTCGGTAGCTATCTTAAAATCCATAAGGATTTTGCTCGTTATAATTGCATATCATTATTATGAGATTTGACAAATGGATATCAAAATTGTATTTTTGAATGAGAATATTCATGAAGAAGTGTATAAGATATAACCTAAATATTTTGAATCTAAGAAATTTACCAATAAAATATGTAAGCTACAAAAATTCATTTATGGACTTAAGCAAGCTTTAAGGAATTAGAATATTTGTTTTGATGAGATAGTCAAATAGTTTGATTTCATCAAAAAATATGGATGAGCCTTATGTTTATAAAAATATTGTTAGTGAGAGTGGAGTTGTTTTCTTAATATTATATGTAGATGACATATTATTGATAGGAAACAACATTTCTTTACTCCAATTAGTAAAAAAATGGTTGTCTAATAATTTCTCCATGAAGGATCTGTGAGAAGTAACCTATATATTGAGAATAAAGATCTATAAAGATAAGTTTAGAAGGTTGCTTGGATTGTTCCAATCCATGTATATAGACAAAAAAATAGTTTAGCATGGAAGAATCCAAGAGATGATACTTACCTATTTCATAAGGAATACATCTCTCTAAAAATATATGTCCTATGACACAAATTGAGAGAGATATGATGGAAATGATTTTCTATGCTTCGACTATACGATCTATTATGTATGCGAAGATATGTACAAGATTAGATGTATCTTATGCTTTGAGCATAACAAGTAGATATCAATCTAATATAAGTAAGAGTTACTAAATGATAGTTAAAAACACTCTTATATATTTAAGAAGAGCTAAGAATGTCTTTCTAGTCTATGGAGGACATGAACTAGAAGCTCATGATTTTTCAAATATTAGTTTTCAATCCTATATTGAAGATATCAAATCTTAGCCAGGATATGTTTTTAATTTAAATGGTGGTGTTGTAAATTAAAAAAGTTCCAAACAAGAGACCACAATTGATTCTACAATCGAAGTCGAATACATCTCTGCGTTTGAGGAGGTAAGATAGGCAGTTTGGATCAATAAGTTCATCATTAAACTGGTGTAGTTGCTAGCATTGTTGATTCAGTAATGTTGTACTGGATATTAATGGAGCCATTGCACAAGCAAAGAAATCAAGGTCTTATCAAAGATCCAAACACGTACTTAGACGATTCCATTTGATTAGAGAAATCATAGAGAAAAAAGATAAATGATTACCCACTAAAAAGAATCTTGCAGATCCTCTCACTAAGGCACTATCCTAACATAAACATGATCACTATATAAAGGGATATAATATTAGTTACATGAATGATTAACTTTAGTGCAAGTAAGAGATTCTTAGTGAATATGCCCAACAACCCTTTGGTTGGTTACACATAGCACTGATTTTATTAATGTAAAATATATTTATTATTAATAAAGGTTTTCTTTATCTTTGATATTTATTTATAATTTATTAATGAATCTAATATTTATTTAATGAATATAGAGTAAAGATAAAATATATGAGAAAAAAATGTTTTGCAAAGAAAATTATAAAGTTATTATAATTATGAGATTCCTATTTCATTAATGCATTGCCCCTAAATGTTCCCGGTTAAAGTTTTATTAAGACTATATTAATTAGAGTTGTTGAGACTAATACATATTATGTTTCTTCCTTTATGAAAGGAAACAGAAGCTTTCATAAATTGAGGTATAAGAGATACCTGAAACTAATATGTAGGTATTTATCAGATAACATGTGCACAAAACTAATATGTAAGAGAATTTCATATGGAGAGATCATCAATGTTCATGGAAAGGCTCACATAATAATTGTTTAAGTGATATTTAAACTTGAGATCACTAAATTATCTTATATAGGGAGTGCTATGCTTTGATCCTGACCATACGATGTTCTAATTAAGGGTAACATACAGGCATATATTGTGTATAACATAAACTATATGAAGATTTTTAAGTAATCAAGAGAGGATTCATCACCTTAGGTGAAGTAGAAAAAATATTTCATCTATTCTCAAATAATATTGATTGTGAAATCCATGACTAATGTTGAATGAGTTTTGAAAAGAGTTTAAAAAATCTTATTCAAATAATCAATGACTTTAATGTTGAGAAATAACATGATTTAACAAAACAAATATATTCCATGATATAATATCTAAATAAAAACATTCTTGATGAAGTGATAATAATTTCATTGAGAAACTAGTCACTGAAAGGTTAAGTCAAACCACTTATGATTTTTTTAATATTTGGGGGATCATGACAGATTACTAGATATTGTACTTCATCTTTAAATATAAGTTAAACGATTATTGAATTGATAATAAATTAAATCAATTAATTTATTTAATCTTATTTTATTTAGAATTGTAATTTATTTTTGGACCAACTTATTAAGGAACCTAATGAGTTACATATACACAAGAATCATTGGTCATATATTAAAATCAGATGATTAATCAAGTGTGACTTGATTATAAATAAATTTTATAATTTGAGGATTAAAATATAATTAATATAGAGTATTACAATTCTAAACTTAGAAACAATCAAGTAAGGATTTTGATATAATAAAATTCTAAAATTAGCCTAAAATACAGAAACACTTAAAACACAAAAGAAAAAAGTTATTACTCTAAGATGTAACAATCCTCTTCTCTTAAAAGGATTAAAATTTTTTTCACTAATAATTTATATAAATTATCATTAAAGATGGAACACTGGTGAATTGCATCAAATTAAAATCTATCTCCTGTGCATAACTCGACGTATGTCAAGACCTCTCATGCACCTATGTTATAGGCACTGCCCATTGAATGCACCGAAGAGTTCAGCACTAGAGTCATTAAATTAATCCTCTACACATTCTCTGCAGCACTGGAAGTTTATATATGTGTATTGGATGCTAAAAACTATTCAAAACCAACAATATATGGTCAACAACACACACTGACACAGATCACAGCAAGTAACATCCGACCCTACCACTTGGAGAGGGGCGCACCACTCCTCCGTCCAACTCCTCTTGTCACAGATAAGCCTGCACAAACATAGGATATCCGACATTCTTTCAGCTTCCTGCTATAGTTTAATTCCAAGCCAAATTTTTGATACAATGGGCACCTCTTCCTTTTTGCAAGGGCAGAGAAATGGCTCTACTTGCCCATTTGCTAGCAGAGCATCGTATCAATGCCCCAGCTGGGAGGAGCAGGAAATTTCCCTTTCCGTCTTTATGCTAGCTGGATGTTGAGAGGCTTGCTCAATTCATTCCAAGACATGGAGTTCTCTGATCACTGGACTTTTGACAGAAAATAATTTGGTATCTTACAGACAATCCATATTTTATATTATTACAACTTACCTTTGTTGGGAAAGCAGTGTACAAAAGTGTCAAGATGCTTCTTTTGGACTCCTTTTGAAATTTTCTTAGTGAACTTTCTTTGATTAGGTGGGCTTAATGTTTGCCTCTTGAGCTATCCGAAAATAATGAAAAGAGCACTATCCTCTTGATTGAATGATTGAAATTGAAGAATAATTATAACCCTACTTCTGTTTAGGTGGCTCTTTTCAACCGTAGACCCAAGGCAATAGCCATTTTCTTATCAACAACACATGCTTCAATATTAGGTTTAATAAGTTGATATATTTTAATCAGAATTTGCTTTCATGTAGTAGTATGATCCCATTCTCACCCCAACTAATGAGTGGTCCCTGATGAATACTAAAATCCCTCAAATTCCTTGCTCATACACTCAGATTCTATTTCCTATTAGACAATGAGAGGAACAACATGAACTGCTTAACAGTTTAGTATTATCAAATTATCCCTTGTCTGCCATTGACGCATCTCTCCTCAAACAATGAAGTTGGCAGTTCCCTTACATTACTCAACTTGTCTGCTGGCACAAACTCTCTAAAGCTGCTACTTTGGAATGTTAAAGGAGAGCTCTCAAGGCATCTCCTGACGGTAGTCTTCAACATGTTAGTTTCTTGGAGGCAAAAGTGCTTACTATTTACTCTTCTTGCTTTCGTTGTTCTCTCAACAGACGCATCAAGATTGCCTAAGGCTTACTGGGAACAAATGTTGCCCAAGAAGCTGCCTGCTCCTTCCTCATCCCCCTCTAAAGGCACAAATTCAGTCTCCAGATCATATTCTACTACGGTAAAATCTGATAGCAATCTTTCTTCGTCGGATGGAAAGGTCTAGTTGCAGTTTCAAGAACTCTAATCTCCTATTTCTAACAGTAGTACATGCAGTCTTGAAATTTGCACTGATCCCAAAGAAAGCATATGTCGAGTTTTGTAAATTAGTCTACATGATGATGTGTGTGTATATATACATGCTTTAAAGAGAAGCAAACTCTTGTGGATTTTCTCGACTTGGTCTGCGAAAACACTGTAAAGGTGATTGAGGAGAGATATTGACAATGAATCAGCAGGATGAAATAATCAATACTGAGCTCAAGATGGAAAGATTCTTCCTAGGAGTTTGGATTTCACAACTGAGCTTGGTTTGTTACCAGAGAAACATTGATCATGTTAATGCAGAGAAATAACTTACTATAGCATTTTTTTGTAGATTTTCTTTCATATAACTAATCTCTCTTGTAATTTGGATGTTTCCTTCAGCATAATCACAACTCAAAACTTTACGAAGCAAATATATCTTCAAATTCTGTGAGCAGATGCATTATTCTTGAAAATAAAGTTTCTCACGAATTTTATTAACAGGCTGTAGAATTAGTTCTATTTGTTGTTTTTCATTTAATTTTCTTCTCTCAGGCCAGTATAATGTCATTTACATTGGTCCTTTTCTATAGTTAGTTTCCTATTTTTTGATGCATATGACTGTGATTAGAGAGGGGATGTCAGCCATAGAGGACACAGAGCTAACTGTAGATAGCTGTTTCTGAAGCCATCGCAATTCCAACTTTTCCAAGCGATGGAACAATCCTGCACTGTGTTTGGCTATTCAAACTCTACAGCCTAAAATGAGTCCAATAAATTATGTTACATAATCTCAAAATTCTCTGGATGCAAAAAACTTGATATAGAACAGGAAGAACAGATTATCAGCAGATTGAAGTGGTAGTCATGTGTTTCCAGATGTTAAAATATCTACGACATCATTCCCTACTTAGAGGCCTCAAACCAACAATAGGCTTGTGTCAATTAATAAGCATGTTCTCGGTAGAAATCTCTTGCAGGGCTGGTTTTTGCTAATCAAGCTATGTGAGCCTTTCAGAGCATTCTGTCATTAGCAATGCTCAAAGAATCTAACAGTAGTTGAGGAACAGAGGAGAAAATCAAAATTCTTTAACGTTTTATCACTTCATCACAAACTATTATAATGTTAAAAATAAACAGTAAAACTGTAATCAAAATCAAATTTGAGCTTAAAAACCCACAAAATAATAAAAATCCAACAAAAAAAAATAAATTAAAATTCAATAATAAAACTAAATAAAATCCATTAATTTGGATGTGACCAATCTTCAACCTAAAAAGGATTGGATCCATGCAAATGAATGGACTTTGCATCAAATATTGTTACTATGGAATAAAAATAGGTTTGAAGTTGTGCATCCATATAATAAACCCTTTTACTATTTATATAAATCATTTAGAAGCATAATTTTATAATTTTATAATGGAAAATGGAGTATAATTTAATATAGTTCAACCTGAATTTTCTATTAAGATTGAAATAAAGATTAGATTTATGATATTCTAATAACTTTCTTTTTAACTAAATATCTTGGAAGGAAGAGGAAAGTCTCTCTTTAATGAGTAGGAAAACAACAAAAATAAGGTAGTAGTCTAAACTACTAGACTTCAGACTTACATAAATTACACGAACAAATTATCTTCATCGTCGCGTCAACAACAACAACAGTACTTTCTATTGCAGCAATGCTTCGCCGGCAACTTGCATTTTCTTTTCTTTTGATTTTTTGCGGTATGAAATATTAATTTGTTCCTCAAAGGCACACTTCGACTGAGTTTTGTGTGATGAAATTAATGGAATGTTGCAAGTGAAGTTAAATACAATATTATTGTTCTGCATTTAAGAATTATATTTTAATACATTCATGTCAAATTATCAATTAATTATGTTTTATATATATATATATTTAAAGTTAGATTATGAAAGTTTTTGTTTAAAAAACAATACTTTTGATAAAAAAAAAATGGGCCAATAAAAAATGAAAGAGAGATGTTCTGATTAAAGAAATATTTTTTATACTTATTTTAAAATGTTAAAATTTTGCTTATAGTTCCTATGCAATAAACAAAATAGCTAAAGAAGGTATATTGGTTTTTGTTAAAAAAAATGACATTTTTGTACATAATTCAAATTATTATTTTTCTTATGAAAATAATTTTTTTATTAAACACTAACAACTTTTTTAATGGCTCATATAATTAAATAGAAAAACCAAATAGTATCATGTGTCACGAAATCAAATATATATTTTTATTAAACGTTTAAAACGTTTTTATTGGTTCATATAATTAAATACAAAAACCAAATAGCATCATATGTTGCGAAATTAAATATCTTCATTTGGATATATCTTTCAACTTCCCACTCTAACCTTTAGTTAGCGTTAACAACTCTTATTATGATTCATTTATTCATATAAATTTTATTTTATTTTATTAAAAGCATGCATCAACTTTTCAATTTCTAATTAAATTTTCATGATGCCAGAAAATGTGTTCACAACTTAACATTTTTCTCTTGTATTAAAAATTAACTTGAAATCTTAACTATAGCATAGCGAGATACTTGGCTAACAAAGAAAATAAATTAAAATATTTTTTATTGTTTACCTAGAAGCAGTTGCACTGAAACAAGTAAATTATAATCTGTTGCAGTGCAACAACTTTTTCCCTCTTCTTTTTTATCCTTGAAAAATTATATAGTTAATATCACTAAACTTTTTTTCTTTTTAATTTCATCTTCCCACATTATATTTATATGGTTTAAAGTTTTATATTTTGTTTCAATTATATAGAAACTATTTTAAAATGCTATTTGACTCTTTTTTTTATTGGTCACCTAGAAACAAATATACTGTGAATTGTTATAGTGCAATTGCTTATGTCCATTTTTTTTCCTTGAAAAAATTATATAGTTATGGTCGTATATTTTTTTTTTAATTTCATCCTTTTATATTATGTTGACATGGTTTAAAGTTTTATATTTTGTTTTAATTATAAAAAAAAAATTAAAATGTTCTTTTTCTGTTCACCTAGAAACAATTGCATCGTGCACTAGTATAGTGCCACTGCTTTTGTTTCTCATTTTTTTCCTACAAAAATTATACATGTATGATCTTTTCTTTTTAAATTTATCCTCACACATTACATTGATATGGTTTAAATTTTTTATATGTTTTTCAATTTGCGTGTTTTGAGATATTCACAATGGAGAGAAATTTGTGTGTTTCACAATTAGATTCAAATATTAAAGTTTACATATTTTATCTAAAATTCATTACAAACCTAAAAGAGCAAAATACATCTAGTCTATAAGGACACAAGTAGATAAAACAAATCTACTCTGGTCAGGAAGATGAATGCCCTGAAAGAAAAACATAACAACAATATAAAACTATTTATAATTTAATGTACTTTATCACATTCAAATTTATTATATTCCACTCATACACAACTATAATTTGTATGTTTCAACATATTTCCCACGTCATCGTCTTATTATTACTTTCTCTGTTTTTTTTTGGTTTCTTGGATAGCTATTTCATTGTAGTCTTTTATTTCTCGTAATGATTTTATAATCAATACTATTTGAGAACATGTGAAATATTGTTTTTTAATTTACTTATGATAGTTTCCTTTTCAATAGTGGTTTCCATGAAAAGTAGATTCCTAAAAAGTAAATTATTTTCTAATATTTGATAGTATCATAAAAAAATAAGTTAGAAAATATTTTTCAGTGTTTGGTTATGTCACGGAAAATAAGTTGAAAAATAACTTATTAATATTTTAATTTTTTAAATTTTATTAAAAGAATAGGGACCAAATCTGATAAAAAAAGTTAAAAGATGATGAAATTAAAAAAAATAAAATTTATAAATTATATCAAATAAAATAAATAGCAATAGAAAAAATAGAGCCCAAATCTGACATTAAAAATTTGAAAGATGATGAAATTATAAAAAAATTCAATTTCATAAATTATTTTAAATAAAATTAATAGCAATGAAAAGAATAGGAACCAAATCTAATAGATAAAAAAAAATTCAATTAAGAAAATGATAAGAGAAAAATAAATAACAATAAAAAATAAGGACTAAAATTGATATGAAAATCAAATTTTAAGAGATGAGATTAAAAAAAATATATGAAAAAATTCAAAATAAAATATATAGCAATTAAAGGATTAAGGATCAAATTTGATATAACCAACAAATAATAAAGATATTTTTGAATTTTTCACAACTTCTGAAAAGTATTGTAGCTCAAAATAAAAGAAAAGCACTTTTTTAAAAACCAAACCAAATTTTTCTCTGACTAAAAAATGTTTTTCAATGACCAAATTTTCTTTAATATTCAGTCCTAATAAAGTATCGACTGAGAATATTTAAAAACAATGTTTTGATGCAATATAATCTTATAATTATAATAATTTTATAATTTTCTTTACAAAATATTTTTGTCCTAATAATTTTATCTTTGCTCTCATAAATGAATATTAAAAATAAAAAAATATCTTTATTAATAATATGTTTTATTTGAATAAAGTCAATGACATATATAATCAAATCAATTGGTTAGAGGGTATATATAGAGGGTATATATACTAACTCTATAGTATATAAATAAATAGTAGATTTTTCAACCTTTTAGTTTATTTGTTAATGTTAATGTTAATTTTAATTTTATATTGGAGGATGTGTCTACGAAAATAAACAGGATCAAAGAAGGTACTTGGGAAATAGCAATAATGAGAAAAACAATACAGAATGCCAAAGCATGCTTATGATCTTTGACCATATTGGTCAGGATATGTAGAAACTAGAATAACCTAATCAGAAAAATAAAACCCGACTTTGAACTTATTAGGCATACGATACGGAGGAGAAAAGAGTCCCTGACAACATGAAGGAGCTAGCAAGACCACTAGAGATTTACTGATTGGGACCAGTTGGTGAAGTTTTGAAGTGTGCTATCATCAGCTCTATAGTGATTTTGTACGAATCGAGACAAATTCAACCATGTGAAGTCTGGATACATCCTTTTCCCTTCACTGCACACAAGCTCTTGTGGTGGTCTCACCACCTTGTCTTCCCTTGGACTGAGAAAGAATGCCAAAGATTTCCTCTGCTCATGCTTGTTAACCATCGCCCGATGCAAGCAACTCTTGTATTTCCCATTGGATAATGCCTACACAGCCAGCAAAATCGAGAGGAAAAAAAATCGATGAGAAGGGATCATTGGGAACCCACTCGCACGAAGCTTACCGTTGCCGGAATATGGAACGCTTCCAAGTTTAACAGTAAACCGGAGAGTATGAGCCCATTACAAACTCGAAGCTCCCTATAAATCTAGGCTTATTCAAATTATTCAAAGGCAAATCTCCTTAGAGCCCAGCCCAAAAGATACGGAGTTCAAGTCACATGAAAAGAGATCACAATTAATGTAGATAGATTTATTAATCATGAAAAATACTGATAAAAGAATCGCTGTTTATTGATTTAACTATACATTTATGCTTCTGAAGCATGCGGCTAGGCCTCAAACATTTATTATACAAATTTACAAAATTTTCAAACACTGGAATTCTAATTCCTAGCATACAAATTTATAACATTTATGAGGCGTCATCTATACTAAATACCCTTGTTATTTGATTGAGGTCAATTTCTGTTTTCAGTTTTTCTATACCAAATTAATTTTGTAACCTAATTTGTTTTACACCTACTACTGATGAAAAAAAGAAAAGAAAAGAGGGTGAATCATAATGTAGGTAAATAGGGCTACAAAGTAGTTGCACCCTGTGCGTAATTTTACTCGTATTTTTGTTTTCAGTCGTCCTCTCCATTTCTTTTCTATATTAAAAGAAAAAGAAAAAGACAACACATATAAACAAAATTATAATGTATATTGCCGGCGGCCTACCGTGAAGGTATCACCAATATTGATGATGAGTGCACCTTGAAGGGGTGGAATTGTCTGCCATACGTTGTTTGTGAAAATTTCTAAGCCTCCAACCTGATCTTGGTGAAGTATGGTTATTGAATTTGAATCGCAATGGGGTCCCGTGCCAAGAGTATTTCCAGGCTCTTGACAAGGAGGGTAGAAGTTACATCTCAATATCGAGAAACCATCTTCAAAGAATTTCCTGTAAAGTTTTCGATCAACTCCCAGGCTGATTGCCAGTAGTTCCAATATGGCGAAGGATAAATCCATCATAGCTTCACAATATTTTTGATATACCATTCTGCAAGAAGAGCAAAGTGAGTTCGAATGTAATATTTCTAACAAAAATGGACAAGCAAGAACTTACAAGGGGATTTTTTTCGTTTTTTGGAGTAGGGAATAATATCCATAAATGCTCCCCATCTTTAAGAAAAAAAAAAGAGAGAGAAAAAAATCAACATACCCTGTTTGCTCAAAATCATTCCCAAGAGTAGATTTGAAGAAATCTAGCACGAGATCCGAAGAATTTTCATGGTAACGAAAAGAGAGTGTCTCTTTCCATGGAAGTTTTGATGCATACCGATCAGCATGAGCACCAGAATAACCACACAAGCTGCCTGGCATCCTCCGAGCCTTTAGTTTCTCGGAAACTGGAAGCCTGAAGAAATGGTCCATGTAATCCTCTGCGTCTCTAATAACATTGGGATCTACTCCATGATTGATCACTTGAAAGAAACCATGCCTCGAGCATGCATCCTTGATTATATTAGCAGCCTGTTTTGTTGCCTCCTCATCCCCTTTAAAGAACCCCTCCAGGTCCACCAGTGGCTCCGAGAGCTCTTGTTGAGCCCTGACCAAGTCTGGCCAAAGAAATTCTTTGGGAAAACCAGCTTGTTTGTGCAACACTGAGTCAAATAAAAAACCCTTGCTTTGCTCTTGGAATTTTAGGGGAGAATCCATTGAGAAAGACAAACAAAGGTGAATATTAGGTGGTGCCGAGGCATGATATTTATAGATGTCAATGCCCATAAGAGATGCAGATTAATTATAAAAACAACGGGATTTTTACGAATTTGGTCATCGACGACAATCAATAATATTTTAATTTTCATTACTTTAAAAACCATTAAGAAATAGAAAACGAACTAATTAAATTTATTAATTATTAAGTGCATGTGTTTACATGATTCCTTTATTTTCTTAATTAGTTTTTGTTAACCACTCTATAACGTAAAAACTCATTTATACCAATTTTTACTATTTTGGATATTGATAAAGAATTTTAGATGACATACTTATGAATATTCCGTTAATTTCAAACATGTGATGAATGGTTTTTTTTTTTTTTTTTTTGAGAAAACGAATATTTATCTTATGTTTTTATTTTTTATAGTTTTATTTTTCTAGATTTTGTATTTTTTTTATTTTGTACTAATAGGATTTCCTAGTTTTTTCTATGTGTATATAACATTTTAATAAGTAACATATGAATGAATAAAATTAAGTATTTTAAAATTTTTTTTATGGTTCCAGTGTTCGTAGTGTTTGAATGTTTTAATTTATAACAGACCTTTTTATTCTTCACTCTTAATTATGTTAATTAGTATTAGAATCCAATAATTTCTCATAATTAACTGTTATATGTCATTATTTAAAATCTTTATGGTTGGATCCACAATGAAGCAGCTCATAAACAAAAAGATCATTGAGTTTCAAATTTATATGGTTCTTTTCAAAAAGTTTTATGTTGGACGCTTTTATAGTATATGGTGTTTTTTGACTGATAAGATTTTGTTCCATAAATAATTTAAACTCGATGATGAGTTTCTTTCAATCTAGAAAGACCGATGAAGTAGCCTATTTTTATTTCTTCTTTTTTCAGTTTAGGAATTTTTCTTTCTACTCGACATTATTAGGTTTTTTCAATTTTAGAATAATTTTTTATTTTTCTATTTATATTTAGTATTAATAATGTTTTCTATTTTTTTTCTATATAAAAGATTAGAACAACTTTTTGACAAGTGAAACATAAATTAATAAAATTAAACATTTTAAAAATCTCCTTGTAATTATAATATTTTTTAGAGTTTATATTTCCAACAAACTTTCTTATTGTACAATCTCGGCTGTCAACATTTGTGTGGTTTAATTATAGGAAAAAAAAAAAAAACGTTTAACAATTATCATTTTTCGTACCCAACACAGCAGTACTTGGTTTGGTGGGGACCAGATACTGTAAATCATTTACTGTAAATAATTATAGTAAATCAGTAAATGTACCTCTGCCTTAGTGGATTTCTTGTGTTAAAAAAAATATTAAAAAGATGATAATACAATGATATATTCTTACTTAAAAATCTACATACGTCGTAATTACCTACCAATTAAAATTGTTTGTATGATTTATCTGGTAATTAATGTTGGTGATGACAATGACGTGGCAACCATGGAAAAACACATGGTTGAGGGTGACAATTGATACGTGGCCTTGATGATCATGGTTATGTAATTTTTACTGTGTAGACAAATGATATTCCTGTGGGTTGGAAATAAATTTATTTTTCTATTTTCTTTTTTCGGTTTTAAGTTTTAACATTAAAGGTGTCTTTGAAAGGTTTTAAATTTAATCTTTATCCTAGGAGTAATTTAAACCAAAAATGAATGATGATATAATAATAATAATAATAATTATAATAATAAAGCTTATACACGAACATAGAACATAGCGAACAATAAAAATAAAAATAAAAAGATTTTTATTGTACAACTCAATTTAAAGCATGCTATATATGCAAACAAATCTTCCTAAAAATGAAATTGTCAATAGGCACGCATTTTATTTAATTGATTAGCATAAATAGAGTAATACAAATGTAAATTTTATTATATGATTAGGATCCTTTCGATCACGAATTATCTTTTTTATCGTGTTTTTTAAGAAAAGAGGATAATAAACTAATAAGTTTTTTTTTAATTTTTTAATAATAATAATAATAATAATAATAGCAGGAGCCCCTATTCTTTCATTTCATATGCGCAAAATAAGAGAGATTTGCAGCTTAAACATACGCGCAAGGAGACTGCACAATTTCTTCGGGCTTGACAAGAAGCAATTGCTCGAATTCGAGTAGGTACCCACCTTTTGATAATTACCAATGAATTGCCTTTTGTTTTTATTTCATGTGTTTAGAAATTATGATGTTTTTTAAAAAAACAACCTTTTGGTGTTTGAATTTGTTAGGTGGAACATGTGGTGAGGGAACAAAATATGAGGTATTGGAGTTGTTCTGCGAGTTTGTATTTGTGCGTGTTCTTGAAAGTTAGTGGTAAGTTTATTTACTGCAAAGATTTTTTTTTTAAAATTATGGGTATCCAGACCAGTTTATATATATCTTGACTAATATTTTAAGATTTTAAAATTAATGATTATTTAAGTTTTCAGTGATCCTGAAATTTGTGGTATTCAAACTAGTGATATTTGAGGAGTAAATTCAAAACCTGACTACATAAATTATATCATTCAGGATTAAGAACTTTTTTTTTTCGTGAGTGGACATGAGTTGGGACATCAACTTTTTATTTCAAAAGGGAGAACCTTAATTGAAAATTTTTAAAAACAAATGGCTGAAAGGATGACTTTTTTTATTTATTATTTTTAATGTGGGTGTCCGGGTCAGTTTGCACACACCTCATTTAATCCCACGAGCCCTGAAGTTAATGACCATGTATGCCTCTAGTAGCCATCATATTAACAACCATATGGTTCGAACACGAGATCACGGGAAAGCAAACACTTTAATTCCAAGCTTTTATCACTGTATCATCTACTAGATAGTTGGTGATTTTTTTTAAAAATTTGTTGAGTAGATGATTAAGATCTAGATCGATAGCAGTGTTTTTTATTATCTTGATGTTGAACGCACTACAAATTGGGCAACTACAAATAAACGGAATTGAACTAAAATTTATTCCAATTTCTGATTAGGTGACGTGCAATGTATATATATATTCTTTCCTTTCTCTTTTGCTTTCCACAAAATTCTCAAAAACTTTGTAAATTTAAAATAAATAGATAAGATTTAGTATATGATGAAAATAATAGTAACAAAATTACATATCATTTAGTTCATGTTCTTTTTTTTTTGGGTCATGTTTTTCAGAAAGAGATGAGAATAGAACAAGGAATTACGGATAGTTTTATCCATGTGGGTCTCTCCTTGGTCCATGGGAAATGTAGCTTCGCACCTTTGTTTTTGTGTTTTTGTGAAACCCAATCAGATGATGAGCATAAATCAATGATGAAAAGTCGAGGTACCATTGCAAATTCAAAGAGACTATCAAACACTTGCACATGAACTTAGCTGATAGTATGAACAAGAATATGTTTCTCAAAAGAATCTTTAGATTCATGAAGTTCCAAAAACTATTGGGACCTTATGAAAGTTCCAGCTGGCACTCTTGGGACTCAAGTTTAAGGATCAAGGATTGGTTCTTTGAGATTTATTCAATGTTGAACAAAGAAAAGAGTATTAAATAGAGAAAAGGGTATTGTATTTGGCTGGTATTTACTAGGGTTTTTTTTTTTTTTTTTTGCAGAGGACTCTCGTTTTTATTCTACTAATGGCTGATAAAAAAAAAAATCAGATTTCCTTTAGTTCCTCCTTTTTTTTCTTCTCTGTTCGTTTCCTCATCGTTCTCCTCTCTTTTCTTTTTCTTTTCCCTCGCATGAGGCTTCTAGGGCCATTTTATAAGGAGAATAGGACATTCAAGAGGTTGTGTGTTCGGAGAATTTCATCCCTTGGTCCCGGGGAGAAGATATTGTCCATTTGATGGAGATGGGCACGGTTATTTGGTTGTTTCGGTAGCTAGCAATGTTTGAGCTATAACCTCATGGAGATCTTCCATGTTTGAGGCATGAGCTTTGTTAGGAGTTTTGGGTATTTTGGAGCAAAAGAATTGCTCTAGGACCATTAGTCCTATAGAGAGCGTTTGGAAATGCAAGCTAACCCGTGTTTTTAAAAAATTTAAATTTTTTTATGCTAAAAATTAATTTATTTTTGTATGTTTTGGATCTTTTAGATGCCCTGATCTCAAAAATAATTTTTTAAAAATAAAAAAATATCATTTTGATGCAGTTTAGAATGAAAAGCAATCGCAAACATACTTCCAAACAGGCCCATAAAAGGGAGTTTTGACCATTGATTCGGGTAACTTTGACTGTTAATTGTATGGAAAAATCTAGAACGTTGTATCTTAAATTGGTTCTTAAAGAAACATGAGTGAGATAAGGTTTTGTGATCTTTGTGGAATTTTATCTAATGACTAAGGGAACCATTTTCAGTTGTTAAACCATGCAGATGGGGATTGAGAGCTTTTTATTTGGATTGAAAAGAAAATGATGGCGAAATATGGTTTGAACCAATGGGTATAGATTAGAGGTTTTGAGTTCTAAATGAAGAAGAAGATGGCTAGTGTTAGACGACAATTTGTCTAGCTTTCTAATTGTTTGGTACTCGTCAAAACATCATTGTTTCATTAATCCCATATGATTAGGGGTTTAGCATTTTTTTTCAATTCAATTTTAGTCCCTGTTCTTCTAAAATATTTTGATCGAACCCTTAATTATTCTTAAATTTCAATAATTCATTCAATCACACCCATGATACTTTAATTAGAATCCTTGGATTTTATCATCTTTTACAAAGTAATCATTGGTCTCAAAATCTTTTAATTCGATCCTCTATTGGTTTTAAACTTTTAATTTCTTTCAATTCAATCCTTGATCAAATTGATTTTTCATCCTTGAAGTTTAACATCTTTTTCACTTTGGTCCTTGATTTTAAATTTTTTCAATAATGCCTTTGATTGACTTTTAAACTTTGGATTTCTTGTGATTTGACCTCATTTAAGTTAATCATGATATTCCAAATTTTAATTAAGCCCATGAACTTTTACTCTTTCAATTTTCACCCAAATTCACTTTCAAAATTGATTTTTCTTATAACTAAGCTCTTAACTAAAGCCAATTAAGTCCTTTCAAATTTCATTTGAGTCCCTAGACTCCAAAATTTTGTAAATACATTCTACTCTTTAATTTTTCTCTTTAACTGGTCCTTTGATTGACAAAACTGAGATGTTATACTTTATAGCCCAGCCCATATTGGTCCTCAAACTCCAATTTAGGCAGTAATGACCACTCTATTTTCTTTGACTTTCCTCAACAACACCTTAAATTACTTGTCTATACTGCATTCTGATTAGCTTTGAATTAATTTACTGCTTATTTGTGCCTAAAAACAATTTGTAAATTTGTAAATTCATAGATAGTGAAAGCTCTCTATGAGAGTGTATGACGATAAATATAAAAAAATAATAGGCAATAAGAATTCAAAGCTAATAAAGGCCGAAAAGGGTTATCTTTGAACCGGGTGATTAGGCTTTGGTGCATATGCATAGGAAAAGGTTTCTTTAATGTAAAAGATCTAAGTTGATACCAAGAGGAGATGGTTCATTCCAAATCCTTGAAAGAATTAATAAAAATACCTACACAGTGGATCTACTAGGTGAGTATAGTGTTAATGATACTTTTACGATTTATGATATTTCTTTGTTTGATGTAGGTAACGATTCTAGGTTGAATTCTTTTGAGGAGAGAGGGGATGATACAATCTAAACTACACCAAATGATCCATTAAAAGTTATAGATGAACAAATTACAAGATGAATTTATTAGGCTTGTTTAGAGTATTTTGGACAAGGTAAATTTTAAGGAGTCTACATCTTCAATAAGTGATTATCAGACCTTAATCAATTTAATTTATGTATAAGAGGGGCTTGATCCATCTACGTAATGGGCTAATTAATTTTAGCAACTAGATGTGATTTTTGGCTTATTTTTCTAATGCATAGTTTTATGCTAACAAACATAACTTTTGATTCAATTGTTGGATCGAGATAAAGTTTACTTAAAGTTTCCAATAGCTTTTTTATATTAGGTTAAAACTTCAAGGTAATCAGACAATGAAAAGGCCATATGATAAGATCTAGAAGCTACAATGTGAGATATGTATTAGTTTCCTAGTTGATTTAGGATTCTTTTTTCTATTTTATTTAGAACTATTTTATTATTTATCTTGCCTTGTTTAGGAATTTTTACCTCGTATAAATATAATTATTTAACTTATAATTAGGTTTTTTGTACATACTTTAATTTTAGAATAATTTATTGTGTGATTATAAGAAGATTTTCTTAATTTGGTTTTTCATTGAACTACTCTGACTTATCAAAGAATTAACCAAGATCCATGGCATATTTCATACTTCTCATATGCATCTCTTTATAGGTGTTGGGAGGGAGTTTGATTTTTATAGTCTCGGTACCTCAGTATAAGTTATCGTTGTATTAAACTTAATCACAAGCCTGGATTTAGCTTTCTTAGGAAGGGTTGATTTGACTGTGGATTTATAGATCTTTATATCCTTGAGATTCACATCAAATCACCTCAAGAATCTACTTCAGTTAACAAAGAGGAGGATCACAATGTGAATCCTTATGTTTAGAATAAGATAGGATCATCCTAGGGATCTACCATTTCTAGAAAGAAATTGGATCAACTTAGGGATCTGCATAACTAGGAATGAGAAAGATTCACCTCAATGATTCTTCTTGATGGGAAAAATAAGGGTCCAATTAGGGATCCATACATTTTGAAAATGAGCTAAGATCATCTCAGGGAAAATAGTAGGACTATTTCGCAGATTTACACTGCTAGGAATGAGAAAGAATTATTTAGGGATTTTTCTTAATTTAAAAGATGAGGATCATCTCAGGGATATGTATACATCTTGAAAATGAGATAAGATGATCTATATGATTAACCTCAATTAGAAAGCAATGTGATCATCTCAAAAATCTACACTACTAAGTGTCGCACCCGACATTGTGGCAACCTTTAAAGAAAATGAGGGAAAGAACAAGGTTTTTGGCATCTTATTCTTTGAAGGGGGAAAATGTCTTGTTTATGAATTCTCTACCTAATATTATGATCACTAGGAACTCTAACTGGTCTTTAGAGATTTTATGGCAAGAGACTGGTTACGTTAGAAAGAAGATAATATCACCCCTAAAATGTTCTACCATAGATAAACTGCATTGATGGTTTTTGCCTTAATGCTATGGGTTGTTGTGCTATGTTATCAATGGTTTTGTCATTAATATTTTGGACTTTAGCGTTAGTAAATATTGGAGTTGATATTCCTGATTCTAGCATTTGTAAATATCAAGGTTGGTATTTCTGACTCTAGCGTTAATAAATATCGGGTTTGATATTTTTAACTCTAGCGTTAGTAATTATTGGGGTTTGATATTTTTTTTTATTCTGGCGTCAGTAAATACTAGGTTTGATATATCTCACTCTAGTGCTATTAAATATTGGGGTTGAAATTCACCGTGAATCCATATATGTTAAATAATCCTGGGTTGGTTTTAAAATGGTCTTTGGACTTGCAAGAATGAAAAAAGTGGGCTTCTAGACCGTTTTATTTAAAAACCTTCTTTATTTAAAAAAAATGGTTTTTTATTTTTTCATTTTGTTTCAACTTTATTAAATTAGAAGATGGTCATTGGACTTGCGTCGGCAATGAAAAATTGGGCGTTGCACCCATATACAATGATAAGAAAATTCAGGTGTTGGACCTGCATTATCATTTTTTATTTATTTTGGATATTTTACAAAATACAAAATACAAAAATAAAACACAAAGACATAAAAAAATTCTAGAATTCCTTGAAATTACATGAGTGCCACTGGCTAGGCAAAAGACCAAAACAATCTTGGATTTCATTGAAAATCATGAAAATATCCTTGATGGCACATGTACTCACGTGCGACCATTGTTAGAGGGGTCAAACAGATGGTGTGGATGCACGTATGTAGATCATTTTTTATCTGATCCCATGGCTGCGATTGACTTGATTAAGAACTTGATTTGATGGCCTTGATTGTCTGATATTCATTTCAATATGGTAAGGTGTATTCGATACTTGGTATACAAGGTGATGTGGCAAACAAGGATTAAATGACAATTTTTTTAAAGGCCTGGGTTGTGTTTGAGTTTTAATCTAGTGCGGTAAGTTTATTTAGATCAAGTCAAATCAAAGGTTCAGATCTAATTATTGTTTGATCTAATAGTCAAGATTTATTTGGAATTTGTTAAATTGTTGTTTTTTTAAATCAATATCCTACCATGGTGAAGGAAAACTGAAAAGTAGATAAATGTTATATTTAAGTCAAGTATTGCTCTCTCTCTTTTCGCCCTCCTTCTTTGTTTTCTTCTGGACTTTGCAATGGCTTTTATAGTCATTGAAAAGAACATAGCATGGGACTCAACAAGAGACAAAGCATGAAACAAGTGGCGTCTGAAGAAAAATCTTCATGTGCTCCGTTGAAATAAAATTTTAATTTTTTGTTATATTATATTACTTTTATATATATAATAATGATAACAAATATGGATAAAAAGACTAAAAACTCAAATCATTATTAGCGCAACCTATTTCAATCGCCAAAAATTAATTTTGATCACCAAAAAATTAATTTCAAACACTGAAAAATATTGATCAACATCAACCCGCTGGAACTAGTTTTGATAGAAAATGACAGTTTTGACCCAAAATAGCCTGCACTTGTTTTTTTTACTTCGATCGACACATTATGATGGAAAAAACTGCGATTAAACTGAGAAAAATATATTTAGAATTTTGCATTTTTCTTAATTATTTTTTTTTATTTTCTATTTTTTTTAATAAAAATAGAAATTTTGAAAGAAAAATTAGGGGATCTAGAATTGGGTTATCGCAGTTGCCCTCTCTTTATAATGCTTACTACACAAAGTTTTGAAAAAGGTTTGCATAATAAACTTGTAAAGAAAAGAAAATGATGGAGATTTCTTAACAAGGATTAACTAAGGATCCATGTTCTTGAAAATGAGGTAGTATTGATTCACAGATCTACTTGGATCAAGACAAGATCATAACAGCTTAGTGATTTGCCTCAATCAGAAAATAAAGAAAAAATCGTATCAGCTCAGGGATTCTTCTCAAAGTTTGTTCAAGGAATTTCTCGCCTACTGAAACATTCTTAGTTAACCCTTTTAATTCAAGCTAGGTTTCTGAGATCTTTTTGAGGCTGGTCTAATTCTCATAGGCAATTTGTCTAGATGAAAAACATGAAAAATTTTCAGAATGGTCAAATTGAATCAGGTGACTTGCCCATCGATGAAAACATTAAAAGATTTTTCTAAAGTGGTTAAATTGCCTCAAGTGACTTGCCCATTGATGAAAAATTCAAAGCTTTTTCTAAAATGGTCAAATTGTCTTAGGCGACTTGCCTGTCGATGAAAAATTCAAAGATTTTTATGAAATAGTCAAATTGTCCCAAACGACCTCCCCGTTGGTGAAAAATACAAAGATTCTTTGAAATGATCAAATTGTCCTGGCAACCTGCTTATTGATGAGAAATTCAAAGATTTTTCTAAAATGGTTAAATTATCCCAGGCGACCTGCCTGTCAATGAAGAATACAAAGATTTTTCTAGATAATCATTTTAGAGAGTGAATAACTTGATGAGATAGCCTTTTGAGAATGACAAACTCAAAGGGATCTGTTGGGTTTAGAACCTTGCTCGGTCCTTATTTGATAAAGTCTTACTAGACTATTTCATATTGAAATCTTGTTGGGTTTAACATTCACTTAGAACCTTGCTGGGCTCAGAGCCTTGTTAGGTTTGAAATTCACTCAAGCCTCATTAGGCTTAGAATTTTATTGGGTTCTCACATGCTGGAGTATTACCAGACTTTTTCTTACATGTTTTTAATTCCAATCCAAGTTTTCTGACTTTGACTTAACAATTTTGGATATCTTCTATAGCTTCCTTTTACTTTTCACACAACATTGTTAAACTTTATCTCATTGCTTTTAAGTTTCATGTCTTTTTTTTTTAACAAAAGGTGCCCTTTCTCTAGAAAATGGGATACATATTGGTTTTATGGTCGATGTAAGCTTCTGAAGGAAGTCTAGAATATGTAGTTGAGATATAAGCTGAAGATTGATCATACAAATGATGAAAGCTTCTAATGGAAGTTCTACATGTACGGTTGGGATCTAAGGTGTATGATGATCATGACAAAAAACTTCTTATAGAAGCCATATAATAGAGGACAACAACTTCTCAAGGAAGTTATACATATATGGTTCAGATCCGAGCTTTTATTAAATGATGGTTGGAGTAAGTCCTCTATAAATCATACAACATCTGACATAAGACATGAATCAGTCACCCTTTGTTAGTATCAGAACCACTTTATCCCTAGTGAACATGGCAAAAATTCTTCATGCCAAGAGATTTGAGTTGAATGCTCAAGTTCTTGATCACCATCACCAGATGGAGAATTTAAGGAATGGATTTTGTAATGAAAGATGTTAGAGAAGGGACTTGGAGAGGAGAAAGCAAGAGTTGAGTGAGCATGTTGATTTTTAAAGGGACTATGTCAACACATGACATCACGAGTTTTAGGAGCAGATGCATAAATAGTTAGAGAAAGTTTGAGGTATGATTGATCATCAAGATGAAAATTCCCTTAATCGTCCTCATATTGTTTAACCTTTGTACTTGTAAACCCCTTTTTCATGAATAAAATCCCATTTCTTTTATCTTCATTCATGAATTTCCGATAAATTTATAGAATTTCAATATTTGATGCAAATTAAAAGAACATTGATTCATCAGAGCCTCTTTGAATTCCATTGAGGTTTTTTACCTATGAAATTTTTGCAAAACAACTATGTAATGTTATAGGGTTAGATGACATGCAATATTTGTTACCTCTTGCTTTCTTTTATTTTATTAATTATTCTGTGAAAATCAACAGCATTTTAATCATGTCACTGCCCCCTGACTTTACTAATAGAAACATTTTGTTTCACTAAGAGATCTAAGAGAATCATGACCCTCTAAATGTGTAGCATTTGTGACTTAACCAATATGGTTTTCAACAACTTTCTCTCTACTTTGGATTGGTTTTTACAAGGAAACCATTCTTTATAATGATTCTTACAATCTTGATCATTTTGTGTTTATAAAATATAAATTGATTTGATGGGAGTATAAAACATTTTTTTTTTGAAATCTTGCAACTCTTTAAGGATTTTATTTTGGGAAAGAGATGATTTAATTTCTCAATTAAAAAATATATATACTATGTGTCATTTAGGATTCTACTTAAGTAGAAAATAACTTGTTTTATCCAACTTCATTATCTTGAGCAACCAAACTTCCAACCAAATTTTTAGCTATTGCAATATATAATTTTTGTAGTATTTCAGTCTCTAGAGGGACTAATATTGGTAGATTAGTCAAGTATTCTTTGATTTTATCCAATGTATTTTGGTGTTCTTCTCACCATATGGATTTTTTTTATTTTAACTTTAAGAAAGGTGTGAGCACTTTAATCTTTCCTACAAGGTTAGTAATAAATCTTCTCAAAGAACTCAATGAAACATAAAAATTCATAATTTTTTTTTTGTAGATGGTTATGCTTTATTTTTCTCTACTTCTATATCCCTTATTATGGATGAGAAAATTGAGGAAATTTTCTAATTTAAACTCCAAAAGGACATTTTAACATATTCAATTTCAAATAGTTAATTAAATTATACTCGCATCCTTTCGGATACCACAACCCCAAGTTGATTTACCATGCAAATATCAAAAAATACATTTTGCGGCACTTACATGAGATTCTTTTGGTCATGCTTGAAAACATGCACATAGACAAACAATAAACATAATATCAAGTTTACTAGCAGTTAAATATAAAAGTGAACCGATCATACATCAATAGTTAGTGATGTCTACATTCTTACTGTTTTCATCCATATCAAGCTTTGTTGATGTTCCCATGGGTATATCAACTTTCTTGACATGTTCCATTCCAAATCTATTTTTGTAAATCCTTGATGTACTTGCCTTGGTTGATAAAGATATCATTCTTTGTTTGTTTGATTTGCAATCTAAAGAAGAAATTTTAATTCCCTCATCATGCTTATTTCAAACTCATTTTGCATGCATTTTGGAAATTCCTTACAAAGAGATGTATTAGTAGCACCAAATATAATATCATCAGTATATATTTGTACAATTAATATGTCTTTACCTTTTTCTCTTTGTGGAGAGGGTGGTGTCAATTTTGCCAATGTTGAAACCATTTTCGATAAGAAAAGTCTTTAATCTATCATACCATGCTCTTGGTGCTTGTTTTAAACCATATAAAGCCTTTTTAAGTTTGAAAACATGATCGAGAAAATGAAAGTTTTCAAAATCTTAAGGTTGCTCAACATATACTTTTTCCATGATAAAACCATTTAAAAATGTGCTTTTGACATCCATTTGAAAAAGTGTAAAATTAGTATAACATGCATAAGCTAAAAGTATTCTTATGGATTCTAATCTAGTCACGAGTGCAAATGTTTCTTCATAATCAATACCTTCTTTTTTATTATACCCTTTTATAACTAGTCTAACTTTATTTCTCACTATGGTCCCATGTTCACAAACTTTATTACTAAAAACTCATTTTATTCAAATGATGGATTGATTTTTAGGTTTAGGGAATAGTTCTTAAACATCATTCCTTTCAAACTAGTTTAGCTTATCTTGCATGGCTAAGATCCAATTTGTATATTTTTTGGCTTCTAGGAAGGATTTAGGCTCTATATACGAAACAAATACACAATGCTCATTGATGTTTCTAAGAGATGCTCAAGTCTTAGTTCCTTTAAAAGGTTTACCAATAATTAACATGAGAGCTACATACCTTAGCTCTTTTAGTGGTGCAAAAGAGTTATTTACCATTTCATATTGATGACTTGAGCTTGGTTGATCTTGTTCATCTCTTCATTGTTGTCCTCCATAAGTGTATTATAATTAATAATTAAATGTTGAACACTTTCTTTTACATCATTTAGAATCTCATCAATTTTATCATTTCAAGTTTTCTCAAATGTGACATGCATGGATTCTTCAAGATAAAGTGTTCTATTATTATAAACTCTATAAGCTTTGTTAGAGGAGGAATATCCGAGAAAAATACCAATAACAAATTTTGAATCAAACTTTGTCCAAGTTATCCTTAGTGCTAAGAATAAAACATTTTGAACCAAAAACCTTGAAATATGAGATATTGAGTTTCCTTCCTTTCTAAAGCGCATAAGAAGTCCTTTTCAACTCCAGTCTCAAGATAACATGATTGAAAACATAGCAAGAAGTGTTTACAAGTTCCACCCAAAAACATTTAAGGGTATTAAATTCATTTAACATTGTTTTTGCCATTTCTTGAAGAGACCAATTTTTCCTTTCCACAACTCCATTTTGCTGGGGAGTTTTAGTAGTTGAAAAGTTATGGTTGTATGATTTCTCTTCATAAAACATTTCAAACAAATCACTTATAAATTCACTACCATTATGTTTATGATTGAAAAACCCTTTTCATTTTCATTTTTCTTTGAAAACTTTATAAATTCACAAATAGTTTCATCTTTTGATTTTTTTTCTAAACCCATGTATATCTTGTAAAGTCATCCACAATCACAGATATATATCTATCACTACTCATGCTTCTAGCTCTAGTTGGTCCAAATAGATCTATGTGTAGCAATTTTAAAGGTTTTTCGGTAGAAATATGGTTCTTGCTCTTAAAGATGTTTTCACTTGTTTACCCATTTGGTAAACATCGCATAACTTCTCCTTTTTGAATGCAATATGAGGGAGTCTTTTAACAAGCTCATTTTGGGCAAGTTTAGAAAGAATGTCCATGCTTATATGACCTAATCTTCCATGCCAAAGAAAACTATCATTAATGGTAGCAACAAGGCAACTTTTTATCCTCATGCATGCATCAATTTTAATCTTATAAACATTTTCTTTTCTATTACCAACAAGTAAAACTTTATCATTTTTAAGGATTAAGTAACATGCATGATCAAACATGATCTTGTAGCCTTTATCACACAATTAACTAATACTTAGCAAATTATATTTTAGATTATTCACAAGAAACATTTTTTCTATTGAGGGAGAAGACTTACCTCCAATATTGCCAACTCCAATGATCTTTCCTTTTGAGTTGTCTCTAAATATGACTTTTTCACCATTGATCTTATTTATGCTTGAAAGCAATGAATCATCTCTAGTTATATGTCTTAAGCAAGCACTATCCAAAAACCATTCTCCATATTCCTTTGATTCCTACACACATAAAATCAAGATGAAGTTTTTGGTACCCATACCTTCTTGGGCCTTTTTGGTTAGTGGTGGTTCCTTTTAGAACCCTAATCATGTTACCAACTTTTTCCTTTTTCATAGGACATGTGTAAATCAAATGACCAATGCTTCTACAATAATGATATGTTTGGTTCGGATCATATGATTGTTTGGCTTTAACAAATGGTTCTTCAAATATTTTTAGTTTTTTTTGGGTTAATACCCTAGACCTTTTTTGTTAAAGACACATCTTTGACTTACAAGCATGGCATCTAAAATCTTAGAACCTTAAGTGAACTTTGCAAGTGTGGTATTCAACTTGTCCATTTTTTTCTCTTAAATCTTTATTTTCCTTTTCAAGCTGGTTAACCTTGTCACTATCAATAACAATGCATGCTTTATTTTCTAATGCATCTTTTTCAACAAGTAAACATGCATGACTCTTTTTCAATGAATTGTATTTATGACCTAGCTTTTTAAATTCATCATAAAATGATTCAAATGAAGCATATAGTTCATCATAAAAGATGTCAGATTCATCATCCGAAGAGAGTACCTCATTACCGCTTGCAATTTCCATGAAACAAATGCTTATAACATGCTCTTCATCATCACTTGAGCTAGATTTCAAGTCATCACTCTATGTTCCTTTCATTGCTCATTTGTGATGGCAGTTATTCTTCTTATTTCAAAGAAGAGGGAAATCGACCTTAATGTGTGTCGTTTTGTTGCACTTGTAGCATCTAAGTGCCTCATTGCTAGATTCTTCCTTATTTCAATTCTTTTTTAGGTTTAATTTTTTTTATTCCCGTCTTTCTTAGGAAATTTTAGTATTGTCTTGTTATAAGTGTAATGTCCTCATCCAATTCTTCTTCTTCATCATCATCACTATCAACATGGTGTATGGTTTTGAATGCCAAATTCTTTTTTAGCCTCTTTTCTAGTTCTTGCTTTTCCATGGTGATTTCATAAGTCATTAGTGAACTGATGAGCTCTAAGCTCTTATAGTGGAAATTTGGTGAGATCCTTTGCTTCTCGGATTGCCATCACCTTTGCTTCTCAATTCTTTGGCAAGGACCTAAGAATTTTGCTCATAATATTAGCATTAGTATAAGTCCTACCAATAACATCCAAACTATTAGTGATAGTTGTCATTCTAGTAAACATACTAGTTATGGATTTATTTGGAAGCATTTTGAATAACTCATATTGATGTATTAACATATCAATTTTGGATTCTTTAACTTGATTAGTACCTTCATGAGTTACTTCTAAAGCATGCCATATATTCCTAGCATTTTTAAAAGATGATATTAAATTAAACTCACTTCTACTTAAGGCACAATACAAAGTGTTCATACCTTTAGCATCCATAGAAAATAACATTTTATCACCGTCGATATACTCACCTCTAGGTTTAGGAATCATTATATTATTTTCAATCTTAGTTGGCTTGTGAGGTCCATTTTTAATAGATAGCCATAAATTATTATCAATAGATTGAAGATATATAATCATCTTAGCTTTCTAATAGACATAATTATTGCCATCAAATAAGGGTGGCTTAGAGGTAGATGCTCCTTCATTTTGAACATTATAGCTAGTGGTTGTCATTCTACTCAAGTCTAAGCAAACTTATATATATGTGAGAACCTAGCTTTGATACCAATTGTTCTTCTAAGATTAAGGCAACAATAACACCTAAGGGGGGGTGAATTAGGTGTTGCACTAATTATGTCAAATAATGTAAATAAACACATTAAGTGAAAATAACATAGTAACCAACAATATAATTAAAATCCTTAAAGTAAAAAGATAAGGAAAAAGAGTTTGCAAACTTAATTTTAATATGGCTCGACAAGCCTACATTCACACCTCAAGTACCAATTGTACCTGAGTATTGTACTTTTTACAAATCAAAGTGAAAGATACAATGCCCTTGATGAATTCACACCAAGCAATTACACCACTTGAAGATGTTCACTCTTTAAGATTTTTTCCTTGATGACAATACCTCACCAATATCAAAAGTTTATCCAAACTCTCAAGTGTTTGCAATTATAATTTGTTTACAATAAGATTCACTCTCTCAAAAAGTGAACTGTATAATTAAAAACTATAATCTTTATAGCTCACTCAATAGCAATTAGGAGGATTGAAGGTGTGTAAGTGTAATGAGTATGAGATATTATACTCTTGTGCTAGAATATAAAGATTTAATTTAGAACAAGTTAGAGTATGTTAGAGTTGATGATTTCTAGTTAATTTTTCTTTTGGAATTGCTTTTATATCATGTATGTTTAGAAAATCTCTTTTATTTTGCATACAAGAGAGCTATTTACATGTTTTCAAAAGAAACTAGTCGTTTATAGTCGTTGGAATGCCTCTAACGATTAAAGTAGTTGATTGGTTCAAATGACCATATCATTCAGTCGATCAATTCCTGAAAAATTCACAAGTGTTCATCATGGATGAATAACAGCCGACTAGTTCACTTGGTATGCCCAAACGATCGACTGGTTCAGCTTAAAAACCAGTTTTGGCAGTTTCAAACATGGTGAAACTTGAACTGATTAAAAGTATACCAATCCTATTTATGAATGCAATATGAAGTGTGTGTGAGTTCATTTTAGTTTGCTATTGAGTAAGATATAAAGATTTAACATTAAGCATTAAAATGAATCCTTAAGAACTAAGTCTATGTTTGCATTGCATTTTGAACTTGTTAATGAATTTTTTTCATTCAATTCCTTATACTTGTTGATATGATCTTCATATAGACTTGTTTAAACTTAATCTTCATTAGTCCATTTTCATTTAATTTTTATCATCATAATACATAAAAATATTAATATGCAACCCTAATGTCAATTAGGATAATGTATTTCGAGATTTGAATTGCCTTTGGGGCTGGATAATGCATTATAAGGATTTATTTGCCTTTGAGGCAAGACATTAAAATTCTAAGGATTAAATTGCCTTTAGGAAGGTTATTGGAAATGTTGTGAAAATCAGTAGTGTATGTCATTAGAGTAAGGATATAGTTATTTGAATTAAATCCAATATTTTCTAAAATGATGAATACTTTTCGTGTTCAAAGGAAATTAAGGATAACAAGTAGAATTAAGGATTATATGTTGTGAATGGTAAGGAGGAATAGATTTGATGGTTGATAAAAGATTAGAAAATGAGGTGAATAAAATGTCTTAAAGGTTTAATTTAAATAGTACATTCATACTTATGGTTTAAAATATAGTTTTATTTAACAAGTGCTTCACAAGCACCTCCTCAGTAGTCCCTAGATCATCTTATCTTTATTTACTTATATAGATAGTCTAGGAAATAAAGAGTTTTTGACATGTACACTTTTGAAAACTTAAAATTAATTATTGTAGTCCTTTAAGTAAGTTGATCCTTAAAATACCCTTTTAATTTTCCTATATTATCGGTTATGTAATGCTAATGTATTGTATGAATTGTGTGAAGGGTGTATTGTGAAAAGATTTGGATTTAAGTATGTATTTTTGACGAGAGGTGAGCCTGAAGCCTCTTTGAATGTTTTGAAAGGAACACACAAACACACACTTTGTTTTCTATAAGATTCAATACAAGAAAACAAAATTTGAGTAGTGTTTTGTATAGAGAAAATGCTACCAAAATTTTGTTGAAAATGAATAAATTTAAAAATTGTACAGTCATTTCCATGACGATAAGTTCACATAGTGAATTAATATAGTTATATTTACATGTCAACGCTACATTTCTAAATTGATGCTTGTCTAAAATGAGAATATAAATTAAAGGTCGTTACATCGATTATATATAAAGGTGAAAAGGTGTTCTATTTGTTTGTAAAATTGCTATATAGGATTGTGTGTTATATTTTTGATATTGAACGAAAAGTGCTTGAAATAACAAATTATGGACGTTGTGATAAATTTATGTATGTTGTTAAGAATTTGATTAAGTAGTTGGTTTATTAGTTTTTGAGAAATTCAAGAAGTTGATCTTGATTTTAAATTAATAGTATTGTTTCAATGTTCTTAAATTTTGATAAAAATAATGAATTAGGTTATAGTAAATTGCATATGAAATGGGGAATTTGAATATATAATTTGAAAAGAATTGGCATGTTGAGTAGAATTGATTTGGTAGGGCTAAATTATAAGCTTATGTGGGTTTGAGTTAGGCTAATAATGGTTGAATAAAAGAGAAAAGATCGAGTTAGTATTATTGTGTTTCTTTGTTAATTGGAAGTACATGAATCATAATTGATATGAAATCTTTGTATAAAGAAAAATATAAATGTGTTGTACCTTATTTAAGAATAAGAAATTGAATGTTAAATGTAAATCGTAGTGAGAAATAACTAAATAAAAATTATGGGAATTGCAAGGTGTTGGAAATTAAATGAGGATAATTATAATTATGAAATGTTTGAGTATGGACAAAATAGCAAATGAAATCGAATGTTAACATGAATATAGGTTCATGAGATGGAGTTAATGAGATACTAATAAAGGTATGTCCTTTTAAATTAAGAGAGGCATCTGAAGCTGGTTATCTAAGATGAGCTCGATTGACAAAAAAAGCAGGTAGGTGCTAATCACCTTGTTTTTTTAATTATAATAATGTCAATATAAATTTTCTATTATTTGTGAAATGCATCCTAAAAGGAATGAATGAAACCATTGATAAAAAATATTTTAAACTGGTCGTATAGGTGGGGGGCTATTGATAAAAACTAATTTAAGTCGAGCACTTGAGCAGGGGCTATTGATAAAAATGTTTTAAGCCAACAATATAAGTGGGAGCTATCAACAAAAAGAAAATAAGCTTGTCGTATAAGCGGAAGCTATTGACATGAGATGATAAGTTATTTGTGCGAGAAACAATAGTTTTTTTAAAAAGGTAAGCCAATTGCATACACGAGGGTTTGGGACAAATTAAAAAAGATATCTTATTAACATAATAGTTATGTGATCATTAGAGGGACAAGTTGATGATGTGTACTCAAAAGGAAATTGTTCTATTAAAAGACAAATGATGTATTTTATTTGTAATGTTAATAATTTTCATGATTGGGGTGTATATTTTATTAAATAACTAATCTTATGCATGCGTATTTCAGGTCCATCTCATTTATCGTCGTAATAGTAGCTTGGTAGTTAGGCCTTTGTTGTTACATTAGGTAGAATTTTGTTATTTTTTAATATTTTTTGAATTTTGTTATTATCATATTTTGTTTGTAATTAAATGTTGTGTATTCTTAACTATATCTTTCAAAATTATAATCGGTAAAGTAGTAATTGTTACTTAAATTGTATTTCATGTGCATATATGTTATTTAATCTTAATCCAATGGTCGCATAAACACATTATTACATATTGATGATGTAAAAGGGTGGTACTGTTGATTATGGTTTGATTTATGGATTGATGATATGCCTTAGGCTACTTGTGGGGTGACGAATGGGCTATGTTATGTAGTGATGGATGGTTGTGTTGTGGTGTTATTTTTATGCAAGGATCCCGTATAAAAAAAACTCTGTTTAAATTTTATTAAATTTGATAAAGTTATTTAATTAACATGAATAATTATTGGCTCATTAAAATATTGAAAATATGATGATACGAGTGGATGCAAATTGAGTGTACCAAAGTATTGGAAATATATAAATCATTTGAAAAAAATATGGAATTGAAAATACATAATCAATTGATATTCCATCCTTTGTATTGGAATTGACAACTTACATAAGAAGCAAAAGAAATAGTAATCCATATAACAAGAATTCATATGTAATGGCAAGTTGGAATTATAAATGAAAATAGGAATTGTTTTGAATAAGAGATGTCATGACGTGCACTATTTCAAATAGAAGAGCTGCCTCCTGGAATTGAAGGGTGTTTAGGTTTAATCATAAAGTTATTATTAGAATGTTTAGGAGTCACCATCTAGTATTATGTTCACTAGAAAACCTAATGGTCTACGAGAGTCTAGGTAAGGGGATTAGTCATGGAAGAAGAAGACATATCACCCCTAGTGCACGTTCTCTATGGTAAGCTGCATCGTTGATTGATTGTTAATCTAAGACATGTTTCTATTTGTTGGTCTCATCTAAAGTTCAAGGTAGATCTCCCTTTGTGTGGAAGTCTCTACCCTACTACGTTAAATTCTAACCATTCTAAAACCTAATTTTTAGCATCGCATTTATTTTCTATTTTTATATCCTTAATACCTGAGGGTATACTTTATAGTATAATTTTATACCCCCAAATATTAAAGTCTACAACTAAATCTTAATACTCCAAATATTACTTAAACAAATTAATTGTTGTGGAATTTTTGGAATTTTGTCCAAATCATAAAGGATAATCATAAATTTATTACGATGTCATTTTTGCATGATAAAAAAGCCATCTTGTTTTTAAGAAAATATACACGAAGAACCTTTAGAATTTGGCTATATGCATGAAAACAAAACATATTTTTTGTGTTTTTGAAATGAGGAAATCTTTTGATTTTTTTTGGATTTTTTTTGAAATTTCAGAGAAAACCGGGTATTTTTAATACCAAGTCCATATGTTACAGTGTAAGTCTACAAACCGATCTTAAAATGAAATTCTTGAAAAAAAAATATTTTTGTGTTTTTTGAAATAAAGGAAAGGTTTTTTGAATTTTTTCTTGAATATCTAGAGAAAAATCATGTATTTTTAATATTGGGTCCAACTTAACATGTTTTTTTTTTTTTTTTTTTTTTGGTTTTATAGGTTATACCTGACCTAGCCTAGCCACATGGACTGGGCTGGAAAGGGGTCCAACCCATTCTTTTGCCACCACTAGCCCATCTCAATGGTAGCTTAAGAAGAAGATTTGGTAGTAAAATGCATGTTACTGACATATCTTCTTCCTATTTTTTCTTAAGCTTATATTCAATCAAGAGGAGAGAATGATGTTACCTGGACGAGAAGGAAATGTTGACTTGCTGTTGGTGGCACCATCGTTGCTAGTGGTGGCTCATGGTGGTCTCTAGAGGTGGAGAAAGGTGGCTTGTTAGGCAACTGAAAAAGTGGTATGGCTAGTATTTTTGCTCTCTTTCACTCCTCCTCCTTTATTTTTTCATGAAATTCACCCTTATTTATAGGAGATGAAAGAGAAACATCTGGTTTTTATTGGGCATAAATCTTGACCATTGATTCAAACAGGGATGATCCTGACCATTGGCCAAAAGTTACCATCACGAGTTGGAAAGGCTAGTTGAGTCATCCTTTTTGGGTCAACTTTGCAATGGGTTCAAGGCTTCCAAGGGAAACATGATTTGTTTAGGTTTGGGTGCAATGAAAGGTCAAAAGGGTGGTATCTTTTTTTTCTTGTATAATGAAGGTATGAGAGAGAAGGAAGGCTTTAAAGGTGGCATCATATCTGCCATATATGGTTGCCATTAAGTGAAAGTTGAAGATAATAAGCAGTGGCTAGACGACATGTTATCTGACTATTTGTTTTACTTGGCGTTGACCAAAACAACATCATTTTGAACCAAAACATGATGTTTTGATTAAAACATAGCCAACACTCATTGTTTCATTAAAATGAAACGACACCATTTTGATGTTTTGGCTTGAATTGGGTTATTAATCCTCTTTTTAATTTCAACCCCTAATCTTCTAATTTATTTATTTAGATCTTTAATTGAATTATGATTTCAATAATCAATTCAATTTCTACCCTTGCAAAGCTTAAAAAACACCTATGGATTTAAGTGCGTTTTTTAACTTGGTCCTTTGTGTTGGGTATTTTTAATTTAGTCCCTAATTGACCTTCAAAGTTATAATTTCTTTAATTTCACCCTGTTTTGAATTGAATTGGGTCCTCGAATTTGTGTGCTTTTTATAAAAAAGTCCTTGATTCTGAATTTCTTCGATTTGGCTCTTAATTGACCTCTAAAACTTTGATTTTCTTTCAATTTAGTGCCTGATTTTACCCAATTAAGTTAGGAAAAATTCAATTTGGTCATTTAAAATTCCAATCTTCCCAATGAAGCCCAAATTAAGCTTCCAAGTTTATTTTTCACTAATTAAGTTTTTAATAAAATTAATTTGACCCATTAAAACTATAATTACATCATTGCACCTAATTAAATATTTTAATTTGAACCAAATTAATTCTTAAACTTAATTAAACCTTTAATTGGGCCTATGATTAAATCAAATTGACCTATTTAAAATCTAATTAAGTCCTCAGACTTAATTTTTATGCAGATTCATTTAATAATCATATAATTTGATCTTGAATCATCATTCTGTTTATAATATTAGGTATAATGGAGTACAATTGGGCTCCCAATTTTGTCCAAAACTCCTGTATGGTTTCCCCGTGCTTTTGAAACCTTTCTTAGCCTACTCTTGCCAAGTTGCGAATCTTTTTTTTTTTTTTTGAATTTTAAAAGAAAAGAATAATCTTGGGGAAAACCCCAAAATTGGGTATGACAAGAGAGATTGCTAAAGATTAAAAAAAAAAGATTTACCCCTATTGTCATATATATGACATTGTTAAATTTGAGAAATACATTTAAAGGTTAAGATATTATAGGTGGTATCAAAGCATCTAGACATAATCCAATACACTTGTGAAGTTAAAAGCAGATGTACTAATGAGAAATTAATATTTATTTTAGGATGGTAAGGGGACTAAGACCGATCCATCTTCTGTTTAAAGTAGGGATCGATCCATTGATAATGGAGGGGATAAGATGAGAGATCCTTTAGGAGATATTGCATCACATTCACCGGTTGTGCCATCATGGTCAGTTCAAAGAGAATCATCTATGCCCGGAGTTATCTCTCTACCATTTTCATCGAGGATGCCATCGTATAAAGGCGTCCAACAGGATAGGATAATCCAGTAGACTCCCATCTATGGTGCTCCTAGGGGCACTTATATCATATCAGGATACTGCATATTTAGAGTATATTGTGAGGGCTGTTATTTCTAGTATGATAAGAGTAGCCGGTACTGCAGGTAGAGATGATACCCTCACTTTAGTGCATTAGGTAAAAAATATGAGGGAGATGGGGTGTGTTCCATATCTATAAAAGGAAGATGCTGAAATAGTTGGGCATTGGTTTTAGAAAATGGAAGAGTCACTTGCTCAAATTCCAGCACCAGAGAGTGTGAGTAAATTGTGTGGCATAATTACTGTCAAATAGTACTCAAGCATGGTGGGCGACTATGAGAGAGAGAAGAGCAGAGGGAGTGTTATCTTGGATAGATTTTTTGACAAAGTTTGAGACCAGGTATTACTTTACACATTATAAGAGGAGTAAGGAACATGAGTTTCTTGCCCTTAAACAAGGGAGTATGATAGTATCAGAGTCTAAGAGACAGTTTCAGGATCTTTAATCTTTGCTTTTACATTAGTTCCCACTGAGCAGCATCGGATTAAGAGTTTGGGGGATGGTCTGAGACATGAGCTTAGAAAAGGGTTAGTAATCCTTTACCCAAGATAGTTTGGGAACTGGTAGAGGCTACTCGGTTTATAGAGTCAGTTTTAGAAGAAGGGTAGCAAGGCAAAATAGAACAGGGCCTATAATTTCTAGAAAAGAAAAGAGAACCTAGATCACAATTTAGTAGGCAACCTCTCCTTGAAAAGGGAGGAGGCGGTGAACAGGGGCCTAACCGGTCGTTTAGGAGTAGAGGAAATATCTTGCCTAAAGGAGCTCCTAGTAGACCCCCTTAGTCTGGTGGAGGAGGGTTCTTGGGAGGACAGTCTCATCCCAAGGCTACTCAGGCAGGGGGTTCTGTTGGAACTGTAATACATGGGATGTCTACATTCCTATATTATGAGTGTTGTAATCAAAAGCACCCTGATGATTGCTCTTTGACAACTGAGAGGTGTTACCTACGTCGGCATGAAGGACATAGATAAAGAGACTGCAAGTTTTTGGACAGAGGTTGTTATCTAAGTGGGGATTTGAGACGTTTAAAAAGAAATTGCCCAAATAGTATTCCTGAGAAGTCTTATGGGTATAGACCACCAGCTTAGACCCAACAACAGTTAGTGACTGTGGACGAATCGTGAAGGCTTGCTTAATCTAGAAAGAGTGCTAGTAGGGGTCGGCCTCGAGTACAAGAGGAGAAGACTCGGGGAGAGTCTATAAGTGGGTTGAAATGGGTTTGAAACCTAATTTAATAAATGTTATGTCTAATCAATGGCTTTTTTCAAGAGGGATAACATTAAGCAAGCATTTGAGATATTTGGAGGAAAAAGGGGGGTCAGCTGAAAATGAATCTGGGCTATTCTTTAAGCCTGTTAGGAGTGATGATTATAAACTTGTTGCGCATACACACTTCCATGATTAAAGGGTATCATAAAGAAGATAAGTTGAATTAAACAAAGATGTTGGTGAGCAGAATAAAAGAACAAGGATTGGTTCCCAATACCAAGACATATTTGTCATGTTGATGGGCATTGTAAAGCCAGGAATTTTGAAAGAGCATATAAGTTGCTAGATTAAATGGGTAAAGAAGCTTTCAGTACGAGTATTTTCACATAAAATGCCTTCATAAATAGCCTCTGTAAAAAAAGGAAGGTTTCTAGAAACCTGTAAACTAGTTAAGAAAGGATTTTAACGTGAATTACTAGCTGATACAGTAACATATACCATTCTCATAGCTGCGCTCTACAGGCAAGTTGACACTAGGAAGTCCCTCGCATTAATTTTTCAGTAAAGTGTTCAAAGATGGAGTGCAACTTAATATGAATATACATGACACATTGATTGCCGCCTCCTCAAGGGCGTAATGGAATACGGTAAAGCTTTTGGCGGAAACAATGGGTCTTGGCTTGGTTCCGGCCATGGAAACATACATATCCATGATGTGAGGGTACTGTCGTGATGAAAAAAGCAAGATTAGCCCTAAAGATTTTTTAAATAGGATGGGTGACCATGCCTGCATACCAAATAGTCTTACACACGAGGCTCTAGTAAGTGGTTTTTGTAAGGAGTCCAATTTGGATGAGATATGTCAGCTATATGAACCTATGGTTGACAAAGGGTTATCCTAGGCCCAAGCTAGGATTATTTGGTAAGGAGAAAAACTAATATAACAAAATATAATATTTTTATTTATTTATTATATATGAGTTGTAAAAATAAAAAAATTATATTATTTAATTTTATTTAAAGAACTTACTACAAATATACAATGACCCTTGTATATGGTCTTGTATATGGTAAGAGGTTTAGAGCCGAATTGAGTCATAGCAATGAAGTTAATTTCATCTTCATAATATATCCATCACTTTAATTTTATTAGTCTTTATACCTATCATATATAAACATATAAAATATATAAGAAACATTAGTTATAACGAAGAATTATTTATGATTGATAAACTTTGAAATAAAGTAAAAAATAATAATGATTCTTACCTATTTATTTTAATTGTGTTTGTCGTTCTTTCATAGAATAGAAATCATTAATTATCATATTAATTGTGAATCTTTCAGGAATTTTTTTTTCTATATAGACAATCAAATAATTTGCAAGAAAATTATCCTTCATCCGATTATGAAGTTTTGTTTTAACAATCTTCATCGCTGAAAAAGCTCGTTTAGTAGTTGCTGTCGAAACAAGAGGAGTAAAAAATAATCTCAAATGATTTTTTTCTTAGTCAGAATAATCTTCAGGATAGAACTTGTCAACAAGTAAGTATATATCTTCAATACTAAATAATTTATAGCTATTTTTAGGATTTAAAGTTGTGCTTAACTTAAGAAGCTCGATCGCCAGCTCATTGAGTATATTATTTAGCACTTGCAATTATTGATCAATGATAGATGTAAATATATCAACTCGGTAGTGATGCTCAACTATTACTGATTTTGTTTTACAGCGAGATAGTCCCACACTAGAAAAACAAGCATCTATATCAGGAACTTTAATGTCTTGATGCTTACAAAATTATGTCACTTCTTCTAAAAAAATTCTCCACCATTATCTCTTAACTTATGAATTAAAGTCTTTGTGGTAGTCACCAAATGCATAACATTTAAAATGTCTTGAGATTTTTGTTGCAAGGCTTGGCAAAGCACATCAGTAAATCCCATAACATTCTTCATTATATGTTAGATGAATGGAAAATCAAATGACATTAGAAACTTAAATGAAAAAGCCGCATCACCATGTTGAGAATAAGTAGATTCATCTAAAGCAATGTTTTTAAGAACCAAGCAAGTTGCTCCATATATTTTTATCAAATTGCAAATTGATTTGAAGTGCGAACTCCATCTATTATCTCTAGGTCGTTGCAAACCACCTACTTGATTAACTCCTTTACCCGTTTCAATCTCACTAATATCAACTAAATGTTCAATTGTAACTGCTTGAAAAGCCGATAATTAATTAGTACGCTTGCAAGAAGCACTAACAATGTTAACAATAAAAATCAAATTTTGAAAGAAAGTATGAAAATTAGATATTTCTCTAACTGCAGCAATAAGAACCAATTGTAATTGATGAGCTAAGCAATATACATAATATGCATAAGGACAATCATTAATTAATAAAGCTTGCAAACTATTCCACTCTCCATGCATATTATTAGGACCAACAGACCCTTGGTCCCTAATATTTTAAACATCAAGATTGTGATGAAATAAAACCAAGGAAATCTCTTCCTTAAGAGTTGAACCAATTGTATCTTTGACATGAACTATATCTAAAAATCGTTCTCATATAAATCTATTTCTATCAACAAACCTAATAACAAGGGTCATTTTCTCATTCATTTTGAGCTTCATCAATAATTAAAAAAAATCTTGCATCACTAATCTCATGACGAATTAATCTAGAAAAGACATGTAAAATTTCTTTTTAACTTCAAATTAATTAAAATTTGTTTTTTTTTTTTTGGTATTGATAGATGTAATGACTAAAGGGAGAGAGTAAATGAAAGGTTGTCGGTTGAGTAGCTGATTAGAGAGAAGATGGTAGCTAGTGATTGGTGTTGAAGGTTGACGATGGAGAAAGAGATGTAGATTAGTCACTTTTTTTTTTTTGTGTTTTTCAGCAACATTTATATATAGACAATTTGGATATTAAATTTTATAATGGTAAACTTGTAATAATTTTTTCAACTTTTTTGTTGACTAAGTTCGCTTGTTCTAACTTAATATGTAAAGTGTTATTGATTATATAAACAATAGGATGTAAAATGAAATTTTTAAGAAAACAAAGGCAAAATATTATTGCATTCAAATTTTGGGAGGGTTAAGATAATTTTCCCTAAATATTTCTTACAATATTATATTGTAGATCCTATAAAAAAAAGTCTATGTTTCTAACTTTACTTTATAATAAAGATTAATTTATAATTTTAAATATATGATAATTAATTATTATGAATTATGAATATGTAGAATTAATATGTTAGTATCTCTTATTATTATATAAAATATCTCTCTATCAAATACTAAGTGATATATATAACTTAAATTAGATAGCTGATATATTCTATTGAAGTGCATGATGTAAGTCAATCTGAAAAAAAATAACAAACACATAATTCAATATTATACCCATGATTTCTAAACATAGGAGAGATTTTGGATGATTTTTTTATATATATATATAATCTTACTAATCATTAACAATTTTCTAATTAGTCAACGATATAATTCTAAATTTTTAAATTGTATTTAGTATTAATATTTTAAATGTGAATTAGAAAATAAAATTATTAGATATACGAGATTTCAATAGAATGTGATTTTACGAGATTATAAAAAAATTTAAACAGAATTTTTAAAAACTATATAAAAAACTTGGATGAGATCGGGTACACGGCAGAGTTCCCTATAAATAAAAAAGACCCTTCACCTAATTCGAACAGATGCAAGTGTACAAGTGTAATTTTAGCACTAGAGGGCAGAGGCCTTCATTTATAGTAGACCCCTCCATCTCTCTCTTGTCTTTTGGAGCTAGCGAAGGTCGTTGATTGTCTAGTTAGTGGGCATATGGCTTACCACAGAAAACCATGTAAATGCAATTCCCTGGCTTCAGCTTTCGGCCCCTCCCTTACCTCTAGTTCTTTTCGCTCTCATCAAGTGTACAAAAGCAATAAAGCACAGGACAACTCCTCGTGTCATGCGCATTTGTGGAATCTTTCACCATGTCCTGCCCTCATTGTAATACAAAATTTCTAGAGTAGATCATGTTGGATTTGGATTTATGGACAAATCCAAGTTCAAAACCCACTTAAAGGAGTTTAAAGAAAATTGTTCATGAACAGTTTTATCATTTATGAGGGTTTTTTTTATAATAAATTTGATGATGAGCACCTATCTACTTTTTCTGTCAACCAAGCTTTTCTTAATGGATCAAATGCCTCTCTTGATTTAAAAAGAGATATCTTTATTAGTATCCCATTAACTCCATCTCATGAACCTATATTCATGTTAATACTTAATTTCATTTGGTATTTTATACATACACAAACATTTTATAATTACAATTATCCTCATTTAATTTCCAACACATCACAATTCTCACAATTTCTATTTAGTTATTTCTTCCTATGATTTACATTTAACATTCAATTTCTTATTCTTCCATAAGGTACAACACATTTATATTTTCTTTTATACCAAGATTTCATAACAATTATAATTTACGTACTTCCAATTATCAAAGAAACACAACAATACTAACTCGATCTTTTCTCTTTTATTCAACCATTATTAGCTTAATTCCAACCCACATAGGCTTATAACTTAGCCCTACCAAATCAATTCAACTCAATATACCAATTCTTTTCAAATTATATATTCAAATTCCTCATTTCATATGTAATTTACTATAACCTGATTCATTATATTTATCAAAATTCAAGATAATTGAAACATCACAATTAATTTAAAATTAAGATCAACTTTTTGAATTTCTCAAAAACTAATGAACCAGCTACTAAATAAAATTCTTAACAACATACATAATTTTATCATAACGTCCATAATTTGTTATTTCAAGCACCTTTCCTTCAATATCAAAAACATAACACACAAATTTTGTTTTATTGTATTGAATCTTATAGAAAACAAAGTGTGTGTGTGTATATATATATTTCATTCAAAGTGGTTTCAGTCTCACTTCCCATCAAAATACATGCTTAAATCCAAAACTTTTCACAATACACCCTTCACACAATTCATACAATACATTAGCATTACATAACCAATAATATAGGAAAATCAAAAGAGTATTTTTAAAAATCAACTTACTTAAAGGATTACATTAATTAATTTTAAGTTTTCAAAAGTTTATATGCCTAAAACTCTTTATTTCCTAGACTATCTATATAAGTAAATGAAGATTGGATGATCTAAGGACTATTGAAGAGGTGCTCATATAGTACCTGTAAAATAAAATTATATTTTGAAACATAAGTATACATGTACTATTTTAATTAAACTTCTAAGACATTTTATTCTTTTTGTTTTCTAGTCTTTATATCGATCATCAAATCTATTCATCCTTACCATTTACAATAAACAATCCTTAATTCTACTTGTTATCCTTAATTTCCTTTGAACATGAAATATATTCATTATTTTAGAAGATATTGGATTTAATTCATGAAACTATATCCTTACTCTAACGACATATACTACCGATCTTCACAACATTTCCAATAACCTTTTTTAAGGCAATTTAATCCTCTTGATCTTAATGTCTTGCTTTGAAGGCGAATCATGCATTATCCAACCCCAAAGGCAATTCCAATCTCGAAATATGTTATCCTTGTTGATCTTAGGGTCACATATTAATATTTTATATATTTTGATGATAACAATTAAATGAAAATAGATTAATGAGATTAAGTTTAAACATGTCTATATGAAGATCACATTATAAGGCATAAGAAATTGAATGAAGAAACTCATTAACAAGTTCCAAATGCAAATCAAGTTAAGACTTAGTTCTTAAGAATTCATTTTAATGTTTATTGTTAAATCTTTATATCTTACTCAATAGCAAACTAAAATGAACACTTCACATTGCATGCAGAGATTTTGATATTGAAAGTTTCTACTAAGATAATGAATGGACATTGTTTCGAGGCTTATAACTCTCATATTCTTGATAATTGTTGTCAAATACATGTTATTGATAGTATATATGTGATGTAAGGTTAAGGATCAAAATCACCGATAACAAAGATACGATTAAGGAGATAAGAGGATCCAAAGTTCATAATTTTAACATAATTTCTCTATTGGTTTTATTAACAAATAAAGTATAACACCTGTGAAATATATTGTTTGTAGCCAGTAGCTTCTCTCACATTTTGTTGTTTACCTCCTTCATCATTGAAATTTTTTCTTTATTATTGTTTGATCATCTCATTTAATTTCTTTTCAATTTTATCATTTTAAATTCTGTTTCCATGGTTTTATGTTTTAATATTTATATTTTCTCTTCATTATAGTTTGATCATCGCATTTAATATGTTGTTAAAACAAAATTGAAAAAATAAAGACTAAACTTAATATAAAAAAATAGAGCTCCTTTTACAAAAAGCATGAAAAAAAATTTAATTTTACCCCTCACATTCTAAATTATACAAATTTGGTCCCTACTATTTTAAATGTTTTAGTTTGAATCCAAAACTAATTTTTTTCTTGTAATTTAGTCCTTGGATATTAAGGAAGGAGAAACAAAGTCATCAAAAAAGATGATAAGAGAAAAAGTGTTCAATCAGTGACATTATTCTATAATAGAATTATAAATTATACACAGTCGGTAGTTAGAAACTAATTTCGTTGGCATGACTTTTACCGACAGGTTCATAAACAGTTACTGTTCGTCGAACAAACTTTCCTCAGTGATTCTTAATCTAACTGTAATTCCATTGGTTATATAATCAACGATGAATTTATAGACAGAAAAGGCACGCCAAACAAAAAATATTTACCCACTTTATTTTATCTGTATATCCCTTGGTTAATATGACATATAATCGGAAAAAAAACCGTTTGTAATTTCATTAGTGATTTTTTTTAATATTATCGACGAAATTAAACCGTTAGTGATTAAACAGTAACAGTGAAATTTTCAGTAATTGTTTTCCAACTCTTGAGAATATACCGACCGATTTAATCTGTCAATAAGACTGTCAATAATTTTAATAAATATTTTTTAAAAAAATATATTAAACAAAGTAGAAAATAATTAAAAGAAATTAAATCAAAATCAAAATCAAATATTTATTATAGATTTTAAAATTTATCAGTTCAAATACAATTCATTTGGAAGATAAAGATTGTGGGAGGAGGAAGAGGAGGAGGTGAGTCGTTACCGAGACCAGGGAGCCATAACGCGGAGCACATATACTTCTCATGTGTGATTTCAGTTCCATATACAATCGTTGGAGTTTGGTTGTCTCAGCACTAAGTTATTGCATCTGGAAAAGCCACCCTTCAGGTGCTTTTACAATTGATTCTATGGTTCAAAGGTCACATCCTTTGCCACTCTTTCATACTCTGGCATGCTTCTCTAGGTCATCTGCGCACCATGGATAGGCTACACATGACTGGAATAATAAGAAACACAACTTGCATTTTATTTGGTCACTTATTCTTTCATCGCCATTACTCTAGCTTAGTATGAGGAACCATCAACAACAAAGCTAACATGCAATGGCCTGCCAGCTATTGGCATCATCTGTTTCTCTAGGCTTCCATAACTTACCAAAAGAAAAAGAACATCACCCATATGACTGCTCGCCTCCTTCTATCCACCATGGTCTACTTCATATGGCAAGAAAGGAATAACAGAATCTTCAGCAACCACTACCAGCCCCCTCAGACAACTGGTGAGGAAATCTACTAGCTTATAAGAACTCACATAACAAACATGGAGCATAAATGCACCATCCTAGCCTTGATTCGAGATGCTTGGAGCGTCCTAGATCCTTAGAGTAATGCTCTAATGGTTGCATTCCTTTTTCAGTTTTCTAGTTTGTAGTTTTTTTTTCTGTTTTCTTTTCAGAATTGGCTAGTTAGTTTTGGGATGTTGCACATTCCAGTCTCCTAGCCTATTCTTACTCTTTCTTTTCTTTTTCATTTTTGTATTGTTCCTGTGCCTGGTATTTCAATTGATTTTTCTTCTTATTTCTGGTTCTCCGAGAGGTATGCCTCTCATTCACTTTGTAAATTATTTCTTCTTCAATACAATTAAACCTTTCTTAAAAAAAGATGGGTCGTCTGAGCTTCAACTTTTTGGTTTAAAATCGCCTCAAACTCCAGAGTTTGCTATAGCCAGTTATAGGTTTATAACGAGCATGCCCACATATTCTACACTTGATCAAATCTACATTTTCAATGTAGTACAACATGCATAAGTTTGGACATATATATCAATTTTCTGGTATCTTAGACCGAGGGATTTCATCATGGATTTAGTATCATAGAAGTTTTCTTTTAGCCTATTATCTTCAGGTAAAATGCTTCTCACTCATTTAATAATTTTATTGTAATCAACCTCATTCAACCTATAATCTAACTTGATGGTGAACACATGTGCAACAACTGATAATTTACTGTGTTTATGCACACACATCCTATAATGGTTCTCTGAAATCTTTCAGAAGATCAAAAAACCTGACCGAGTCTGCATTTGGTTCTTCATTTTTTATGAAACATTCACTTGCATAACCCTGATTCATTCTCAACGCATCTATAATCATAATACTATTGTCATCTACAACATCATGTACGTTGCTAGAACTAGAAGTTGTCCCAACCATCTTTTCTACCATGGTCTTGAAAGGAACATATGGTTCTCTATGTACAAACCAACACAAATATTTCTCTATGAACCTTTTTTGCAAAAAATATATCGTTACAACATCAGGATCAAGAAACCTTTATTTTTACATCACTTACATGAACATTAAATACCATCTCCACTAATATTTATCAAATTAGATAGTTTATAATTAATAAAACCCTCAATTTCATTATAATAATCCCCCATACATAACCCTTCAGGTGAATCTTGATACATCCATGAACAATCATCCATTACTTATATCAAACCTATATAGAATTTTGCTGACAACATGTATTAATTAATTATGTGAACTAAAAAATTAGCTAATATTGACTTAACTCAAACTTATTCAATATATTTTAATAGTACTCTTAAATCATTATCAATCATCTGTATAAATTTAAATTTCTATACATTTACCTAAATTTTCAACTCAAGAACAAAATGTAAAATGTATCAATTAAATAAGTCATTATTTATTTCATTACAAAACACCTAAGTCACAAAATCAAAATCAATTTCTTCAAATTAAAAACAAATACAATTTTTCAACATCTCAAATAAACCTTAACATGTACAAATCATACATCCATACAATAAATTTCTATTGGAAAAAAGTATAAACAAGTTAACACACAAACAAACTACATATACTGTAAAAATATGCAATAAAATTAACATTTTAAAATTAAGTTCAAACAAAAAAATGAATAGTTTTACTTACTTGATGTGGGGAATCCTTAAAAGAAATGAATTAGAACAGTGATGCTGACAGAGTGAGTGTTGGGGTGATCGGATTTATGGTGATGGGAAGTTGATTTGTGATAAAATAAGGGGAGAGGGTTTGCTATTTTTTTGCAAAGAAAATAGACGAAGAAGAACAAATGGGGGAAGGAGATAGGAGAGGTTGCTCACTAATTCATAACTTAAATATTAATGATGAATTTACGAACGAATTTTACCAACGAGTTTATTTCGTTAGTAATTTCATCTATGTAAATAACACGTCATTGTAACTTTTGGCTTTTTTAATTCCTTCTTTTTCCACTGTAATCACCTCAGTAAACACCAATAAAAATATCTTGTTGGTGTTTACTGTAGGACTATACCTTCGGTAAAGTTCACCACAATTTACAGACAAAAATATTTTTGTCATTATTTTTATTTGTATTTGTTAATTTTCAAGTAGTGTGTCAAACAACTTATAATCTATATATATATATATAAAACAATAAAGCAGATGATGCATTGTATTGTATGCTCTTAAAAAACATTTATGCCCGTTCCAAATCTTTTTTTTATAGGTTAATCGTGCGGGTTTAGCTTGTTAGGCCCCAAAACACTTGGCCTCTTTTTTATAATTTTCATTTCTTTTTTAATATATTTTTTAGTTAATACTCTCTTTTTTTTTAATTTATGTAGTTTAACTTCTTTTTTAAATATCAAAATTTATTTTGATTGCTTTTATAATTTTATAATACTTCAAATCAATGCTGTCAATTCCATATCGATTAGAGTATTGTTTTTCTTGTTGGAACGATACATTTTGGCTAGTTAACAACTAAAAAAATGCTTTACTTATGAACAAACGATATGACCAAAAAGAATCGATCTAAGTGCTTTCCTAAACACAAGAGAATGAAAGAAGGAAAGACAGATAACGTTACAGAAGAAAAGGGTGCAAAACATAACAAAATAAGAAGAGCAGCGATACAGAGCACAACCACACAGAAAAGAAAAGCACATATATATCTTCATGATTTTGACAATCAAGGCCTATGGAAACCTTAATTGACATCTGGGCACGAACATCGGACATGTATATATGTACTTGACGTGAGTAAAGATCCCATGATAAGAGCATTAGAGGCTTGCTGATTTTGGAGAAATGATCCATTTGGTGAAGTTCTGAAGGGTAGCATCATCAGCTCTGTAGTACTTCTGTGTGAAATGGAGCAAATCCGACCATGTAAAGTCTGGGTACATCCTTCTCCCTTGATTGCACACAAGATCCAGTGGTGGTCTCACCACCTTGTCTTCTTTTGGGCAAAGAAAGAATGCCAACGATCTCCTCTCCTCGTACTTGTTGACCACAGCCCTGTGCAGGCAGCTCTTGTAGGTCCCATTCGATAAGGCCTGCGAATCAAACAAAATCAGCAAAAGCAGGAGGAACCTACAGGAATTACACGCACGACTGTTGTTTCTTTTTCACAGTTAATTGCTATAATTTATTAAAATAAATCAAGTAATTCCTATGATATAAAAAATAATTAAATAAGCGATTATCAAGCTTGAACCTTATTAAGAAAAACAACTACTAATCCATTTTTTTTATGAACAAGAAATGTTCCTCACATATACAAAGGATATAAATACATAAAGGATCCAAGCATGATATTACTTTTTCTATGCATATAATCCACACATGACGTTTACCATACACACGTGGTATATGTTTTTTAATACCTACCATAAAGGTATCGCCAATGTTAATATAGAAGCATGCCACGAGTGTGTGTCGTTTAACATGAGCATTGCCAAATAGACAAGAAAATTATTGGAAAAGAAATAGTTAGACAAGAAACGAAAAGAACACATGCATATTAATTATAGCAGTTTTTTAAATACCTACCATAAAGGTATCGCCAATGTTAATAACAAGGGCACTTTGACGGGGACGGACCGTCTGCCATACGTTGTCTGAAAAAACTTCTAGACCTCCGACTTGATCTTGGTGAAGTATGGTTAGCGATGTGGGATCACGATGAGGTCCAGTGCCTAGAATAAGACCTGGCTCTTGACAAGGAGGGTAGAAGTTACATCTCATTATAGAGCAACCATCTTCAAAAAAACTTTTGTAATACCCTCGATCAACTCCCAAGCTGATTGCCAATAGTTCCATTATGGAGAGAGACAAACCCTTCATAGCCTCACAATATTTTAGATAGACCAAGCTACAAAAGGGAAAGAATCATATATATAATTATTTTAGTGCTAGCTAATGCATGTGTGAGAAGCAGTTTAAAATTATATATATTCTGTATCGATCTTACCCTGTTTGTTCAAAATCCTTCCCTAAGGTAGACTTGAAAAAGTCTATCCCGATAGGATTCGGACAGTTTTCATTGTAGCCAAAAGATAACGTCTCTTTCCATGGCAATTTAGACAAATACCGATCAGCATGTCCACTAGAATACCCCCCAAATGCTACCTGGCATCCTCCGAACCCTTAGTTTATCGCAAGTTGGAAGCTTAAAGAAATTATGCATGTGATCATGGGCGAGACTAATGAGATTGAGATCAACTCCATGATTGATCACTTGGAAAAAACCATGTTGCAAGCAAGCAGCCTTAATGATATCAGAAGCCTGCTTTATTGCCTCCTCGTCACCCCTAAAGAAACCCTCAAGGTCCACGACTGGCTCCGTGAGCTCTTGATGAGCACCAACTAAGTCTTGTTTTGGCCAAACAAATCTTCTTGGCATACTGATCGAGTTTGTCTGTTCAAAAGGAAATAAATAAAAACCTCCCTCGATCTCTAACCTTGGAATTAGAAGTGGGCTGGCAAAAGAAGTGCAAAGGCACTCGAATAATTCTAGAAACAGGTAACAAGCAAGAATTAATAGGCAAGGACATGGAATTTATAGAAAAAATTATTTCATGGACCAGATTCATGTAAACCAATATTCTATTCCGCAATATCACAGTGGCTGTTATAGTATATCCTTGAAGTATGATTGGGTTTGGTTACTTATACCGTATCCGTTTGCTGGTAGGAAAAGAGAGAAAATAAATGATTGAATTGGGCATCTAGTGCTACACGCCTTTTCAAACCACTCGATTGGCCATTGTGTGTAAAGGTAGCTAGGGTTGGATGCTATTGCTAAAAAAATTTACCTTTCTCAAAGAAAAAGGTCTTTAAACCTTACTCTGTGAAGATATAGATAACTTATCTTACGAATTTCTTATAGGCATAATCAAAATCAAAGTAAATAAAAACAATAAAGAAGGAGAAAATAAAGATAACGCATAAAACAAAGCAAAGCAATATATTTAACATTTAACATACAATAATTTTCATATACAGGGGAGACGTGAGGGGAAAAAAATGAAACAGGCTCTCTCACGCAAGCATAAATTAAAAACAATAATTAAACAAAAAATATTAATTATTTTTATGAACAAAAAGAGCTGCAAATGTGAGCTCTATACTCATAAGTTTATTCTCATTATATAATAATAATCAAGCCTTCTATCTTAGAAGATTTACAAATCTTTAAACAGACCAGAAACTCTACATCAACTAGAAAACAAAACATAAATCCAAAATTACAAAGGATAGAAGCATAAAATAAAAAAATAACAAAAAATTATCAAAACCAGGGGTCTCGACGAGATTTTTGATATCTAAAAATCTGACAGTCTATTTAGCAATATAATGGCTACTATAGGGAAAACAACCTCTAGAAACTCTTGTAACAATTTGAGCGCAATCCAATAGTCGGATCAAAAGGTATGGTCCTTTTGAAATATTATTTTGGTTTGGTGGAACTCGACCTGCTTTTAGGCCTAGACCTGTCTCATTTGTTCATAAGTGCATCTACTCGACTATCCACATAATCTGTCTGGGGTAAATCCTCATCTAGTTATGGTAGACCCACACTTGACTACTTAAAATCACCCATTATTACAAGCTCGATTACATCATTCTCCTTGGGTTGGAGAGAACTCATCCTCGAGTTCATTTCCTCCTTCAAATAAGAAGTCAAATGTTAGACATTGAAGACATTAGAAGTCTTCAAATGATGAGGAAGACAAATCTTGTAAGCATTATCATTTATCTTCTTGAACACCTCACAAGGACCTATCTTCCTTTCCTTCAACTTCTTATACTCACCCACTAGAAACATGTCATATGTAAGGACTACCTATACTAAATCACCAACCTCAAACACCACTCTATTTGGCCTTGTTGTCGCTAATTATCTATTTGACGTGCTCATGAATGCCATGCAAGTAATCTACCATATCAATAGCTTAAATGGTTAATCGTCTGATGCCAGGAATATAAATTAGCTCTAGTACTCCAGATGGATTCTATTTATAGACAATCTAAAAAGGATTCATTTGGGTGGTTTGATTCTGAGACCTATTATGCACTTGCCATCCTTATCCAAAGTGATGGACCTAGGAATTCCATGTAAACAAACCAATTCATTAAAGTAAAGTTGGGCTACCCAAAATGCATTCATGGTCTTTTAGAAGGCTACAAAATGGGCCATCTTTGAAAACCTGTCAACAAAAATAAAAATATAATCAATGGCCTATTAGGTACGAGGTAAGCCTAATACAAAATTCATGCTCATTTTTAGCCATTGAGCATCAGGAACTAGTAACGAGGAGTACAACTCAACATTTAATAAGGTCCCTTTGGACCTCTAACAAATAGCACACCTCTTGACAAAGTTAAAAACCTGACCTGGTAACTTAGGCCAATAATAATCTATGGACACTAAAACCAATATCTTATCCCATCCAAAATGCCCCTCACAATGCAATTCATGAATGATATGCTCTTGTAAAAAAACAAATTGTAACACAAAGCTGCAAACCATAAAAAAGATAACAATTTAAAAGCATAAAGTTATAACGGTTACCTTGCTTTCATAACATAGTATAAATCTGACTAAATGAGGAATCATTTGAATACAACTCATAAAAAGTATCAAATTCCAGCATATGGGGGTATGTAGTACTAAGCTAGGTTACCCGCCAATGAAAAACATTAGCCACCTTGTTTAGGCTGCCCGATTGGTGTCTTAATAAAAAAGTGAACTCCTGTAAAAATAACACCCACTTCATATGCTAATGACTCAGCTTATATTATCAATTTATGTACTTCAGATCTTTATAATTAGTAATTAGAATAATCTCCTTCTACATGAGGTAGTGCCTCCAATTCCTTAAAGTCTGAACAATAGCATAAAACGCCAAAATCATAAGTGGAATAGTTCTTTTCAAGTTGGACAGTTTCTCACTAAAAAAAGAAATGGGGCACTTATCCTGGCTAAGAACTCTTCTAATGCCTGCCCAATAAGCATCACAATTTACTCCAAATAGCTTCTCAAAGTCTTGTAATGACAAAACTAGAGCTTTAGTCATCTTCTGCTTCACTAATTGAAAACTAATTTCAGCCCAATCTATCCACTAAAAAGTACATCGTTTTAGGCACTCTGTAATGGGTGAATCTTCTATAAAAAGATGTAAGGCTATGAAAACTCCAAACCTCGTGGATGCTTTTTGGTGTTGGCCACTAAAAAATCGTATAAATCATACTTTGATCAACTTGAAAACTATCAACAGATACAATAAAGCAAAAAACAAAATAGTATTAGTGAAAAAATTACACTTCTTTTGGTTGACATATAATTGTTCCTTCCTCAAAGTATTGAAAATAAATCATAAGTGCTCTAAATGAGACTCTAGAATAGGACTATAAATTAGAATGTCATCGAAATAGATGATGACAAATCTACCCATAAATGACCTTAATACATGAGTTTTGAAGGTTGTCTTCCATTCATCCCCTAGTCTGATTCTGATTCTGATCTGATGATACTCATTCTTGAGATCAATCTTGGAGAATACCTTAGACCCTACCAACTAGTTTAACATGTTATCTACATGTGATATGCGATACCTATATTTTACTATGATCCGATTGATGGCCTAGTTGTCTGCACACATACATCATGACCTATCATTTTTGGGGACTAAAAGGTTTAGCATGACATAAGGACTCATACTTACCTAGATATATGTACTCTATGGCTTCTTTAAGGCTCAATCTATAAGTTTCTTTATTTGGTAGGCTAGAATCTGATATTAGATCAATCTGGTGTTATATATCTCTAATAAAAGGTAAACCTTAGGGCAACACATCTAGCATTAAATTTGAAAATTCTACCAACACACCTCGTTCCTTTTTGGAATTATCATCCTCTTCTTCCTCCTCCATAATTGTACTCCTAGGAATTAAGGCAAACAGCACTCCCTCACTTCTTATTTCCTTCATAAACTGTGATAAGGAAAACAAATTCTTCCCATCAATAGCCTTTATCTCCATCTTCTCCCTCATAGATGCCAAAACTATACGCTTCTCTTTAATGCTAAAGGTATAAATGGTCTTCCTACCATCATAAACCACACTCCTATCAAACTGTCATCACCTCCCTAACAGAATGTGATAGGTATTCATTGATACCACATCACACCAAGAACTATCAAAGTATTTTTTACCCATAAAAAAAGAAATAAGGCAGCATTTATCCATAATTAACGTGACATCTCTATACAACCATGTCATCTTGTAGGGATTAAGGTGATTTTTGGTTACTAGCTAAAGTTTCCTTACTGCCTCATCAAAGACCACATTCTTGCAACTCCTACTGTCTATGATCAAACTATAGACTTTGTCTTTGTTGGTGTATGTAGAGTGAAAGATATTGTTACACCTCCACTCACCCTTAAGTGCTAAAAAATTCCTTCTAATCACAAGGGTTATACCACCATCTCTATGCAGAACACCCTTATCATTGTTTGAATTGTTCTTATTGTTAGTAAAATTCATGGGCTCTTCCTCTACTAGCAGAGTCTTTCCTAGAAGACTCTCTAGTTTGCTACACTTGCTAATTCGGTGTCCTAACTCACCACATCTAAAATAGTGAAGTCTAAAGTCAGAATGTTGACCTGTTACCCATTGATTTTATTGGTTTGGCCTACTTTGGTTGGTGGTCTGTCTTGGATCACTACTATGTTCTTTGTTATTCTAGAAATTCCAACTAACAATCTTCATAGCTTGTTGTTTCTTCACTGTTAACGCCCTCTGATACACCTCTAATACTATCCATAATGCCTGAAGACATAATACATACTAAATAAATTGTTACAGGCCCATAAGTGTCGTGCCACCAGCTACTCCTTTGTTTCTGCCAGATGATTCCTTGAAATTGGCTAATAAAACTTATTAGTATATTCATTGATAGATTTGCCTCCTTGTTTCATCATATGGAGCCTCTAGTATAAAGTATAAGAGTAGCTAAAAAAAAGAAAGTACTCTCTCATCTTTTTCTTCATCTTGTCCCCGTCATTATTCTAGTTTTTCCTTATCTCTCCATTTTCTTCTTAAAATACTCCTACCAAGAAGATGCCATGCCTTTTGATTTGATTGCAATCAACTTCTCTCGTATTTGTTCAGGCACATCCTTGTATTAAAAAAATTATTTCAATCCCATTCAACCAGTTTATCAATTCTTCAAATCATTAAGCCCTTAAAAACTCAGGAATTTTGATATGAAATCCAAAATCCCAAGACTTGTTCTCTTCTTACTTAAAAGTTTGTCTCCTCTAAATTTGCTTTTGATTTCCAATACTAGCCAGGGACCCATAATCACTCTTCTCGGTCCTAATCATGTTGCCCTTGATCTTGTAGTTTCCTATCCTCCACGCTACATGTTAATTCTTTGATTTGCCTTTGCATGTCTTCGATGATGAGTTTTTAGACATTCCTCTCTTAAGGTGGAGGCTTCTCATCCCCTTCTTAGCCATGCCCTGCTCCATGACTTTTTTTCTACCTGGTTTATTAACACACACAGTAGCAAACAAATTCTCTTCCACAAGATTATAGCACACAACTCGCAATAAACTAGGGATTGTTATGCTTTAATACCAATTGATACAAATGAAAGCTGAAGATAACAACTAAACAAAAAACATGTAACTTTTCATAGGTGAAAGGGGTTGCATATGTGAGCCCTAAATTCATAGATTTATTCTCTTAAAATAATAATAATAATCAAGTTTGCCTTTTTAGGAGGTTTACAAAGATTTAAATAGGCCAAAAACCTTACCCCAACTAGGAAACAAAATAAAAAATTTGTATTTACAAACGAAAGAAGTATAAAATTCAAAAATAGCATGTAATAAAAAAAACAAGTAAAATCATAAAACTACCAAAACCAGATGGCTTGGCGAAAGTTTTCATATCTAAAGATTCAATAGTTCGCATAGCGACACAGTGGCTACTATAATGAAAACGACTTTCAAAAACTTCTATCAAAATTTAACCATAACTCAACAGTCAAATCAAAAGTTATGATCCTTTTGAGCTGTTATTCTAGTCTAGTGCAACCAAACCTCCTCTTGGGTCTAAACATGTTCTACTAGTTCATAAATATATCTGTTATGTCATCCATAAAATCTATCTAGGCAGATCCTTATCTAGTTGTGGTAAACTCACACCTGATTGTTTAAAATCATTTGCGATCGCAGGCCCGACTACATCACCCCCAATTTACATCCAATTGATTAAGAACTAAGGCCTAAGATTACATAGGCAACAACGATTCTGATATGCTACCAATAAAAAAAAGTTTCAAAAACATCTAAATGAACTACGCTTGAGTATGCATCTTAACAATAATAATAGAAAATCAACTTGTTGTAAAAAAATTTCTTTAACATTTGATTCAAACAAAACAACTTAGATATTGTAATTAGGCATTTTTTGTTGGTATTAATTTAATAAACATAGGTTAAATATGCATATTTAAAATCAAATTTAAAGTGGGCTTCACTAACTTTTGAGGTTAAAATTTTGTTAAAAATTATTCTCATACATAAATGATTTTAACATAGAATATTAACATGATTAAAACAAATTGTGTGTGAATGAAAAGTTGATCTAAAAAACCTTTAGTTGGCATGTTTATTGTGAAACTCAAAACCCTATATTCTACTTAAAAACAATATAAGGATAAATTGTGGTTTATGTAGTGGAAAGTTAAAGTTTTATAAATAAACCTAAGTAAAGTGGTAAAGGTATAACCTATAAGCATGCTTGACTCGGGCATGGGGCTGAGCCCAGGCATCGGATTTTAGGTCATTAGTTTGGGTTAGAATTTGTTTTTTGCTATCATATTTTTATATTAAATTTGGATTTATTACAAAATAAATTTTAGCCTATAAAGAATTATTTTTTGCAAACTTATTGTTCTATTATGTTTAGCCTTTGAATATGATTAGTTTTCTTCGAGAAGAGTTTCTTTAAACCTCATTAGTTTTTTCAACTCAAAAATATTAAATTTTGAAACCATAATGTTTAGGTTTAATTATGGTTTAATAACAGGTAATCAAAGCTTACAATGGTGGGAATTAATTATGGTAATTACTAGATTTGATTTTTTATTTGTTTTGGTTACAAAATTCACTATAAAAAGAGGGTGAATTTAGAGTTTTCTACACTGTTTTCAAGATTTTACAATCTTATATTTTCAGTGTTTTCTCCCTTTTTAGCTATTTTTTAAGCTTTGATTTTTATCCCAACTCCAGAACTTAGGTTCATCTTTGTCAAAAGACACTTGCGCTACATTATCTTTTGTTCATAGACTTTGTTTGTGAGTTTGCCATGATATATAAAATTGCATGCTTATTTAATAATCTTGTAATGATAAACTATATATCTATGCTCACTGACCTATTTCCTGAACAACAATCCTAAGACTTTGTTCTTGACTAGTATTTGTTGAGTTTATATATCTTGTTTTATGTTTTTTAGAAGGTTGCTAGAAATTTTAAATTGTTATCGTTTATCAAGTTTTCTATTTTTATTTAAATCACTTTGTATGAATAGATGCATGTCTAATAACCCTTTAAACCAAAGTTTTTAAATGATTGGTTTTTATTTAGTTTCTACATGATATATATTTTTCATCTTAAATGGTATATTCATGCTTTTTGTTTAATTATTAAAATAAGTTTTTATGATATGATGTATGTTAAAATCTTATTAAACTAAAATAAACAAAAATGATTAATATTATCTTGCATGGTTTCAATACTTTTGTTTATCAAGTTGTTTTATTATATTACTTTTTTTGCTTGTTGAGAAGTCAAAAATATTTATGTAGAAATATATTTGGCTATTACTTTATATATATATATATAGATTTTATCATGATTTCAACTTAAGAATAGGTTGTTCTAACCTTTGTTGCTTCGGCAAGTACTATTTTAGTAATACGATCCCACCATCACCTTCTATGATGCATGTTGATAAATATAAAAAGTTTAATGGATTGAACTTTAAAAGGTGGCAGCAAAAAATATTGTTCTATTTGACCACCTTGAACTTCATAAAATTCTTGACTGAAAAAATACCAAAGCTATCAAATGATGAATATGATCCCACTAAAGTTCCAGCTATGGATGATGGGAGACACAATGATTTTGTGTGCAAAAAACCACTTCTTTAATATATTGGAGAGAAAGTGTGTATAGCTCACCAATAATGCAAAGAAACTTTGAGAAGTCTTCGATAAAAAGTATAAGGCTAAAGATGCTAGTATGAAGAAGTTCATAGTAGAAAATTTTTTGGATGTCAATATGGTTGACTCAAAGATTGTGATAAGCTAAGTCCGAGAATTTCAGCTCATCGTGCATGATATTCATGTTTTTATTTATTCGTCAGTATATCCATCGGTAAATATAACATATCACCAACATAATATCATCTGTGATTTTATCGATGAGTTAACAGTAACAATGGTATTTATAGTAATTCTTTTCTAACTCTTTCTGAAATATACCGACAAAGTTGTTCCGTCGGTAATCTCGTCAGTAATATTTTAAAAATATTTTTTAAAAAACAATATGTTGAACAGAAGTATAAAAATAATTAAAATAAATTAAAATAATATAAAAATCAAATATTTATTACAAATCCAAACATTTGTACTTTCAAATACAATAAATCTAAAATAGAAGCAACGCTAGAGAAAGAGACTGGTCGTTGCCAGGACCGTGGGGCCAATTAGGGGGTGTACATCACCCATCTATGATCTTATCTTCATTACCAATCGACAAAGTTTTTCATAATCAACAATGAGTCGTTCACGTTTTTCATTAAGATGGGTTGTCTGAGTATGTACTCGTTGGTCTAATATTATCGCGAACTTTGGAGTTTGAGCGCTCAAAATCATTGGAATCATTCAACAGTTAAAACACTAAATGCCATTTGTAAGTTCTCTGTCGTAGTTTTAGAGAGTCAGTACATTCGATTCCTATTAGATCCACCAGAAAATGCCTCCAACCACAATTCCGGATCGAGATTCGGATGGGTTTAAGGATTGTCCATGTATTTCTCCATCAATCGGCTGTTATATATATCCTAGAAAGAAAAAATAAATTCATCAAATTTTCCATAACCTATTTACGGGTTATTCCCCAAATTCATCTTTTTTTCTTTCCAAAATTAAAAAAAAAATCAAAAATCAATAATAATTGCAAGAAGACTGGCATTTTGGCAAAAACAAGAAAAAATCAAACTATAATTTTGGATTAAATAAGAAGCATAATTGTACCCTATTATACTAAAAAATAAAGAGACAATGCAGATTCAAGGTCAAATTAAATCATTATTGGGCGAATCTGCATAAAAATTAAGTCCAGTGGCATAATTAGTTTTTTAATAGGCCAATTTCATTTAATCATGGGTCAAATTAAAGTTTAATTATGTTTAAGAATTAATATGGGTCAAATTCAATGATTTAATTAGGTGCAAGGACTTAATTATACATTAAATGAGTTAAATTAATTTTATTAATGGGTTTAATTGGTGAACAATTAAGTTTGGAAGCCCAACTTGGGTTTAATTAAGAAAATTGAAATTTAAGAGACCAAATTTAATTTTTATCAAGTCAATTGATTGAAATCACAGGTAAAATTGCAAGAAAATCAAAGTTTTCGGGTTAATTAAGGGCTAAATTGAAGAAATTCATGGTCAATGACCATTTTACAAAAGGCATTGAACTATGGGGACTCAATTGATTAAAATCAGGGGTGAAATTGAAGAAAATTAAAAGTTTAATAGTCGATTGAGGGTCAAATTGCATAAAATTCGGGGTTGACATTAAAGTTCAGCAGGGGTAAAATTGCATAAAATTGGAAGTTTATGGTTAATTAAGGGTGCAATTAAAAGATGGAGGATCAAATTGAACTTTGATCAAATTCCTAAATTAAAACTGTAATTCCCAACAATGACGTCGTTTTACAGTAAAACAAAGGGACCACACAACGCGTTGTCTGGTGACTATTCATCTTCTTTTTTTATTTTAGCCAGAAAAGCTGCTCGAATGGTTTTCTTTCCAAGGCATTTAATGCTCTATCTCTCTACCATAGTTGATAAAACCTGAACGCAAACGATGGCCTGACATTTGACTACACCGCAGTATGGTCCTTTTTGGTTGATTGACGCCTCAACGGTTGCGGTGCCACCCCAAAATGGTCAACCCAACCAGCCTTCAACTAATAAAATTGATAGTTCATGATGGCCTCTTTGAGCCAACAATTAGGATCCTTTGAGGCTGAATCAAGGGCTAGGATTTGACACCATTAAAGACAAAATATCGCTCTTTTGCCCCATATAAATAGGGGTTGATTTCATGGTCTAAAGGAGTAGAAATCAGGGTGCAAAGTTGGCGAAAAATCATCTCTTCCTAAAAACATTTCTACTCCTCCGTCAGCCCCCCTTTCCCCTTCTTTTTCACCACCTCTGGCAACACCACAACCTCTAGCCACCATGCATGACCTTCCCTGCACAACCAAGAACACCGCTAGCAATCATTCGCCTCCTCCCCAGACAAGGTTGCCACCTTTTTTCCTCCCCCAACATCTTCTCCCCGACCACTGCATGTAACACTGCATTTTACATGCAGTGGCACAAATAATTAAGCATGGTCACCGGGCTGGGCCAATGACCATGCAACATTGGTCTGAACCCATCTCGGCCCAGCCTAGCCCAAAACAAATGTTAGGTCTGTTGGGCCGCTATCGGCCCAACCCGACATGATTGGGTCCAACCTAGATGGTTGGGTCGGTCAACCCAATACAATAACAATAATATTTGGAGAGGGGGTGGCTGGTTGTTGCAGAAAAAAATACATAAGGAAGAAGGAGAAATGAGAGAGGGGAGAGGATGATCGACCGCAGGTCATATATTAAATATTACCGACTACATGACCGATATAATTATTCTATCAGTAACTTCATTGGTTATTTTGTCGATAAAAATGCTACATCATTGTACGATTTATCTTTTTTGAATCCCACTGTAATACCCTCTGTAATTTTCTCGGTATATACCGAGGAAAGTTTTATGTCGGCATATTTACGAACGTGCTTTAACATCGAGTTAATTCTATCGATAACGTTATTTGTAAAATTTATGTCATTGTTCTGTTTGGGTTTTTTTTTATTCTTTAATATTTTATTGCAATTCCCTCAATATATTCTGTTAATAAGATTTTCATCTTAAAGAGAGAATATTAAAACAACTAAAATTAAATTTTAAAGGTAGTTGTCTATTTTTTATATATATTAAAAAAAAATTTACTTATCTATCTACCCAGCTACTTGTCTACGGAAGAATAAACGAGAAAAGAAAAAAATAGTGTCTTGTATGGTAGCAATGGCTGAATAATAGTTGATACGTCACTTCAGCGTGTCAGTGTCAAACGAGGCCCCTCCTTTGAAATTCTTACAAGGAGAGAAAGAAACACGAAAGCCCAGAGAAGAATGAAGTGTTTCGGCCGACATGAATATCCAGAACCAATTAGTATGATTTGTACCAAATATGGAGAGACCACATCACGTGAAGTAAACGGCTTTATCGTTGTGTGAAGACATTATTTGTTTGGATTTTCCTTCAAACATGCTTGCCCTACATGTCCTGCGACTATCTCACTAGCACAGCTCAAAAACCTGCATTTTCCTGCTACAAAAAATATTAGGTATGGCCAGGAAAAATACTAGTATTGGACCATTGCTATTAATTGGCTAATGTACACATGCTACTGCTTCTTCGCTTGCATACTTGCAAGTTTCAATTGTCTAGTTGCTTCTCGTTCGATACTTGTGAGCAATTGATCATGCCATTGGGTAAGGGTAATGTGAATGCCTCCTCGCACTCAAGAAATTGCATCAGAAATCTAACGTGAGAATTTTAGGTTGTGTTTAATTTCAAGAAATAATATTAGTTATCTTATTAACCAAATGTTAAAAAGAAATTAATTGGGCTAATTATCTAGTTTATTCTAAAAAAATCTTATGCAATACATTGTTAAATATATATCACAATAGTTAGGGTGTGTTCAATAATAATAATAATAAATTATTTTCTTTTTCAATTTTAAGTTTTCTTTTTTTTTCTAATAAAGAATTAAAAAACATATTTATTTGTTGAAAACAAGGATGAATTTTTCTAAAAATAAAGTAAGCAATACAAAAAGTTTATAACTATTTTTATTAAAAAATTAATAGTCTTTTTAATATTTTAAATTTATAATAATCTAATTGCATAATATTAATTTTATTTCATTCAAATTAAAAATTATCATGAAAATGCTATAATGTTACAAGTTAATTTTTAATTGCAAGAGAAAAAGACAATAGTGTTAAGAATGTGTTTTATAGTATCATTAAAAAAAATATATGAAATAATAAATTATATATATAAACATATGAAAGCTAATTAAAGACTAAAGTGAAAAGTTTGATTTTCCCAGTTAGTAATTAAAGATAGATGTGTATACGAATATTTTATATCATTTGTTCTTTTAATTTAATATATCTTATTTTATTTATCTTGGAGGTTTATTCTTGTTGCTAAGTACATATGATTTTTTATCTTGAAAATACATCATGCAAATACAACAAATTCAAGGCTTTAAACCCCCTCCCCAAAAAAAAAAAAACAACAAAAACAAAAACAAAAAACTAGAATCTCAACTTGTTTTCACATAAAAACATACTAGGAACATCATGGTTAACCTTTATCACGTATTCATGTTTTTATATATTTTAAAGATAGAAATAAAACGGAATAATAATATACTTTGGTGAGGATAAGCTTTAAACAGGTTTTATACGAAGAACATATCAATAAGTATAATGGTTTACATGAAGAACTCAATCCAGAAGTTCAAGAAATGAGCAAAGTGAACACTTAAAATAAGTTTTCATTTTAGTGCTTAAATGTAAATCTTTATATCTTACAAGATAGCACAATTAAAATGAACTAACACACTTCATTTTGCATGCATTAAAGAAATGATAATAATCAGATAAAATCTAAGTTAAATGATTCTAAGAATTCACCTAGGCTAAACTATTAAATCTGAAATTCTATATTAATCAGTTGACCGTTTGGGGTTACCAAATGAATCGGTCGATCGTTTTTTTGTTAGTGATGAACACCTGAGAATTTTACAGAAATTGATCGACCGATTGACATGACCAATCTGAACTGACTGTTTTAGTTGTTAGTGGGACTGTAACAACTATAAATGACTAGTTTTTCTTATAAACGTGTATATAGCTTGTCTAATTGTAAAATTAGAAAGAGAATCCGAACATATATGATATACAAGTTATTCTAAGAGTAAAACAACATTCAAATCATCAATCATTAACCATACTCTAGTTTATGTTATTAAACCTTCATATTCTAGCATAAAGAGTATTTAATCTCATTGTCACTACACTTAAACACCTTTATATCTTATAAATGTTATCTATTGAGGTATAGAGTTATTAGAACTTCAAATTGTAATATACATTCTATTGAGAGAGCTTATTGTGAAAAAAAAAAATCATCATTGTAAACCTTTAAGAGTTAGGTAAAAACTATTGGTATTGATGAGAGAATTTAACCAAAGAAAAAAATCTTCAAGTATATCTTCAAGTGAAAAAAAAATATTAAAGAAGGGTTTTCTTCAAGTGGTGTAGAAAGATTGGTGTGGATTCATCAAGTGAAATTATACTCTTAAGCTTGGACTAGTGAAGGAATACAATACTCAAGTATGGTTTAGTACTTGAGGTGTGGATGTAAGCTTGTCGAATCATGTTCAAATGAGTTTGCAAATTCTGTTCATAAACTCTTTACTTTAAGTACTTTAATTATATTATTTGTTATTGCATTTACTTAAAGTAATTTGTCTTAAGTGTAAAATTTAATGATACACCTAATCCACCTCCTCTTAGGTGTTAAGTTTCCTTAATCCTTGAATAACAATTAGTATTAGAGCTTAGTTCTCATATATAAAGTTTGCTTAAACTTTGAGTAGAATGACAATCATTAGTTATAATCTCCAAAATAAAAGATCATCCACATCTAGGCCACTATTTTTTATGGTAATGAGTATGCATATTAAAAAGCTACAATGATAATTTTATCTTCAATCTATTAATTTTGATTGGTAGGTGGTTATTCGTAGAAATAGACCTATTAAAATTGAAAATGGTGTTGAGATTCTTAAAACTAGTTGTGAATATACAGATAATGATAAGAAATTATTTTTCATGGACGCCAAAGCCATGAACATCTTATATTGTATTTTAAGTAAAAGTGAATTCAATATAATTACATCATGTAAAAATGCTAGAGACATTTGGCATACTTTAGAAGTAACTAATGAAGGAATTAACCAAGTTAAAGAGTCTAAAATTGACATGTTAGTTTATTAATATGAATTGTTTAAAATGCTTCCTAGTGAATCCATTACTAGCATGTTTACTAGAATGACTACCATTACAAATAGTTTGGATGCACTTGGTAGAATATACACTAATGTTGAAATTATAAGTAGAATTCTTAGGTCTCTACAAAAACTTGGGAAACAAAAGCGACAGCAATTTAAGAAGCCAAAGATCTCACCAAACTTCCATTCGATAAGTGTATTGGTTCTTTGATGATTCATGATATCACTATGGATAAGCAAGAGCAAGAAGAAAATCCGTATAAGAACTTGGCATTCAAAATCATCCATCACATTGATGATTATGATCATCATCATTATCATTATCATCATAATCATAAAGGCATGGAAGAGGACATTGCCTTAATCACAAAGCACTTCCAAAGTTTCCTAAGAAAGAAGTAAGGGAAGAAAAGATTCTCAAACTATAAGAAAGATGGGAACAAGAAAGATTCAAGTAAGGAACTCCTAAGATGTTATAATTACAACAAAATATATCACATCAAAGTAGATTGTCCATTTGTTCAAATCAAGAAGAAGAGTCATCATCACAAGAGGGCAAAGAAAACTACTTGGAGTGATGATTCAGATTTAAACTCAAGTGATGAAGAAAAAGATGAGGCAAACATGTGTTTTATGGCAGTCAAAAGTGAAAATAAGAAATCAATAGAGTATGGAGAATGGTTTTTTTACAGTGCTTGATCAGGACATATGACTGGAAACAACTTATTATTCTCAAGCATTACCAAAATAAAAGGAAATGTCACATTTGAAAACAACTCAAAAGGAAAAATAATTAGAGTTGATAATATTGGAGGTAAATTTTCTCCTTCCATTAAAAACGTTTTTCTTGTTAATAACCTGAAGCACAACTTGCTTAACATTAGTCAATTATGTGATAAAGGTTATAAAATTATTTTTTATGATGCAAGTTATTTAATTCTTGAAAATGATAAAATAATCTATGTAGGAAATAGAAAAGGAAATGTCTACAAGATTATAATTGATGCATGCATGAGAATAAAAAGTTATATCGTTGCTAGTATTAATGTTAGTTTTCTTTGGCATAGAAAACTTTGTCATATTAGCATGGACATCCTTTCCAAGCTAGTTAAAAATGAACTAGTTAAAGGTCTCCCACATTTAGCATTTAAAAAAGAAAAGTTGTGTGATGCTTGTTAAATAGGTAAACAAGTGAAAACTTCTTTTAATAACAAAAATCATATTTCAATCGAAAGACTTAGAGAATTACTACACATAGATTGGATCCTTTAGGACTAGAAGTATTCGTGGTAACAAATATGTGTTTGTAATTGTTGATGACTTTACAAGATATACGTGGGTATTCTTTTTGAAATCTAAAGATGAAACAATTTATCAATTTTTAAAGTTTTTTAAGAAAGTTAAAAATGAAAAGGGTTTTTCTATAATAAACATAAGGGGTGATCATGGTGGTGAATTTATAAGTGATTTATTTTAAATGTTTTGTGAAGAGAAATATACCACCATAACTTTTCAACTCTTAAAACTCTCTAACTAAATAGGGTCGTGGAAAGAAAAAATCAGTCTCTTCAAAAAAATACAAGAACTATATTAAATGAATTTGACACACCTAAATGTTTTTTTTTTTTTAGGAAGCCATGAATATTTCTTGCTATGTTTTAAATAGTGTTACTTTGAGAATAGAGTTGAAAAAGACTCCTTATAAGTTTTGGAGAGGAAGAAAACCTAAAATCTCTTATTTAAAAGTTTTTGTTCAAAATGCTTAATTCTCAATGCTAAATATAATTTAGATTAATTTGATTCAAAATTCGATGTTGAAATTTTCTTGACTATTCGTCCTCTAACATAGTATATAGAGTTTATAACAATAGAATACTTTGTCTTAAAGAATCCATGCATGTCGTCTTTGAGAAAACTCAAAATGACAAAATTATTGAGATTCTAGATAACATAAATGAAAATGTTCAATATTTGAGTCTTGATGATAAGACCTCTATAGAGGAAAACAACGAAGGCATGGACAAGCACCAACCTAGCTCAAGCAATCAACTAGAGATTGTAAGTAACTCATGTGTGCCCCTAAAGAGCTAAGGTATGTAAGCTCTCACCCTTCTTAATTAATTATCGGTAATCCTTTTAAAGGGACAAAAACTAGAGCTTTATTTAGAAATATTAGTGGTCACTTTGCATTTGTTTCTCAAATAGAACCTAAATTATTTCTAATAGACAAAAAAGATGAAAAATGGATTTTAGATATGCAAGATGAGCTAAATTAATTTATAAGAAATGATGTTTGGAAACTAGTCCCCAAGCATAATAATCAATCAATAATTGGAACAAAATAGGTGTTTAGAAACAAGGTTGATGAACATGGAACCATAGTAAGAAACAAATTTAAACTAGATGTTAAAGGTTATAATAAAGAAAAAGGTATAGATTATGAGAAAATCTTTGCACCGATAGCTAGAGTAGAATCAATAAAAATTCTATTAGTCTATGATTGTCATGTTAACTTCACATTTTCCAAATGGATCTTAAAAATGCATTTTAAATGGATTTATCATAGAATAAGTGTATGTTGAGCAACCACAAGGTTTTGAAAATTTTCATTTTCCTTATCATGTTTTCAAACTTAAAAAATCCTTGTATAATTTAAAACAAGCACCTAGGACATGGTATAATTGACTCAAGTCTTTTCTTATTGATAATGATTTTAACATTGGTAAAATTGACACCATCATTTTTACAAACAAAAATACAAAAATATCTTGATTGTTCAAATTTACATTGATGATATTATATTTAGTACTACTAATGAATTTCTTTGTAAGGATTTTATAAAATGCATGTAAAATGAATTTGAAATGAGCATGATGGGAAAGTAGAACTTTTTCCTTAGATTGCAAACCAAACAAACAAAGGACATATTCATCAACCAAAGCATGTACATTAAGGATCTTCTAAAAAGATTTGGGATGTAACATGTCAAAATAGATGACACACCTATGTGAACATTAACAAAGCTTGATATGGATGAAAACAGTAAAAATGTAGACATCACCAAATATAGAGGTATGATTGGATCACTCTTATACTTAACTACTAGTAGATCCGATATTATATTTTGTGGATGTCAATGTGTATATTTTTAAGCTTACCCTAAAAAATCACATGTTAGTGTCGTAAAACACATTTTTTGTTATTTATATAGCATTATAGATTAAAGGTTGTGGTATTCAAGAGGAAGTGAGTTGAGCTTGATAAATTACTCAAATGCAGACTTTGCATGATGTAAAGTTGATAAAAAGAGTACTAGTGAAACATGTCATTTTATAGGATCCTCACTAGTATCTTGGGCTAATAAGAAACAAAACTATGTGTCCCTATCAACAACCAAAGCAAAATATATAGCAATGACTAGTTATTGTGCTCAAATTTTATGGATGAAACAAACCTTAGAGGACTATGGACTTAAATCTGATCATATACTTATAAATTATGATGACACTATTGCAATTAGTCTTTCTAAGAACCCTATCCAACATTCTAGTACAAAATATATAGAAGTGAGACATAACTTTCTAAAGGATCATATTGTAAGAATAGATGTCATACTTGAGTTTATAGGCACAAAACACCAACTAATAGATATTTTCACAAAACCTTTAATTAAAGATCATTTTTTGCAAAATAATAAGGAATTTAGTCTTTATTCATGTGAAAGATATTTGAAGTATTGATTTTATGTGTATACATTAATGGAAATAAATTGGACATATTTAAGAGATAAAATATATATATACCTGCTAAACATGAATATCATGAAAAAATTGTTCTACTACAAATTTTGTTGTTTATCTAGGTCTGAGATGAACATGTTGACTGGTTCATAATGGTTAGTTCAATCAGCCAACTAATTAATACTGAAAAACAGAGGATAAATATTATGTGAACAATAACTTTTTAAGTTTTTTTTTTTGTTGAAGACCGTTTTTTAGTCTAAAACTTAGACAAACTAATGTATTTCAACTCAAAAAACATATTTTGAGGAAAACATTTGAAAAATCTGGTTATTATGTGAATTGATCAATCGGTTCATATAACTAGATCAACTGGCTAATCGGTTAAGTCAGAGCATTGGCAGTGAAGCTACTACCCAATTTTTTTATTTTTTAGCCCCTTGATTTGTTTGCTTTTTGGATATATTTTTTATATATAAAAAGAAAGAATCAAAAGAGAATTTTAAGAAATTCTTAGCATGGGTTTCAACTGACTAACTAATTGAACTTAACTTATAGCAATCTGTCGACTGGTTGCTCGATAATATAAATATGACTGTCACTATTCAAGTTGAGAGCAAAAACACTAAAAAACCTAACCCCTGATTCTCTCTCTTAAGATTTCACCAAATTGCACTCAATTGATCATGTTTTTTAGGTGTTTCTTGAATATCAAAGTGTAATGGCACCCAAGAAACATTTAGGAGACATCAAAACCAGAAGCAAAAGAGCCAATGATCCTACATCTTATCAAGGTGACAATATTCAAAGATTTTTAAGTTCTTTTTCTAATAGAGCTATAGTTGTAGAAAAAGGATTAGAAAATGATTTGATTACTTTTGGTATATATACTATCTTTAATCAATTGGGTTGGATAACTTTGTTTGATTTGAAAAAACCTATATATCTTAAGTTAATTGAGATGTTCTTTGTAAATATGAGAATTACAATGGAACCTAAGATATCAAGTAATATTCAAGATAAACCCGTTGAATTTTATTGTCAATTGCTTGATAATGATTATAGGGCTTTTAAAATGCCCATAATTGAAGGTTTTGTTTATGATGAAGGGCTTTTAAAATAAAAGTAATTCCCACGATTGAAGGTTTTGTTTATGATGAAGCAATAATTATGTATAATGGTAAATATGATTTTTTTTTAAGTGCTAAAATTAAAAGTCAATATTTGCTTATAAGACCTAGGATTTTTCATAGAATTATAGCACATAATATCGTGCTAGAGAAATGACATTTTGATGAAGTAACCTTTATAGATATATGCTTAATAGATTGTATGATTAGAGGTAGAAGTTATATTATGATAAGGAATATGTTTATGGCATAAGATCAAAAGCATAAATCTCTTCTCTATGGTCAAGTTTTGACTTCTATCTGTAAGCATTTTAAGATTTTATTAATGGGAACGAATAAGAAGTCGTATCCTAAACTAATAGAGATAGATGATAGGATCCTAACCAAGATATGGATGGTGATATAAGAAGTAATATTTTAAATGTGGATGGTGGTTGGGTTCCTGAGGACCAAATAGGAATACATGTTGAAGAATAACATGATGTTGATAAAGAAGAACAAGTTGGTAGTGATGATGAGCTTGAGGTTATGCTTCAGACACCACCAATTACTTCCTCGCCGAAAAAGGCTTCTACTAGTATATGGTCATCCAGGATGGAAAATCACCTCATCCACCTTGAGATAGATGTGTGTCAAATTAGAGAAACTCAATCACACATAAGAGATGAAAATGCTCGACGACTCGAGGGATATCAAAAACATGATGGCTTCTCTTCTCTCTCACTATCCACCACCTAGATCATATGTATTGGGTTTTGTATTTAAATATTGTTATGCTTTATTTGTCATTTCTTTTCTCATTGTAATGGATATTGTATGCTTTTGTAAGATTATGTACTTATAAATGTTTTAACTAAGATTCTTAATTTTCATTGACATTCTACTTTTATATTCTTACCTCTCCATTATATATTTTTTGTTGAAGACAAAGGGAGAAAGAGATATTATAAATGAATTAAGGGGGAGATATATGATAAATGATATGTTAATAATATATGCATACATTAAGGGAGAGAAACTTGAATGTCTAAATGCATATGTAAAGTGTTAAATGTTTATATTATTATGCCAAAATGTTAAAGTTTCTTACATATTGCATTGCAAAAGATAGGGTGAGACTCACTTTAATATCTAAACTATCTCTTTATTATCATCATCAAAAAGGGGGAGATTATTGACCTTTAGAATCACAAATTCATGTTTTTATATATTTTGATGATAACAATAAAATGAAAAATGAACAAATAATATGCTTTGATGAGAATACTCTTTAAAAATATTTTATACGAAGAACATATCAACAAACATGATGGATTATATGAAGAACTCAATCTAAAAGTCCAATAAGTGAGCAAAAAGAAGACTTAGAATAAGTGTTCATTTTAGTGCTTAAATGTGAATCTTTATATCTTACTTAATAGCACAATTAAAATAAACTCACATACTTTACCTAGTATGCATTAAAGGATTGATAATAACCAAATAAAATCTAAGTTAGATGATTCTAAGAATTCACTTAGGTTAAACTATTAAATGTAGAATTCTGCATGAACAAGTTGATCGTTTGAGCTTACCAAATGAACTGGTAGACCATTAATTCATTAGTGATGAAAACCTAAGAATTTTATAGGAACCGGTTGACCAATTGGCTTGACCAATCTAAACTGGATAACCATTTTAACTGCTAGTAGGACTATAAACACTATAAACAACAAGTTTTTTTTAGAAACATATATATATATATATATATATATATATATATAACTTGTCTAATTGTAAAATTAAGAAAATAATCTGAACATATATGATATACAAGTTATTATAATAGTAAAACAACATCAAAATCATCAATTATTGATCATACTCAAGTTTATGCTATTAAACCTTTATATTCTAGTATAAAGAATATTTAATTTCATTATCACTACATTTAAACACCTTAATATCTTCTAGGTGTTATCTTGTTAGGTATAGAGATAGTAGAAATTTTAAGTGTAATATTCATTATATTGAGAGAGTTTGTTGTGAAAACAAAATTATCATTGTAAATCTTTAAGAGTTAGGTAAAAACTCTTGTGTTTGTGAGAGAATTTCATCAAATAAAAAAATCTTGAAAAGGGTATATCTTCAAGTGGAAAGATTCTTGCGGAAGGATCTTCTTTAAGTGGTGTAAAAAGCTTGATGTGGATTCATCAAGTAAAATTGTACTCTTAAGCTTGGACTAGTTAAGAAATACAATACTCAAGTACGGTTTTGCAATTACATTATGCATGTAGGCCTGTTGAACTACGTTAAAATGAGTTTGTGAATTATCTTCCTTAACTCTTTATTTTAAGTACTTTAATTATATTATTGGTTATTGAATTTTCTTGAAGTAATTTGTCTTAAGTGTAAAATTTAGTGATACACCTACCTCACCCCCGTCTTAGGTGTTAAGCTACTTTAAACCTTGAACAACACCTCAATAAACCATTTTCAACTCCAAAACATCATTAATCAATCAATAAATTTAAAATCAACCCAAATTAAAAAAAAACAAAAAAACCTTTTATGGGTCATTAACTACCTTTTCTAGCATGTTTAAAAGATAAAATCACCTCCATCGAACTCGTTTTTCTAAAAAGAACTCATTGACACCAAGATTAACTTTTTATAGTCAAAACATGGCCAACCAAACCATTTCTCTCTCCTCTTTCTTTTCTAATAAATTTCTCTCTCCTTCCTCAACATCTATGAAATGAAACATGGTAAAGTTGAAGTTTATGATCGAAACATAAAAATCAAAAACAATAAGGATAAAATATGTAAAAAGCAAAAATTTTAGGGATCAAATTGAAATTTTTAATGTCTTTTGAACAATGAAAAGGAAAAAACAACTATATTTTTTTTTGCTAATTTTGGTACTTATTTTTTAGATTTTTTACCATAACCTAAAACTCTATTTCATAATATTGAACTTTAATTGAACACGGAATTATTCTCGCCATATAGGATTGAGCATACAACACAAAACAAATCCCAAATAAAATAACTACGCCAACACAATTGCAAGGATAAAATAAGAAAGAAATAAAGTTTAATTTCTAAAGTGCAAAAATTCCAAGGACTGAAAAGGAAAAAAATAGCTATGAACAGTGACTTGAACATGAAAAATGAGAAAAGGGTCGTCGTCGGCCACTGCTTGATATCAACAGTAAAAGGCCAGTCTAGTTCTTTGTAATAGTTATAGTGTGGTCATGCTATCACAAGACATTTTTTAAAATATATTTTATTTGATTATATGGCAATTGAAAGAGATAATCATTAGAAAGGCAGCGATTAAATATATGGACGAAAATTGCATTTTTTTAGGTTATAATTATCGTTCTTATTCATGTAGTTTTTTTTTTGCTTTGATAATAACAAGTTTTTTTAATTATTAATATAGTTTATTGAATAAAAACTAATTGCAATTAAAAAGAAATTCATAAAAATTCTAATGATTTGAATTAAATATGAAAAAATATAACTTTTTAATCAAAACTTCATTTTCTTATTCAATTATTTCTTCTTCTTTTTTTAACAAAAACATGTTTTTTTATCAACAACATTGTTCTTTTAAATAAAACTTTATTATTATTGTAAATGGAAGTTTCCATAAAAATAAATCATAATTTGTAGGCACATGTATGAGAAATATAGGATAATAAATATCAAAAAATTAAATAGAATATTTAAAGTAAAAATAATGAAATTATATTATTATTGAATATTAATGAGAAAACTTCTTAAAAAAATATGCAGAGTAAGTGAATATATAATTATTCATAAAATAAATATTTATATTAAAACAAAAGCTCTAATATTATTGAAGACTATGGAGAAATTGAATAATTATTTAAATACTATTTTAAAATGTTTATTTAAAATATTTTTATTCTAAAATTAAAAAAATAATTTAAGGTTTACTTAACAAAAAGGCCAATCACATTTGAGGCCTTGAAGGAAGAGCTTGTATGCCAAGACTAAAAGAAAATCCTTAGGCATGAATGGACCTAGAAGGCTAGGTCCATGTATTTAGATTTATTTTATTTTATTTTTAAAATAAAAATACACATCATCCACTCTGATATTTTTTAGTGGAAAAAATGATGCGTTGTTCACATGGACAAATGAAATTTTAGATTTTAAAACTTCAAATTTTGTTCTTATTTTAACCTAAAAAGCTCTCAACAAATCCTATAAATTGATTTCTAACCCTAAAATATCATTTAATTAGTGCAATAATTGTCAATCAAATCAAATCAAATCAAAATAAAATTATGGGTCTTGATTTGCTTTTCTTGACATATTTGAAGAGCAAAACCACCTTCATTAATTTTGCATCTCTACAACAAACTTATTTACACCGAAATTAATTTGTTTTTTGTAACTAGTTGAATTCTTTATCTCTCATTTCTCTTTTCTAATAACTTTTTCTCTCCTCTCTCAATATCTACAAACTTAATCATGATAAAATAGATGTTTAAGACTTAAATGTAAGAACCTAAAACCCATGGGGTCCTGGCAGAGCGGTTAGGCGCGCTCTCGTCGCTTACGAGGTCTGGGGTTCGACCCCTCTCTTCATCTGCAGCCGGCCCTTTGGGAAGCATTTGCCACCCGGTGCGAAAAGGGATTAGTCTGGGCTAGCGCTCAGGATACCCTGGGTTCTACCAAAAAAAAAAATATAAGAACCTAAAATAACAAGGTTAAAATATGTAAAAAGAATAACTTTTGGAGACCAAATTGAAGTTTTTCACACCTTTTGAACAATGAAAAGGAAAAAACAACTTTGATGCTTGTGTTAATTTTGATTCTCGTTCTTTCAAATTTTTTACTATAAATTAAAATTTTATTTTATAATATTAATAATTAATTTAGTGTTGAAATATTCTCTTTCACACCGCATACAATAGAGCATGTAACACAAAACAAATCCCGGCATAAAAAAACCTTGCCAACACAACTTACAAGGATGAAATAGAAAATTAATCAATTATAATGTAAAAAGAAAATGTAGAAAATGTAAAATTAGCTTCGAACCGTGACTTGAGCATGAAATTTTCAAATGGTGTACAACATGAAAATTATTAATATTACTATAAAAAGCTTTAATTTTCTTAAAAACTTTCCCAAAATTGGATAATTATTTAAATATTATTTTAATGCATTTATTTTTAAAAAATCTATTTTAAAATAAAAAAATAAAAAATACAAAGGCTATTTAACAAAAATGTTAGGCACTTCGAGGTCTGGAAAGATAAGCTTATATGCCTAGACCGGAAGAAAACGCCCGAGCATGAATGGGCCTTAAAGACCAGGTCCGCACACATGGCTTTCTTATTTTATTTTATTTTTTAAAAAAAAAAGCATACAACACATCATCTACCCTGATTTCTTTTAGTAGAACAATGACGCGTCATCTACCTGTGCAAGCGAGTTTTTGGATTCCAAACACACAAAAATTCTAGTTATTTTAACATAAAAATCTCTATAAATCAATTTCCAACCATAAAACACCCTTTAATTAGTTTGAAAGTCATAAACCAAACCAAACCAAATCAAAATGACATTACAAGTCTTGATCTATTTTTCTTGATATGTTTGAAAGGAAAAACAATCTCCATTGATCTCTCATCTTTATAACAAACTTATTAACACCAAGATTGATCTTTTTTGTAATTTCTCAAATGCTCTCTCTCTCCTCTTCTTTGTATAATAACTTATTCTCTCTTCTTTTAACATTTAAGGACTAAAACATGATAAAATAAATTTTAAGACCAAAATATTAAAACAAAAAAGAACAAGAATCGAATATGAAAAAAAATAAAATTTGGACTGAACTGAGGTTTTTCATGCTATTTGAACACTGAATGAAAAAAGAATATGTTATATAATGTTATTTAACAAATCAAAACAAATCAAAACATATAACACTATGTCATCATAACTTGCAAGGATAAAATTAAAAAGAAATAAAGTTCAATGACCTAAGTGCAAAAAAAATACCCCTTAAAGGTAAAAGTGGCTATGAATAATGATGTAAACACTAAAATGTGAGAGAATGTGTAGTTTATCAGTAGTAAATGAAGATATATTTTAGTTATATTGTATAATAATTGGTATTTAACAACAAAAGGTCACATTATAACTTTTTGAAAACTCTAAGGACTAAGATTAACATTTGAACATATAATAGTATAGGAACAAAATGAAGAATTACAGAATCTATTAAGACTGTAATTTACCTTTATTTTTTTCTAAAATAATCATATTTTTCTTATATTCAGAATTTCAATATCTTCTACCAATTCTATATTAAACTGTTGCAGGCATGATACGTAAACAACAAAACCATGCATGTCAGCATATGTTTTGGGTTTCTTTCCATCTCGAGTAAATGTATCCAAGAATTACAATATACTAATACACTTAGGTATTTTTATGTAATTATCCATAAAAATCATTTTTTTAACTGCAGTCTTTTATGCCCAATTTCATGATTAATTTGTCAAAATTTATTAACGATAAAATTAAAAAAAAAATATGGGACCAAAGTGTAAAATAAAGATAAATTTCATTGCCAATCTTAATTTTGTGTGAAAATGTACTTTTGTGTCTACCTATTTTTCTATTTCTTATGTTTTAGTCCCTGTAGTTTTTAGTATTTTAGTTTTAGTAAAACAATATTTTGTTTATTTTAATACCCAATATATGAGAAATGAGAGAGAAAGTTATCAGATAATAGCGAATAAGAGAGAAAATCATTGGTTTACCATATTTTGATAATAACAAAAAATTAATTGTGGTGTTAATGGGTGTCATTTGATGAGATGAGTCTTAATGAGATGTTTTTGAACCTTCTTATTTGAAAAGTAGATCGATATTGAGAGAAAATTTTTCCCCAGTTTGATTTTATATTTTTTTTTATCCTTTTTGGTTTTTTTTTGTAGGTTATGATAAATTGGTTTTTGAGGTTATAAAAATGTTTTTAGGTGAAAATAGATTGAAAAATAAATTTTAGGCCAAAAAATCCCCCATGAGTTTTCGACTACCATTATGGTGGCCGGATTCTAGACATGTAAATGATGTGTTGTCAACTTTGGTTTTTCAAAAAATCTTTAAAAAAAAATGAAAAAGCCTATGCTCACAGACCTAGGCTTTGTTGTAAAGGCCCACACATTCTAGGCCACTCTAGCCTATATGACTGGACTGTTTTTTTTTAATTTGAGTTTTTATTGATTTTTTTATTGGCTTTTTATTTTTACATTGTATCTTTTAATATTTGGTTCATTTTGAATTGATCTTCATAATTTATTTTAATTTGCTTTTTATAGAGTTATTGCGGTATTAAACAAATATCACAACATTTAGTTGATGCTCAATTCTGAGTGTCTATTTTTGTTGTTGTATAATTAGATGAAAAAAAATAGTTTCAGAAAAAAAAAAAACAAAGTTATTAAATCTAGTGGAGTCCATAACCTGTATTGTGGGTTTGGATTGATTAGGAATTAAATTTCATAATTTGTTGCGGTTTGCTTTCCATAAAATCATCACGGTCTTAAACAAATATTCAAGCATTGAATTAGTACTTAATTTTGCAAGCGTCTATTAATATTATCATATAATTAAATAAGAAATAGTTTTAAAAAAGTTATTAAAATTAGCGGAGTCCATGATTAGGTCATGAGTTTTGTAGGTTAAATTCAAAAACCAAGTTGATCCAATATCTTGTCGTCTTGATATTTGAAAATAGGATGTTATTTTAAATATTTTTTTAAAAGTCAAACTATATTTTTTTTCAGTTATTCGGGTTGCCTTTAAACCTGCGAAGACGACTGAGTCATGTTGAGATGATTCTCACATAATTTAATTTAAATCATGGTTTAGACAAGATATCGAGTCGCATGATTATAAAATTAATTTACTAGAATAAGTTTAATAATATTATCAAAGAATTCTTCATTACCTTTTTTTTTTTTTCTAGTCCAACCATCATCACAGCACAAGCCAGTCATCTACCATATTAATATATAACCTTAGTTTTTGGAACTACCCACCGGGAAGTTTCCTATGGACCACCGTCTATGCGGCCATTGTACCCAAAATAAATGCATTTTGACTGGATCTAGATGTCCAAACTCCAAACTCATTAAATGGCATGACGCCCACGTTCTAATGCATTCGGCCCACTCAGCCTTTTGTTTATTCATTTTTTTACAATTCGAAGCCTTTTAAATTTAAAATCAAAACTGGTGCGAGGGCCAATTTCTCCAACTAAACAGTTCAAAAATTGATTTGTCAATTATAAAAATAAATAAAATAAAATTGGTCAGTAAAATATTGTCTATCAAGCCTCACTATACCGTGGATTACTATAATATAATAATGTTTTTTTCATTCACAGAATAAGCCCCAGAAAAACAAATTGAGAGGCAAAACAATCTTTTCATGGGATTCGATAGGCATTACCAAACTAAATGGGGAGAAATCAATCTTTTTATATTTTTTCTTGCACATTAAAATTACTAATTTTTCTTTAAATAAAAAAAAAGTAACTGGGCAAGGTGTGTTTTTTACTTTTCATCTTTTTTTACAAAGTATAATAATTTCATTATCCTTGATATTTGATTTCCTTGAACTTGCTTCCAGGATATTTTTGGTCATTTTTATGTATTCTTTTTGTAATTATCAAATAAATTCACGGTCAGGCTCTTTTAGCGATTAAACATCGCCTTCCACAATGACATTAGGAGTGGTGCACTAAAGGCTTTCTAGTTGTGGAGCGCATGCCAATAATGGATTGACAATGTGGTTCTGATGGATTTCTCTCCCTTCCTCTTTTCTCTCTCTTCTCATTGATAAAGTAGAAAAGTTTCCTTTCATTTATTTTTTGTATATAATTTGGTCTTCATTTTTTTTATTGCTATTTTTTTTATCTTTTGTAGATTATTTTTTTCTTCAATTTTATCCTTCATCATTTGATTTCATTTAATTTATATATTAAATTTAATACTTATTCTCTTAATTGCTATTATTTCTTTTTTTTAATCTTTTTCCTAATTGAATTTTGTTTTTAATTTCATCCTTCAACATTTGATTTCGATTTATTTTTATATCAAATTTGGTCCTCTTTCTTTTTATCACTAATTTTTTTAGATCCTATTTTGATTGTCCTTTTTCCCCAATTTCATCCCTCTTTATTTTATGATTGAGAATTTTACTTCGTTATTTTTTAGGTTTCGCTTTCTATACGATTAGTTCCGGGCTCATCGCTAGGTTCAAAAGTTTTAAATATCAACTTCAGTCTTTTTTTAAGTTCTTTACTAAATTTGATTTTTTTTTATCAATATCATCTTTCAACGTTTGATTTATTGGGAATTAGTTTTCGTGTTTTTTTTAATCATTTTCCTTTCTATAAGGTTATCTCAATCATATACTCATGATCGCGAAGCTAATAGGTTAACTCGAGTTGACTCTCTTTTTTCATTGTTTTTGTTTAATTATATTTTTTTTCATTTTCGTCATTCAATATTTGATTATTTAATAATTGAGTTTTATTGGTTTATTCTATTTGCTTTCGATGGGGTTGCCACAATATCACGACTAGGTCCCAGATTTGGCATGTTAACCTTGATGAGTTTGGGTCGGTTTTTTTACCTTTTTTTTCTTTTCCAGATATTTTTATTGTCAATGTGTTTTGTTATTCATATTATCAAAATTATATGAGCTTATTAAATCCAATCAAGTCAATGACCTGATTAGCATTTTCTTTTTTTACATTTCTTTGAGATCACTTGCATCGCTTTTAAATCCTTCTTTTACAATGAAAAATATTTAGGTTAGCCCACGGTGCGAACCACCTATCTAATTTATCATAACAAATGAACGGTGTGGGCCATTTAAAGAATAAGTAACACATTAAATTAAATTAATTTAAATAAAACTAAAGTCATTTTCATAATCTGTTGGCAGAATTGAAGCCTAAATTTAAATGCATGGCTCTCTCTTAGATTAATGAATTAGAAGGTGTGCCACATATTATTGAAAATATATGGATGTATAATTTTAATGTAACTAGAATTGTATTAAAATTATTTTTTTAGCTTTAGTTATGACTAAAAAAGCAGCATAAGGTCAAAACTGACAAATTGAATCTTTTTATTCCAATCTTTTTGTAATGTTTGAATGTCCACCAACAAGCCCTTCTTGAACATTAATTAAATTAATCAAGGTTTGTTCTTTATTATTTAATATCTTCTTGGAGTCTACCTTGGCTCATGTGTCTTGTAAAAATCTATTGAAAGCCTCTTAGAACCTCTTAGACTTAAGTTTTGTCACTGGACAAACTGGAACCTTTAACGGATCTCTTGGTGTTGTTTGGATCGCATTAGTTCATGTTGATTACCGTTAGAGATTGGACATTTGTGGTTTGTGACAACCCAACCTTGTAGCAATTATTCAAAGTTGAAAAGAATATTTGATCTTTAAATAATCTTCATATAAATCCTAAACAACTCTAGATCTATATAACATGATCTTTGGGACTCTAAAAAAAAATTTTACCATTTTGACCGCTTATATGTGTTTTAGGAAATCCAACAAATACATATAAAAAATCTTAATGTATTTGAACTTTTTGGACTAATACCGATATGGTCTATAGTCATGTGTATTTAATGAAAGTCTAAACTATTTAAAAAGTTCAAAGAATTATCGAGGTGGTGAATACTTGAGCCAAGTATTTCAAGATTATTTAAAAGACAATTGGATTCTCTCACAATGAGAACCTCTTGGAACACCACAGCTTAAAAATCCTATTAGATATGATATGGTCCATGATGAGCTATGTAAACTTTTCATTTTTTTTCTGAGGTTATGCCCTATAAACTATTACTTATCTTTTAAATAGGATTCCATCAAAATTTATTGATAAGACTCCATATGAAATGGTAAGAGACCAAACCTATCATACTTAAAGATTTGAAGATATGAAGCTTATATTTCCCATGCTAACCTAAAGATAATGTGTATATTGAAAGTGTTATGTTGTGTGTGCAAGCATCAAAAATCAATATCCAATCTAAAAATTAAAAAAAAACAACATCCATGAAATGCATATATATTTATTTAAAGATGAAATGGATATATGCTTATTTATTATGAGAATTTTCTCTTTATTTTGTATTTTCAAGAATTGATTTCCCTACTTTTAACCTAAAATAATTGAGAAAAAAAATTATAATAAATATTATATTATAAGAATGAATTCTATCTCAAAGTAATAGCTCAGTCCCTAAACTTCTTTATAATTTTTATTTGATGGCATAATTGATCGTCGAGGTGATTATTTTTTTATGATTATGGTTGATAGTATTGTGATTTTATTGAATTTTTGTTTATGAAAATATCATATATGTATTTTGATAATTTTAATAAAATTTAATATTTGACATGTAAGAACTAAAAAACAAATCAGAGACTAAATTGTATTTATTGTAAAATATAATGATAAAAATTTTTAATTAAGGACTTTCTCTAAGAAAAATAAAACATAGTAAATTTAAAAACTTTAAAAGACCAAAATGGACATCAATAAAAAAAATTATGTAATAGGAATTTTTAATGATGTTAGTGACATCAACCAATGAAAGGTGTGATGAAAATATATATATATATATATATATATATATATATATATATATATATATATATATATATATATATATATCATAAGATGATGATATTAAAATAAAAATAAAAAGTAAAGGGAGCTTGTAAACACAAAATAAATAGTAGCTAGAGGATGTAGGAAAGCATTAACCCCTTAAGAGATCAAAAAATTCATTGTCTCTATTAATAAAAGGCTTGATGAAGTTAAAAATGAGTTAGCTGACCAAAATGTTTCTCTTATCCTAAATAGTTCTTTTAGGATTTGTGTCTCAGAGTATATTCATCAAAGAATGAACTTAAATGCATAGAGTTGGATGAAATTAAATGAGGGTTCGAATATAATTTTTTTCTTCTTCTTCTTAGATCTATAATTCTCTTTAAAGTGATCCCATTAAAAAAAATATTGATAATTATTTATTGAGTATTTTAAAATTTCTTCAAGATAACACCCAAATTCCAACAATTATTGATCAATTTTCTATGACTGATTAAGGATCAAGATCATACATGAATGGCAAGAGAAATATACAAATTAAGAGCATAGTTTCTAAGTTATTCACACTACAGAAATAAACTAAAGACAACAGTCATCTCCAATTCCAATTGGGCAAGGCCTATTTCATTACCAGCGTTTTATGAAATGAAAAAAAAAAAAAACCATTTAAAATCAAAATAAAAATAATAACGTAAACAATCCATCATATGGTTTGATATGATCCATTTGACCTTAACATGATAAGGCCAGCCTCGACAATTTGTAGCTTCTTTATGGAAAATTCTCCTGCCTTGACTCTTCTCTGTTGACAGCTGTTACCATTTTCTTCATGGAAATCACTTCTTGCCAATGGCATTGTTGTGATATTCTGAGGATGTAGACACTACAAATTGTAGCGAAACAGGGCACGTAAATATTGGTAGAATTCTGCGAAATTTCTGATAAGAAAGGCAACGTATAAGGGAATCGGTTCCCTGTCGTTTCAATGGTATATCCCACGGCATCTGATTGCATGGACCCTCGGCCTGGAGTTCTCTCTTTCTTTATTCACAATTTCATCGTTTTTTTATTCCTCCAAGATTCAATATACGTATCCTAAAAAAAAGTGGTAGCGTACATGTTTGAGCAGCTACTTTTTAGTTTCTACTAGTTGGATGCCCGCAGTGTTATTTTTTATTTTCATAAAAATTATTTTAAAAATTTATAATATAAAAAATAATATTTTTTTATATTAATAATATTTTTTTTAATTTATTTTTTATAAGTATTTTTTTTTAATAATATTTTGTGTCTATATAAAGAGTGTTAGCGTACATGGTGTTTTGTGTCTATGTAAAGAGTATCAGAGACACAGAGCACTTTTAATATGTTATGTAATTTATTTTTTATAGGTGTTTTTTAATAAAAAAAATTGATTTTTTTATATTATTATATTATTTTAATGTTATGATGTAAAAAATTAATTTAAATATATTTTTAAATGAAAATATTGTAAACAACAATATTTCAAGCGACATTCCCATAAAGCTAGCCGGCTAATTAAAAAAGCGGGAACAATAAATAACTCAGAGTTCTATTTTTAGTTGAGTTATTAATTTGACAAAACCTAGTTTACTCAACTAATTTTTCGTGACTCAGTTTAAATTTGATGAGGTTAACACCAATTTTATTTTTTTTAAAAAAATAATAGAAAAACAATGTTTTAATAAATATAATTCATCTAATGACACGTTGATTGATTTGATAATCTATGAGTAGATTTGATACATGTGAGTTGATATAATGACTTATAAATTCAACAAGTTGATCTAATAATCCATCTACTTTCCTGAATTAGTCTTAGAAGATTAGATATGAAAAAAAAATATATCAGGTAATAAAGATACAGATTACACAGCCAAAAAGACCAAATTAAAGTCAATATATACTTATCCTCCTACAAGAGTTCGTTATAGCGAGTGATGAGTGGGCCTGGAGAATTAATGCTGGTGTATCATATATTTTTTTATCCGGATATTTTTATAGCTTTTTAAAAAATAAGATTAATCTTATTCAGAGTTCATTATTATTCTTTTTAATAAATATATTTTCTAGAAATTAAATTTATCCTTACAGAATATCTTAATCACAATACTTTAATTGCCGTAGTGTACCACATTTAACTCGTGCAAGGAACAGGTGGCATTTATAATCATGACGATGCAATGGTAGAATTGACACGGCAATGTTATTGGAATATGCCACAGCAAAGTGGCAGGTTTTCTTTCCATAGACAAGGAAAGGCCGTCGGCAAATAGTTTTTATTTTATTAAATCAATTTTTATTTGTTCGGTATTGCTACACGGTGTTTTATAAATATATTTTTTATTTTAAAATATTTTATTTAATTTTTATATTAACATATTAAAATTATTAAAAAATACTAAAAAGATATTAATTTAATATAATTTTTTCAAACCAAATACATTTTAAAAATGCACTCAAACATAGTTCACCACTCTGGTTTTTTCCTCTTTCTTTTTCCTCTTGTTTTTTTATGTTTATTTTAATCAGGTAAATTGTTTTTTTTTTCTAATTATTCATTTATTGTATTTATTTATACAGGATTCAAGTACATACGACATGATTATTCAAACAGTTTCTAATTCCAAATTAATCTTGAAAAGGGATTTATAGATAGTTACTTAAAATGGGGGATCAAATTTAATTGAGCTATAAATTCATTCACACTACTTTTTAGGCAACGACATCCTTCACCCACTTGGCAGGGTCTCGAAGGAGAAAAGACCAAGTAAATGTGGTAATTTCCTTCGATGTTCCTGCATGACTTTTTTTTTTTTAGTGTGAAATCAAGAAAAAAAGAAAATGATTATAAAGAAAAAAAAAAAGGCCTCCAGCTAATATTTGGGGTGGTAGAGTGTAGGCACGCGCTGTAACGAAAGTGATTGGTTTCACCTACAAGTTAGCCCAGATGCAGACAAAGAAGCGCTTTTTAGGTGTGGATGGTTTGTTTAATTATTAAATGACCGGAAAATGGAAGCCCTCGAAAGAATCTTTGGTACCCCTACGGCGTGCTTCTTTTGAAAAGCTTTCCGTACCAAAGAATCAATGGCTTCCTTTTTGGATGTTATGCTGATGCGGGGTCCTTGATACATGTGCTGATCATTATTTTGGTTCTTTCATTGATGGTAGATAAGTCGGTCGGTGCCTTAATTTACTTTAAGGGATGATTAGGGTAAGGCTCATGGGAGTAGGGAATAGCGTTAATATGAATTGATTTGATTTAATATAAAAATAAAAATAATTATTATTATAATTTTAAAATTTAATTTATAGATCAACCTAGAATAAAAACTGAATTAGAAACAAAAAGGGTTAATATAAAAATAAAAATAAAGTTGTCAGTTCCTTTTTGGTTGACAATTGTTTTTAACGGAAACAATACATTTTGATTTTGCATCATTTTAACATTTTGTTTTGAGGTTGTCCTATTCAAATCTCAAATATAATGTCAAGCATCTATTATAATTTCAAAATCTAAATATTTTTATTTAGTAACAACTAAATCGTTGACTTGCACTATGCTGTGGGTCAAATCAATTTTTTCAACCTAAAAAGAAACATTCGGGAATAGCTAGTATTTTTCTAGTAAAAAAAATCAAATCATATGAGAGGTGACCTGAAATGACTTGATTGATTCGACGGGTCCAAAACAATCTAGACAACTGTTAAAAACATAGTTTGATTAAAAAAATTCAAGACGATATATTTTTTAAAAAATATTGAGATGACAACATATTGGATCAACTCAGGTCAACATGAGTTAACCTTTCTAAATCTATGACCAGGGTTATAAGACCATGATAACCCATATAAAAAAATCTAAAAAAAAATATTAAGCTCAATTATTAATAAATTCATTGTTGAAAGATGAAATGGAAAAAATTTCAATATAAAAAAGAACACGATAAACCGACTCAAATCTATCCGAGTTAACTCGTAAAACTTATGACCTGGATCAGAAAAACCTTTTTGTTTTGCAAAAATATATTAATAAGAAAATGAGGAATATTTATAGAAAATTATTTCATTTCAATTGAATTTAAATTATTACTCTTCCTGCAAAAAATAATTACTACCATATACTAAATTCAAATTAAAATAAAATAGATACGAAAAGACACCAACACACCTGTGTTAATGGCTTAATTTTCTCAATAATAAAATCATAATTTTATTATTATAATTCACAATAAACAAATATATACATATACACACCAGAGTCAAATGATTATATCACACGTTTTAGTTTTTCTCTTTAATGTCTTGTTAAAAAACATTTTTTCAATACAAAATTCACGGCGAGATTGTGAGATAGAATGCAGGATAATATATTTAAGAGGCCAGCTAAATAGTAAATTTGTGCCATCCTTTTCCTTTATCTATGATAAGGTCGTTTGCTTTTCCTTCATCTACTAGTGCGGTCGTGGTTTGAGGTTAAAGTAGTCATTTCGCACGAAAACGCGTGAAGATAATTCAAGGCGTTTTCAGTTTAACTCTAAATTAATTCCAATGCTATTGGTTAATTAGTCAATTTCTATGAACCATCCTTGCAACTTCAATCCTGACAAGGTTCTTGAAGATCGTTAGAAAAGGGAATTATAATTCAACTTTTTTAGATTTTCAATTTCCACGGGAATCATTTTAATCATCACTCTGAATTCATATGCTTTTGTTGGATAGTATAGTTACAACAACAAACAGTTTTTTATTTATTTTACTAAAAAATAATATAAATCATATCTTAAACTTTACTTAATAACTTAAGTTATTGGGTTGAACTGGTTTTTTGATATGGTATCAGAGTTTTAATAACCAAGTAATCACAAGTTTGAATCTCACCATACTCATTTATTTGATAAAATATAAGCACAAGATAATATGAATATATACAAATTATCTATTAAGATTTCACCTAACAACTTAAATTATTAGATTAACATGGTTTCTTTGATATATTTATTATTTAATATCTAGAAGTGGTTTAATAATTATTAAATCTCAACCATCACTCTGAATTCATGTCCTATTATTTTTTTTAAAGGAATATCCAGTTTAATCATTCCAGTATATCTTGAAATTAAAAGGCAAAGGGACCCAGATCTTCATGCATCTTGAGTTTTATAGAGTGCTAAAGAGAGTTGCTAGCTTCACAAGCTGTTGATTGGAGAACAAGCTGCTGATACACAGGTGGTTTTTCCACTCTCGTTTCGTTCCCACTTTGATACACAGGTGGTTTATCTGCATAAAGATGTGACAGGGCAACTTGTTTCCTCGAACATGATAGCCTGGTTCAATTTTGAGACATTTTAATTTTACTACTTTAGCCTGCTGAATGATACTTTATAATTTATTATGAAAAGATAGAGCTAGAATTCCTCTTTACAATCCTATATCGTAGAAAAATCTATTTAATATGATCTACAACTCAATAATATTTAATTTTTTTGAAAATAATTTATAAACTGTTTAAATAGATATTAAATCGTCCTAGCTAATTAAATTTAAATAAAATTAAAATTTTGAAACCCAACTAGAAAATAAATATGAAAATAACTAGAAAAATAAAGAAAAACAACTTCTAGATCTAATTCTTATTAGAACAAGTGATCTCTAAAAAGTAGAATGTTAGGTAAATATGATACCAAACTCAACTTATTATAGTAGTTGAATGACTATAGAACTAGGTCTATATAATATGTTGATGAAATTTTAGTTTTACACCTTGCTTTGTTAATTTTCTCTTATATTCATTTTAGTTCTTATTCTTTTGATTGTTATTTTTTTTCTTTTTAAAATTTGACTATTTTTTTAATTTTATCATTTAGCATTTCTATTTTTCTTTCTATGGAGTAATCTTTGTTTCACGATCTTGGTCATATGTTTAAAAAGTTAACACAGGTTATCTTGAATCATTTCTTTTTAGTGCACTTAAATTGGTTTTATCTTTCAACAATTGGTTAGTTGGGGTTTGGGTTTTGTTATTTTTTTTTAATTTTTTTCTATGTGTTTATCCCGGTTTCATGATCTAAATTGTAGGTTTTGCAACTTAATTGAGGTTGACTCCGGTGTTTTAGTCATTTTTTTCATCTTAAAACATTGAGTTAATTGAGAATTGGGCTTTAGAATCTTTTTTTTACTCACATTCTTTTGTGGCTATCTCATTCTTATGAATCAGATCACGAGTTTACTTGGTTTGACTCAAGTCACCTTTTTTGTCCTTTTTTTAAATTGATTTTTTTTCTATTTTTATCCTTTAATATTTTATTGATTAAGAATTGAGCTTGTGAAGATTAGGCTTTGTAATTTTTTTCCTTTGCTTTCTATGAGTTACTCTTAGTCTTATAATCCGAGTAGCAGGTTTGGAAAGTTAGCTTGGGCTAACTTGATTGGTATCTTTTTGGATCCTTTTTTTTCTATTTGATTTGTTTTTCAATTTTATCCTTCAACGTTGAGGTTTTTTTTTGTGCTTTTTTTCTTCAATTTTATCATTTAATATTTTGTTGATTTTGATATGAGATTTATAATTTATTTTGGTTTGCTTTGGTTGATTTTGATATAGATTTATTGCAGTCTCAAACAAATGTTTTAGCATTTGGTTGTTCCTGAATTTTGTAATCGTTTTTTTTTATCATATAATTAAATAAAAAATAGTTTCACAAAACAAAACAAGGTTTTGTAGGTTAACATAGGTTGAATCGAGTCTATTTTTGTCATTTTTAGGTTTTTGTTTTCAATTTCTTCCTTTAACATTGGGTTGATTGAGAATTAGACTTTAGAATCTTTTTTAAATTTTTTTATATGTGTTTATCTCGTTGTTATGATCTAGACCGTGAGTTTAGTAGGTTTACACAGGTTGACGCAAGTCACCCTATTTTCGCCTTTTATTTTTATTTTCATATAAAACAGATAATATAACTCATAGTATAGCGTGCGCTAAGGATCTTGTTTGTTTGCTATCAAATGTGACATTTGATTAGTCATTGTTCGTGTTTTTGTTCCCCATCCTTATAATGGTCATATATATACTTGTCAATTTGTCATAAAAGATAATGGTTAATTTTTCCATTTACATGATCTCTTAATTTTCACCGTTCAAATTACTTGAATGCATGGCTCTGTCATTTATGTCACTAAAATTTTTATGAGATGTCATAAATCAATATAATAATTTGCAATTTTTGATATTTTTTTAAATAGTAAAGTGGCAAAAAAATATTTGGCAAAATAATTTAAGTGGAGGCCCAAGTTTCACATATTGTCCACCTTTAGACCTGCATCTCTTAACTATTTTTTTTTTTGGCAGGTGCGTGTGATACAAGTACCAATATATCATTTTTTTTTATTGTTGATGGCACCTGTGAAACACACGCCAACAAATTAAATTGTTTTGGTGTTCTTTGCTTGAGTTACACGCATAACATAATTTAATTGGAGGCACAAGTTTCACATATTGCCCACCTTTAGACCTGTGTCTCTTATCAATTTCATTTTTTTTACTGGCACATGTGATACAAGTACTAGTATATCATTTTTTTGTTGTTGATGGCGCCTATGAAACATACGCCAACAAATTAAATTGTTTTGGTGTTGCCGCTTGAGTTACACGCGCCAACAAGTGAGCTTTCCACCATATTTAGACGACGTATATGGCTCACTGCAAACTTCAAAATTGGTTATCTTAGTGTTTATGGATTCATCTCTTCGAGATCTTTTAAATGATCTTACGGATGTCATTATTAGAGCTTTAGTGTGTCTTCAATGTCTCATTCTTTCTTTCGTTTTCTTTTCTCCCTCCTACCTCATTTATTGTGCCAACTCGTTTCTTCTTCTTTCTTCTATGCCTATTGCAATTTAGTCCCTCAACTTTTATATTCAGTTAACTTTAGTTCCATTATTATGATCTAAATAAAATTAAATACCTTTATATTTTTCAATTTCATTCAAAGATAAATATTAAATTGATTGATATCTAATGAAATATTATCTAAAAAAACTTTCAACCCATTTTACTTAACGAATCTTGATTAAACTTGAAAGAAAAAAACAATCATGGAGGCTTGCACAAAAAGAGCACCTGCTAATATCTTAAAAAATAAAATCATAATCTCATTTGAAAACAAATTCAGAGTTAAATGTCATTTAATAGAATAATCTCTTAGAAAATATTTTTAGTTATTTTATTTAAATGATTTTTTATAAAAAAAATAATAGAACAATCTTTGAAAAATAGTTATGTTTCGCCCAAAAGATATTTAAATCATGGTATTTTTACAGATAAGTTTAGGATTGTACTATTTCGTTAAATATTTTTTGGCAGTGTGCTATTGTTTTTATATAAAAACAAACCCCTCAAAATTTGAGCATCTTTGTAAAAATGGTGGAGTGGGTCTTGAATTTTGCTAATGAGTGTTCGATGATATAATAATAATGAATTATTAAATACTAGTTATTTTCTATTTTTAGCACACGTTCTAATATAGGAGTACAAAATATTTTTCTTTGCTTGTATATCGTAGGTTTATCTTTAATAGATTGAAATTCATGTTGATTGGTTTTAAGCAACAAATGACTCCTAAGTATATGAAATATTATTACGTTGAAGTTGGAATTCAAGCCTTTCTTTACAACTTACTAATCATTTCCATATTAATTCTACTCACTCTCATTAATATCCAATTACCAGCCTCATAATTTTTTATTCTTGATAACAAAATTACCAAGTTTGAAGAAGATTTTAAAAGATCAAGGTCTTTCATAGGAAGATTGAAGCTTCTAAAGTTAGGTTTCACCAACACTTGCAAGTTAGAAGACCTTATGATGGTTAAGCTAACTCAAATATTGAAGGAGAGAAGATTTTGAGGTTGTGTTATTTGAACCATTTATCTATTTTCTCATAGATGTTTATACAACCATGAGCTACACCAACTTGCATGGAGAGATAAGGCAAGTAATTCATTATTGAGTGGAGAGTATGACATCATAAGGGTCAACCTTAGGTATGAGCATTCTGTAATTCTATTATATAGTATCTATTATGGTAGGAGTACTTGTGAATATTTAATATATGTGCATTTTGTCTCTGTAGTTGGTAGCAAGTAATCTAGGTTTAACTAGAGAGTAGAGCACCTAGACTGTAGTGATTGGATTAAAGGATATAAGCCTAATCTATAAGAGCGTATGGTTAATCCAAGGGATTTGCAGTTAGTCTAAAGGGACACACGGTTGACCATAAGGATGTTAAATCACAAACAGTCTAGGAGGATGTATAACTAGTTTGGAGGGACGAGTGGTCAATACAAGAGACATAAGATTGGTCTACCAAGAAGATGGGACACGAGGTTAGCCTACCATGAAGAGGGGACACATAGTCGGTCCACCAAAAAGGGGGAAGTGAGATCGGTTCGGTCATCTTAAGAAAAGGGGAGGTTTGGCGTTCCAAGTACATGCATCATCTGCTCAGGGGACACATCCTTATCAGTTGCCCCTTTTTCAAGTGAGACTCACTTAGCTTAGGAAAAAAATGATTTTCTTATACATATGATTTGATCAAACTGGGGTGTTGGATATGTGAATCCTCAAGTCTAAATTGTCAGACCATTTTATTTGATTAGTGAAAAGGTTTTTTTTTTCTTTTAAATGGCTAAGAAGCTATCTAGAATGACCTTAAAATTTTTTTATGATAACCTTTTATACTAGATGGTTTGGTGTCTTCACCTGGACATGGTGTAAACCGCATAACTATAGACATTGTATTTATACTTGGGCAAGGTGTGTACCTATATACATAGACAAGGTGAGTTCCTATACTAGAGGGTGAAAATTTTTATATCTAGGCAAGATGACTCCTTGTTAATTGTTCAAGACTAGTGTTACCTTAGCTTCGAAGGAGGTGTTATCTTTATCTTGTATGAGTCAGGTTATCTTTTCATATTTGTTTTAGAAACCATTGTATGCAAGTTAGTTATTATCCTTGCTTGAATGAAGAATATAGAACATGTAGTATCCTCTATTGTTTAGTATGGAGTGTTTGGTAGAGAAAATATAATGATGAATATTTCACAAAGATTATATGGAGAACATTTATGGAGATTAGACTTGGTAATTTGTCATGTAAATTTTCATGGATATTACATATGAATATTATGCATGGAGATTACACATGGAGAAGCAGTCTTATATATATTATGGAGAAACTCTTTGCACTTGGACAAAGTTATTCCTTGTACCGTAGTTGGAGAATGCCATTGAGTTCAAGCTAATTTAATTTTATAACAGAATAGATATTTGAATGGGGATTATATTATATTTCGGTAGATACATTTCATGGGACCCTTCTTGTTCAAGATTGAAAATATTTTAGTATCATTGCAAAGGTATATCTTGTATCTAGAGTTAAGAAAGGTTTGAGTTCAAGCCAAGTCATCCACATACTTTAATAAGGATAAAATATCGTAAGGCAAATGTTTTACAAAGATTACATTATACCTAAGTAGATGTGTTCTCTTAGTCAAGCTAAGGAGTTATATGAAGAAATTTACCTAGCGAGTCTATATAATTATTTAGCACATAGTTTTTTTTTTTCATGGAGACCATGCTTGGCGATTTATCATAGATATTTCTAGTGGGGTATGATTCTTTGGTGAATTAGATTATGAGCAAAACATGATTCTTAGGGGGAATGTGATCTCTAGAGAAATGTGATGATTAGAGAATGCCTTGCATGGCCATGAGAGCTGCTTTTGTGTTGGCTATGAGAGTGGTGGTACTCTTTTGCACCTCGTTCTAGCCTACCTCTTTCTCAAACTAAAGTTGTCTACATATATTAGATAGTGGTGCTTACAAAGGAGCCACCTGTTGTGGAAGACACAAGACCTTTAATTGCTCTTGTATGGCTAAAAGGGTTTTAATGAGCATTCTCACTAGCCGGGTAAGTTGTTACATATTTGAAGAAGTTAACAAAAAACATATAATGGAAAGATTTGTAACTCTCATATATCCTGGTGTTTTTAGGTTGCTAATGATGGAATCACTTGAAAATATATAGAAAAAAAAAGGGATGAACTAACTTTTATTTAGTTTTTCACAAATAGCGCCATTAACAAGGTTTGAAGAAAATCCCAAAAAATCTATGTATTTCCTCAGTTGATGGATAGACTGGAAGATTAAGGTTCTTTGGTCTAGAATTTTACGAACAACTATAAAACAAGCCCCATATTGGGCTTGAGGGATCGTCTAAGGTTGCTGGTCTAGAATTTTACGAACAACTATAAAACAAGCCCTATATTGGGCTTGAGGGATCTTCTAATGCTTAAGTTAGCATAAATGTTGGAGGAAAGCCTTTGAGACTATGTTGTGCATGTTAGTAGATAAGTTGTAAGAGATGCAAACTCAGAGATTGGAACCTTTTACTTGTTGATTCATTGACTTTTATATAGCCATGAGCCATAATAATTTGCATGGAAATAAAGCTGATATTTTCTTGTTGAGTGGAGAGGATAACATCACGAGGGTCATTTTATATATGGACATGGTAGGACATCATTTTATAAGCTCTATTATGATAGGAGGATGTATAAGTATTCGATGTATGCATGTTTTGTCTCTCTAGTTAGAGCATGTGTAGAACCATACAGAAGTAAAATATCAGCGTAATTAAGTAATAATAAGTTTTTCAAATGATTAAATAGCAATAGCTCATCATTTTTACTTTTAATTAATGAGGGACACCAGTTTTGGAGGAGGAAGAAATCATGGTATTAGTGGCTGTCATTAGACATAGTCATAAAACCTAGCTCAAACTCAAAGGTAAGACACCAAACTAAAGAATAATTAATATACAAAATTAAAATAAGCTATATAACATTAGTAAGTGCTAGTTTTATATCCGCGTAATGCCGGAGGGTGGTTATTTTTTTAATAAAAAATAAATATACATGCTTTTTTTATGTAATTTTAGATATAAAAAAAATTCTCAATCACAAATCAAAATCTTTACACACATCTAATTAATTAAATTGATATTTGATTAAGAGATAACTAAAATTTAAATATTTGATCTCGCAACACGGGTTGTGTACTTAGTTGTGTTTAACAACTATGTTTCCTGAAATATTATCTTCATATAGAGAAACAACCATTTGCACCAATAAAAGGTAAAAAAAGAGAGTCATAATTCAATGTTGAACGTTGAAACTGAAAAAAAAACATCAATTAAAAAAAGCAACAAAACAAAACTTGGATCAACCTGCGTAGACACACTAACCTCGTGACCATGAACACATAATTTGGATAACCTCATAAAAAAAAGTGCAAAAAATACACAGATAAATCTAAATATATATATATATATATATATATAGAAAGATGAAATTGAAAAAACATTTTTTTGTTATAAAATTAATTAAATCATTTAACTATGGAAGTCAAAATTCATATTTATTCCTAATCAATTTGCCAAACAGTAATATGTGCCTATGAAAAAATTAGGAAAACACTGTTCATTACTATTCTCCGACCTGAATTAGTTTTTTGTTAATTAATACTTTTCATCGTTTATTATAAAAGTAAATCGAGAGGATAATATCAAACTTATGAAAGATCCATCGCCACGGCCGGCAGCAAATTACTTGACCCCATGGGGCCATCCGAAATAAATTTTCCTAGTCGAAGTAGTGCCCCTGCCAACTAGTTTGCACTTGTACCGAAGCTCAACTATGACGTCATTTACTTTTACAATCTGAATTTTTTTTCCTTTTTTTTTCATTGTTTATCCAAAATTGCGGCACTCAATTGTAAGTGGAAAATATTTCATGTTGTTACTGCTATGGAACTTAACTGAAGGCTTTCCAGTTCTATTCCCCAGAAATACTTTCAGGATTTCATTCAGTTTTGTGAACTCGGGTTTCTGGGGTTTTGAAAAATACTCAAGTTTTGGTGGGAATTCTTTCGTTTTTTTTCCCCATGGATGTGCTTTGCGTTGTGCCTGGTGTGGCGTTGGTAAATATACGGCTGCTTGAAACTGGGTTTTGCCGGAGGATTGAAGTGGAAATAGTTTTCCCCTGTTGATGGATTGGTTATTGATGGCAATAACAAGCAATTAATGCGCATAACATCATAAATGAGAATAAACCCACATGAATCAAAGAAATGAATTAACATGTGTTTATGCGTGAGAAAAGTACATCACTGACAATTAATTAATAGCCTATCTAAAATAAAACACAGATATCTATGGCATTTAAGCTCCTAATTGTGTTCTGAGCAATAGATTTGAAAGTATAAAAAACTACAACAAATCAACCAAGAGGTCATCAAACCCAGTCTGCATTTGATACTTTTGTGGGCGAAATGATCTTTCTGCAGCATAAACCCTTGTTCTCTTGATGGGAGCTGGCTCCACGCCGGGACGAAAAGAAACAGGAAGAGCAAACAGAACCAACAGATTGAACCAAATAATCAAACATCATTCTCTTTACTGACCTCTTCTCCTTGGGAAAAACACTCCCTTTCTTGGGTTTGAACCATGCTTCTGTCTTGGTTCCGATCTCGCCTGAATTCAGCTTCATCTCCATCTGTAGACCCTCCTTCAGTGAGGTCCTTTCTCACTCTGCTTTCTCTCTGTTTCACTCCCCAGAAACGCTCTGCGTTTTTTTATGTTTTTTTCCCTCTACCTATCGAAGATATAGACCTTGGTTATGAGTAGAGCTTGAGTATGACGCAGCTGTGAATACTGAATACTGAATACTGAATACTGAATACTAAATAATAAATAAAGAGGAAATAAGTTCTGCCTTCTCAAATTTGTTAACTTGTGAGCCGCAAGAAAGCTTCCTGGGTAAGTATTCTATTGATTGGCGACACGTATACAAGATGTTGGCTTGCTTACACGTGGCGTGGCGATAGAAGACCCCATCCCTCCTATTTGTCACCGAAATTTCCCGCCAAATACCGTATACGCATACGTTAGCCCAAGTTGATAATAGTGCATGAACCTTGGGCTCCAAGACTCACCTTTCTAAAATCCTAATCTCAACTCTCAAGCTCATATTTTTTAGTTTTCTTCTAGATGACGAGAATGGATGTCACTGGTCCACTCCCTAATGTCAATGGTACGGACTCCAGCTATGAAAATGTTTCTCAAGTAACGGAAAAAACGAGTAAAATAAAATAATATATATATATATATATATATATAAACACTTCAGACCATTTTGTCATGTTTAGATTGGCTGCGACTATAAATAAATAAAAAAAGACTGCGACTGGGATTTCATTTCTATGGTTGTGTTAGGGAATTAAATTAATTTAGTTAGTAAATGTGTATCTATCCCGAATTTTTTTGATATTATCATTGAAACTAATAAAACGGTTCCAACTCGAGCATTTATAACTTGACTTTTTATTTAAATTTAATTTTAAATTTAATTATGTGAAAGTTGTACTTACATTACTTCATAGATTTAATATGTTCAATGGAACATTAAATCAAAGGAAAAAAAATAATATAAATCAGGTTAGTTTGGACTAAGCTATGAAATCTGTGAATTGATTCATAGATTTCATTGGGTTCAATTAATTTTTAAATTTTTTACTATATGATTAAATAAAACAATTCCAAATCAACACTAAATCAAAGGATAATACTAAAAAAACAAAAAAGCATTAAGTAAAAACTCTATATTTAAGGATAAAATTGAAAAACAAATAAAAACACCAAAAAAAAGAGTAAAGAGCCAAAAAACCAAAGAAAGCTCTTGTTGCAGCTCTAAGTAGCCTAGACACGTGGGTCTTAGCCAAGTCCACGTGTTTTGGCCCTAATTATTTTTACTTTTGTAGTGGATGAATAACAAGTTCAAGCAACAAAAAATAAAAGCTTACAAACCCGGCTATGCCCAACGCTTACCTTCTCAACATTAGGTTAGATCTAAGCACCTAGCCTTGCTTTATATATATATATAACAACAATTAAGGCTTTTTAATTAAAATTAACATAGAAAATGTATCGTCTGTTGAGACGGATGACACATCGTTCGCGTGCCAGTTTTTAGTAGCCCAAATGGCTAAGAACTAGGTAGATTCTCTCTTTTAGTTTTTGGACCAAACAACTCATTTTCAACAAATATTTGACATGTGAACATATGAAAAATATCATAGGCAACTCACTAAACTCACTTATTCCCTTAAAGTTGCCTATAATTAGTCACAAAACAAAGAATCAACCCACAATTCCAAATCTTTCATAGGCGTGATCTACTTTTCAATGTCAATAATCAAAACCATCCAACTCCCCTAATTAAATGAAATAATTGGACACTAAACTTGATCATTTTTAAGACTAGAATCGCGACAACCAATCTCTTTCTCTCTCTATCGCTATTTTCCAGTGATGCACTCTCTCTCTTATTTAGGGACCCCAAAACATATAAAATAAATTTGTGGATCAAAATAAACATTAATAAAAATTTAGGATCAAACCTATTTTTCTGGATATATTATAGTTTAGGCCCCCTTTCTTTTGATTTAGTACTTATACCATAATTTCAATATTAATTCTATCTAATTTGACCGTTGAAGGATGTAAAAAAAAAATAGAAAAAAACTTATAGTGCTTCACTTTTCATATGAATAGTGAAGTACCATAATGAACCTTATTTATTTTAGAGTTATAGATAATATATAGCATTAAATATTTAAGTATTCTCAAATTTTAGAATAACTCATTGTGAATTTGTAATGTTACAATAACAAAATGATGAACTTTGTCTTAATTATTACTAATTATATGTATACATGTAACATCTAAATATATGCCTCTCCTCTCCATAAATCCTTTTGAATTCATTATTTTTCTAACCAATGAATATTTGAAGTTTCAATTTCGGTGAATAAAAAAAGTCAACTATTAGTTTTTCTTTTTAAAGTTCTAGGATTATAAGTTATGTACTCTATTTTTTTCACTCTTTAAGTAAAAAAGCTTTTATTTTCTTTTTGCTAAAAGTAGGATCACAAAAGGAAAATGACATGATTGTAAATCACTTTATTTTTCCAAGTGTTTATCCATGATGTAACTCAATGCTATAAAATTGTTATGCAGAGTGACGAAGTCTGAAAAACTTCAAAATGAATTTAGAACTTTTCAGAACTAGTATAATAGGTTTTGGAGATTTTGTTTTTCTAAGTTGAGCTATGCCAGTAGCACAAGAACTCCTATGAAACAAGTTTTTTATTAGGATAAGAGACCCTCTGATGTCTAAGTTAGCAAATGCGTAAGAAAAAAATAATGTATAGTAAAGAGAACGAGAACATAAGAGAGTGAATGTTATGATTATTATGTGTGGTTTTGTATTGTTGTTTGTGTGGTTACTTTGTGACTTGAGGTATTTATACACCTCAAGTCACATGAAATTGCCTTGTGAAGTGTGAAGCCATAGATATACAGTGTTAGAGTAACCATGAAGAATAACTACCTTTACCATATAGACAACATGTCAAACTGGTTATCCATGTAAGCGTCGCACTATCAATATGTCGACAAATAGGTGTTGTTATGGTATAAGGTAGGCATTGTATTGATAATTTGTGAGAAAGGATAAACATCGTATAGATAATTTATGTGCATGCATTGATAGCTTGTGAAATGCGGAATCAAATGCGTGCCACATAGTATTGGTAGGTGGTTGTGGCGTGTAAGCACGTGCATAATATTATATACTTTCTCTCTGTTTTTCTTCTCTCCTTTGATTCTTTGTATATTGTCTAATTAGGGTTAATTTGGGGGTGAATTGAACAATTACGGAATTAATTTGATTCTTCCTTCCATGCTTTTTGGTTAAGCTAATTTGGTGACCGAATTGAATAGTTGTTGAAAAATTAAGGATTGAATCCAAGCAAAGGAGGAAAATCTGTTTGGCGAGCATATTATTGTTGCAACACTGATGAATGCCTTTCTTGATGCCATTGGATTCATATCTATAAGCTCTTCCTTGAGATGTGGTATGTGTCTTTATTAGAGCCACGATGACACTCCGATTAATTTTCTTTCCTTTCTCTTTTTTCTCTCTCTTCTCTTGAATTTTAGGTTGATCTATTCTCTTCCTTTCTTTTATCCTCGGCCCGAATAGCGCTCTCCTTCCTTTTTATTAGATGGTTGGGCTTTTAGCCTAACTAGTCGACCGAATTACAATTGTTTGGTCTTGGCTTTTTAGGCCTCTAGCCCAAGAACTTAACTAGACAACAATTGGTCGATCATGTTTGTTTAGGCCTATGACCCAACAACTTAACCAAGCAGTAGATGTTTGGTCTTGCTATATTGGTTGTGTCCGAATAACTTGACCAGACAACAACTCTTTGATTTGACCAATTGCCTGAACAACAACTCTTCGTTTCAGGCTTCAATTATCTATAAAGTGCATTGCTTTACAACCATCCTGAATCACTAAGAGTTGTTATTGAAGTCTTTTAAATTTTTTAATTTATGACTTCTATCACTAGCTATTTCATCCGCGCTCCGCTGTAGGTCGAATTTTGTTTTCCTAAAATAATAAATATGTAAGCTTTTTCAACGCATTTTTTATATAAAAAAATTAAAATAAAATATCAAAAAATGATATGTACACATCTAATAAAATAAATTGAGAACTATGTGTGTTAATAAATAAATAAATAAATAAATAAATAAAAAGTCATTAATAATAAATAAAGATGAAAATTAAAAATTGAGAGTTAGATATAGACCAAAATCCAAAATGTTTGGCTTCACAACTCGGATCTTCGACATGGTTGCGTTTAACAACTTTATTAACAAAAATTAATTTTTTATTTAATTAAATGATAATAAAAATAAACACACATGAAATTAATTAAATAAAATTAAAAACAAAAAAATATCACACAAGCTTACTCGATTTATAATCATTTCGTCACATTCCTTTCTCTCTCTTTTTTTTGGATTAACAATCAGTGTCGTCCTTGTATTATGAGCAATTGATTAATCAAGTTCTTAAGCCAATTTAAATGTTAATTGGATTCCTGTATTGAAACAATTAGTTTATTGCGAGTTCTCCATTAGTGATTTAGCCAACGATATTAAATAAATTGTATAACAAAAAAACACGTGTTCTTTGATCTCGTTGAACTAGTTAGTCATGATTTATTCTTTTTTTTTTTTTATTATAGAAAGCAATTAATGAAGTTTTTTAAAAAATTAATATACCTTCAATTTCTAGAATTTTTTCTATCTTCAATTTTTTTTATATAATTTCAATAATTGTTTATGTAATAAAAAAATGAAAATAATAAAAAAGTAAAGGGGTCAAAGAGATAAAAAAAAATGTATCACTTGACTATGCAATTTACTCAATGATGTCAGCAAAATCACTAATATATGGTTCATATTGAACAAATTGATTCAGTACAGGGACCTAATTAAAAGTTAAGTTGAAATAGAAACTTGATTAATCAAAGATATATTACCTTTTTTTTAGTTTTTTTTATTCTAAAAATGTCAAAAGAAAACATAAATTTGTTAAAAAGTATTGAGAAATCATTTTCCATAAATATTAGAGTAAGGATACGAGGTTTATTAGGTCTTTGTTTGGTATTGTGGTTGCGGGTGAGGTTCACCCGCAACCACAAATATTGTTGTTTGGTAATGCTCCAGAAGTAATTTATGTACTGGTAGGGCCCACATCAAATGTGGCTGTGCCACAGGTTTACAAGAAGCAGCTCTTTGCTGCTTCTTGTGCTGAAGAAAACCCATGAACAGTGGAGCATGACTGTGCCATAGTTTTACAAGAATCAGCTCTTTGCTGCTTCTTGTGCTGAGAAAACCCATGAACAGTGGAGCATGGCTCTATTGTTCATGGGTTTTCTTCAATGAACAGTGGAGCATGTCTCGACTGTTCCGGTTCAAAGCTAAAAATGCATTGAACCGGATCCGACCCAACAAAATAAAAAAAATATTATTTATTTTTAATTGTGTTTTATTCAAAAACGAAGTATTAAACATTATTCAATGACACTATATAAATTAGACGGAGATCGCTTGATGACGTAACATTTGCAGAATTTGATCGTAATCTCAATTTTGTTCCTGATTATATTTTACCAGATGTTGTTGCGCTCTTAAAAAATTTGTGAAAACTGTATTCCTTGTCGGATGTATTTCATACGTGATGAAATTGTAGATAGTTTAATGGAACAATAAAAATTATTTTATATAAAGTATGATTTATTTCATGATGTAATAGCAATAGTTAAATTTACAATATTTAAATTAAAAACCATAAATATTAATATATATTTTTTAAAATTATTTTATAACCAAGCACATTAAACTACTTTTTGTTCAACCTTAATTTTAATTATAGTTTTAATCAAACATATATTTTTCCAAACCAACCTCGACTAAAATTAATTTTTATAAAATAATTTTTTTCAAATCATAATCATAATCGCTATCGCAATACCAACCACGAGGTCTTTCTCCACAGCTACTTTCCCCTCTTCTACAGCATTTAATTTATCTATTGCATTTTGAGTAGCCTCATCACTGTCAAATTGTACAAAACCGTAGCAACGTTGCAAGAAAGAATATTGCCATATGAAGAAAACGTGTCGTGTAAAGCTTTGTGATCAATAGCCTTGTCCAGGTTCTGCAGTCCCCAGAACAAAATGCAAGGTCAACGTTGGTCTAAGGCATGAGAAAAGAAAAGCAACAATAAAAACCCACCCCACGCAGGCCCGAGGCAATTTTTTGCCCCAGAATATTACCATCTACCTACAGAAGTCTGAAAATGATCTGTGTGGAGCTTTTCAGATTGGAGAATGAACATCTTACTTCCTAGCATGATGAAAAAGCGTGATTGGTTAAAAGACAGAAAATTTAAAATGTCTATCGATTAATTTTAGAGTAAATTTTTATATTTTCAAAATACAATGTATAAAGAGAACATTTCTCCAAATGTAATAATTTTTATTTTTTATCCCTAAAATATATTTATAAGAAACTCTTAATTTCAAAGTTGTTCAATTAAGACATGTAAAGATAAAAGTGATCATTATCATATTTTTAAAACCTGATCCAAAGATCAACTCGGGGGCAAGACAAGGGTCGCGAGTAGGGAGGGTCAAATCCAAAAATATTTTCTTGAAAAAAAAATCAACAAGTTTTTGATTCAAGTTTTACCTTAGGTCTACCAGGTCAAGGGCGACCTAAGTTTTTGACCAAGTCAATCGTTCCTTCATTTTTCTTAAACCCAGATCGATCCAAGCCTTGTGTTGGTCGGGTCCTAAGTCGACCCATCAACTCGGTATGGGTTTTATAACTAGGGTTATTATATTATTATTAATTTCAACACTCAATAAAAATTTAAAGTAAAAAAAATATCTAATTATTTTTATGTAGTTTTAACAATAAAACATATTAAGGATCGAATAAAAATTTTCTATATTTTATTCTAATTTGTCCATCATCAATTAAAAAAAATGCAAAAATAGTTCTTATACACTATTATCAAACATAATTTTTTCTATCTCTCTTGTTCTATCTTGTTTTCTTTTATCTTTATTATTTTCATCTCTTCCATCCCATGATAATAACTAAATTATACCTAAGCGATTTTAAAGGACAAGTTATTCTCTATCTATCCTATTTTTCTTTCTTAATTTACAATTTCAATATTATTGAGCTATCTCGATTGTCTTTAAAATAGAGCATGTACTAATCACTTAGAATCGGATTCATATGATTTTTTTTAAATTATGATTCTTAACTTTAAATCATAATTTAAAAATTATTTTATATAAATAATTTATGATAAAAATAAGTTAGAATGATTTTGACTTAAGAATATCTTTGGTAGAAATAACTCAAAGAAATTATTTTGAAAAATGAATGTAATATAAGTCTTAATTCATAAGTTAAAAGTTGAAAATATGAACTTTTGAATATTGACTCGATTTTATAACAAGGTTTTGATTTAAGTCAAGTTAAACATAATTTAATTTAATTTAATCAAATTATTCTGCATGAGGATTGATAAGATCCCTTACAGTGAGTGCGATCATTCGTCTGTATTTTTTTTTATTTTTTTTTTGTAAAGAAAAAGGTCATAGAATAAAATAGCTAGGTAGACTGAAAAGGGTGTTCGTCTTTGTAGAATCAAAATCAATTTTCAGTTAAATGTCCACAAAATGCCTATCAGAATATATTGTGGGATTGTTTGTGCTTTATATTTTTCTGAATCTATTCTTTATTAACCTCTTAAGTCTATGTTTAGGGTTATCAAAACTATGACCCACTAATTAACAGGATAGGCACTAGCAGTTCCTCCCAGAAAAAAACTGAAAGGATTTTAACCTATAGCATATCATTTTCTTCGTTTCTTTTACAGGAAACTTCAGCTTTTCAAGTCACTAAAAAGAAGCTTGTGCTGTTCAATCATTAAGCCGTTTCACCGGGATTTCTGTGAACTTTCCCGGTTGATAAACTGGTTACTTGTGAGGCAAACATGAACCAGAAAAGCTCCATTAATCATTAAAATGTCAGAACATCAGCCATGATATAAGAAGGCAGGGAACTACACCAGTAATTAAAATCCCATAGAAAAGAAAACGTACACAAATATTGTAATAAAGGTCACCAAAACATACATCAGGTGTTACACTGCTCAAACTCCTTCCCTCTTGACACAATTTATACCCTAACATACATCCTCATATCATAACCCAGTACAAGTAATTAATTACTTGACAGCAACAAGATTCAATCGGCATTTGATACTTTTGATGGCTTACCCATGTTTCTGTAACAACTACTAGCTTTGTTATTTTCTTGGGCATTAGAGGAAGGAGGAGTACCGCTGGGAGAGCTGAAAGCAGAGACAAAACAATCAAGCATCATGGTCTTCACCAACCTCTTCTCTTTTGGAAATACACTTCCATTCTTGGGCTTGAACCATGTTTCTTTCTCGGCTCTGGCTATTTCCTCGCTTGGGTCCTCTTTGTCTCTGTTCACTTCCACACCAACAGGCTCCATGTTCTGTATCTCTGCTTTGCTTCCTGAGCGCACACTCTCTCTGCTTCTTAGAAGAACTGTGTTTGTGCAAGTAGATGTCTATGTTCTGTTAACTACATGAGCCTCTAAGGTGTGTTGGGGCTTATATGCTAAGCTGTAAATGATGGCATCTTTTTTAATTCTCCTTCTTGTTGAAATTCCACCATGGGGAGAGATGCTTGCAAGTGAAGAATTGAATTAGTTTTATGACACGTTGATTTCTTATTTCCCTAATTTGCTGGTATCTTTATTTTGTTCCTTTTGCTAGTCAGGAGTGCTTTCTTTTATTGTAAATTATCAAAACTTAAGGTGAAAAAACATCATAGGTTTTTCTTCTTTTTTTTGCGCCAAAGGAGATAAGGTGATATGGTAAAAGAAAAAATTAAAAGAAAAAATGGGTCATTGAGGACACATCGAGAATTCGTTTCTTACATACTCAGTATACCGTTAAAAAAATCTCTACGAAACGATTCTAATTACACCTTGAAAAAATATTAAACAAGGTTGTAATTAACTCTGAACAAAAACTCTAATAAATTATGACCATGTTTGGTAGTTTTTTAAGGTATGGTTAGAATTGTCTTGTCGAGATCTTTCTAACAGTACTGAGTATCTCAAAAACAAAGCTCCAAAGTGTTCCCAGTGATCCATTTTTTTCTTGGCCATTAGATTTTAAATTTCATTTCTTTATTATTGGATTTTCATAAAAATTTAGATTGATTTGTAGCGATTAATTAATTTGATTGAGAAATAACTTTTGAAACAATCGCTATTTTTAATAGCGACAATGTATAACCACGGTTTTTAATACCAAGTTTGTTTAAACTATTTTTTAAATATTTTTCTAATATATGTTATTATTTAAAAACTTGTATTAAACTATGATAGAATTATAAAATACCTAAAGATAAAGAGAGAATAATAAAATGCCTTGTGTGCCTAGGTGCGTTTCACACTGTCGCCTTCATTTGTTGTGAACAGACTTTTGACCACGACTGAATATATTTTGAAATTTTGACCCCGACAGTTCAGAATTCAGATCATAAAAGAAGCTGTAAAATAATATTAATGGAATAGCTGCTAACTAAATTCCAATCACAGGACTCTGTCGTGGAAAGATGATGATGATGGGTCAAAAGCCATTCTGGAATTGATTACAATTCAAGGGAATTTATGATGGTCTCAATGAGTAGCAGTCCTTTGTAATGATGCTCAGAATAATTAAGCTGCAGGTGCTTGCTTGTGTACTGCCTTGATTTCTGGAATGTAATAAATCTGTGATTTTTTTTCAAAAAATAGCATAGTTTAGTAAGAACTTTGGGAGAAAGATATACGTTGGAAAAAAATAAAGCATTGTTTGAATATAACCGTCTTTATGAATATCATTTTTGCAAGCAATCATTATTCCTTTTAGCAGCAGTTGTGTAGTGATGTTTCAAAATGTATGTATTTTGTAAATTAATTAATTTAAATAAAAATCAATCTAGAATTTTATAAAAATATAATTGTTAAAAAATAAGATTTAAGATCCATTAATCAAAAAAGATACAGAAGATAAAGTGATATTATGACATGAGAGATAAATGATGGAAGAAAAAAAAAGAATAGGTCATTGGGAATACTGAGGCTCTGTTTTTTATGCACCAAGTACTATAAAAAGGATCTCAACGAGACGATTCTAACTACAACTTGAAAGACTACCAAACGAGGTCATAATTAGCTCCGAACAAAATCCCTAACCACTTACGACCTCATTCGATGGTCTTCTAAGATGCTATTAGAATCATATCACCGAAATTTTTCTAACGATATTGAGTGTATAAAAAACGGAGTACTGAAGTGTCCCCAGTAACTCATTCTTTCTTCAATCTTTCTCTCTCATGCCACATCAACTTATCTTCTCTTTTTTTCTTGGCTATTGGATCTGGAATCTCAATTTTTTGCCATTGGATCTTTATAAAATTTTGAATCGACTTTTGTACATATTAAATAATTTGAATGAGATATGAATTTTGAAACAATTGTTATTCTCAATAGTGGTTGTGTTTAAATGATGTTATTTCTCTAATACTTTTTTACTTGTCTTATTTCCTAATTTTGTTTTATTAAATTGTGTTAGAATGGTAAAAGACCTTAAATTTGTTGAAAAATTGATTACTAGTAGTATTTAACACTGGTAAACAATCACGCTACATCTTGGGTTAGGTGAAAAAAAATTAATGTTAAAAAAAATGCCTAGGTGATGATAACATTTTTAAAAGAGTAATAAAAATCTAGGACCCGGGTTATTCATTCAAATGAGTTTAATAATCTTGGTTAATTCAATAATATAATTAAAAAAATCAAATGACAAAAAAGCCAATGACCAATAAAACAAAATGAACACATGTCAATATTAAGAAAATATACTCTCTAAATATTCTTAAAAGGTGTAATGATTAGTTGATAACAAATTAGCAAAAATTGAATGAGAATAAGAGAACCTCATAAAGAGAAAAATAAAATAAAAATTTGAAGCTTAATTACTAGTAAATCAATGTGAGGGACAAACTAAAAAAAAATCATTTTTAAAAAAGGATAAAAAAACCTAACTCGAGTAGTGCGATTGTAAGACCAGGATAATCTCATATAAAAAAATTGAATAAAACAATGGCGATCAGCTCTTAAGCAAACTAAATGACGTAAGGCAAAATTGAAAAAAAAATCAATTAAAAAATATAAAAAAAAACATGAGTTAACTTGACTAACTCGTAAACAAGGATATAAGATTGGGATAAACTTATAAAAAAAATGCGAAAGAAATCATGAAGTTCATGGCTAATAACCTAATATTGAATGATGAAATTGAAAAAAAAATCAATGTCAAAAAGAAAAAAAAAATAAAAAATGGAAACCTGAGTAAACCCAAGTTACTTTAAGCACACATATGACATATGGTGATGTTGATATTTTCGCACACAAAAAATTAAGAAGGAAAAGAAAAGGGGTCAATATTCAATGTCTCTTCTCAGAGCCTGTTTTGGAGTGTAGAAGAAGTTGTGTTTCAAAGTGTTTTCCGCTTAGAAATACATTAAAATAATATTTTTTAAAATTTATTTTTGAAATTAATACATCAAAACGATTCAAAAACACTAAAAAATATATAATCTTAAAAATAAATAAATAAATAAATTTTGAGCAAATAATTTTATTGTCACACTGTCAATTGCCCCGTTAATTATTAGGGGAGGCAGAAGAGAAGATGCCCAATGTATATATCTATCCCTCCTTTCTTCTTGGCAAAAACATCCTTGTGTATTTGTGCATTATGTCCCACTCTTTCTCGTTCATGATCATGGACTCCTTTGTTACAGGCTATAAATTAACAATAAACTAAAAGGCATCAACTTTTTACTATGCAAATCCATAGTTAAAGGCTGATTTTAGCTTTTGGTGGATAAAGTATTATCCCTCAGGTCTAGGAGTATGATGGTATTTTTCATAGGACATATTGATCATTACTTGAAAGGAAGGAGCTAGATGGTAATTATGTGTTTTATTTGACAGTGATTACTTAATTGTCTTTAAAAGACAAAAAAATACTCGCTTGGGTCAAGAGGCTTTTAAGTCTTTGACTTTATTTTTAAACGAGTAAATTACTTTATTACTCTTGAAAATTAAAAACAAGTGTCTTTGACTTAGGGGATCTTTTGTCATTTACATTGGTCATTTGGTGGTTATTGGGTGTCTTTGGGGGCATTAATTTGATAAATAAAAAATAAAAAATAAAAAGAATCGGATAAATAGTGTTAGCCACCTTCGGACGGCGCATGTGGCATCGTCTGATGGCTAAAACCATGATTCTAAGGTGGCTTTCGAAGCATCTCAGTGTCCTATCCATAGATCAACAACGCGTGTAGCACCATGACGACTAGTGTGACACTTATGACCTTTTATTTTATTTTTTCTTTTACCCTCTCTCCTATTTGATTTTCATGTTGGAATTAAAAAAATCAAATCAACCCCTAAAGTTTGTTGTACTTAAGATTGCATCCATATTCTCTTTATTATAATTTTTAAAATTTAGAATACTTTATGAAATTAAGGGGTTATTTTAATTTCATCAATGTTCTCTTTGTTGCAATTTTTTAATTTAGAATAGTTTATTAAATTAAGAATTATTTTCAATTTCATCCACAATTTATATTTTCATCTACAAATTTAGTTCATATTCTTTTAATTGGTATTTTTTTTTTAATTTTAGATGGTTTTGGCAAATTTGTTTTTTTTACAATTTCATCATTCTTTGGTTTTTTTTCTGTCAAATTTAATTCTTTTTTTATTGTTGTTTTTTTTACCTTGTAAAATGTTTTTAGATTGATTTATGTATTATGTATTATTATTATTATTCTTATTTCTTCTTCCAACATTTAATTAGTTGGATGTTTAGCTTCTTAGTTGAGTTCGAGTCTAAATTTAAGGGTTTGCGGGTTTAAGAGATTAACCCTGATTTACAAAATTGACACAGGTTTCTTTGGTTTTTTTTCTTTTTTTTAGCTTTTTTTCCCATCCTCCAGCATTTTGTTATTTTTTAATTCACTTTCTATGATATTTTTTTAGTCATTTTAAAAATAACACGGGTTGTCTTGATTTTTTTTTTTTATCTTTGTTGAATTTATCTTTTTTGAATGAATTTTGTCTAAAATTGAATTAAATTGATTGATTTCATCCTCCAACATTTAATTTTTTAGGTGTTGAGCTTCTAGGTTGAGCCCGAGTCAATAATTTAACAGATTGCGAATTTAAGAGTTTAACCCGGGTTTACGGGTTTGATTGGTTTTTTTTCTTTTTTAAGCTCTTTTTTTTATATATATGTCATCATCTAACATTCTTTTTTACTCTCTTTCTATAGGATTTATCTTTCTTTTTAAAATAACAAGGGTTGCCTTGAGTTTTTTTCGGTTTTTGTTAAATTTTGCTTCTTTAAAAGGAATTTTATTTTTTAATTAAATTAAATTTATTGTTTCATCCTCTAACATTTAATTTGTAATTATTGTTTTTTAGGAAATTGATATTCTTTATTTTTTTTACCTTTTCGTTCTGTAGAGTTATCCTGATATCATATCTCGAGTTATGGATTTAACATGTTTATCAGGTTTGACTCGGACTTTATTTATTGCTTTTTAATATTTTTGTTTTATCTCGAGTCAATGATCAAAATCTTAGATTTTTTTAAAATAAAACAAAATTACATCCTCTTGATATATTTTCTACAATAAAAAAAATAGATATGCGGCATAGCACGGGCCACCTATCTAATATTTATATATAAAACAAAGAATTTCTTTGCTTTTGTAATTTTATTTATTTATTTATTCAGGAAATTAGTCTTTCACCTAGTCTTTAGGTCTTGGGGAAACCTTCTTTCCGACGTCTTACTGACTTATTATTTCACTTTGTAATTTTATCTATTTATTATAGAATAATGATTTAATTTTTTATATAAAGTAATTATTTTATAAAATCAAGAATTTCTTTTAATACATATTAAATTTCTGATTTATAAGATTTTTAGGCTAGATTATTAGAATTAATCACGTGATTTGTATATTTTTATTTTTTTATTCAAATAGAAGATTTTTATTTGCAAATTACATGATTAATTTTGATGTAACTTTAAGTTTTTATGCAAAAAATAGATTAGAAACTTAACATATTTAAAAATAAAATTAATTTAATTGAAATTGTAAAAATATGAAAAACTTAGAGTGTGTTTGGTATTGCGGTAGCTGTTGTGGTTGTGGTTTGAAAAAAGTTGTTTTATAAAAAGTACTTTTAGTTGAGGTTGCTTTGAAAAAATAGGTGTTTAGTTAAAACTGTGGTTGAAATTGAGGTTGAAGAAAAAGTAGTTTAGAGGCTGTTTGGGAGTGCTTTTCAAAAGCGCTTCCGAAAAAATTTGAATATTTTTTTTTTTGCTTTAAAGTAATATGTTTTTGATGTTTTCAAATCATTTTGATGTCTTGATCTCAAAAATGATTTTTAAAAAATAAAAAAAATATTATTGGCACACTTTTCTGAGTGAAAAGCACTTTGAAAAGCAACCGCAACCACACTCCCAAACACCCTCTTAATGTGTTTGGTTAAAAGTGCTTTTGAAATTGAGGTTATAAAATAATTTTATAAAATATATATATTAATATTGATGGTTTTTAATTTAAATATTGTGGATTTAACTATTGTTATTACATCATGAAATAAATCATACTTTATATATATAAAAAATTATTGTTCCATTAAACTATCTACAATTCCATTACGTACAAAATTCATCCGACAATAACTACAAAATTAGGTAAAATATTATCAGGAATAAAATTGAGATTATAGTACAAGTAAATTTAATTCACCTTAAACTAATTTTTAAAAAAAAAAAAAAAAATTGTTGTTCACGTTCGATGCGAGTGAAATTAATTAACCGCACCGATTAAAAAAAAAAACAAACATTCAGTGAACAGTGGAGACATGCATTCACTGTTCAGGGAACAGTGGAGCCATGCATCCACCGTTCACCGAACAGTGAAGCATGGTTCTTTTCTTGTAACGTGCAGGAAGCAGCGGCTCCTAGCTGCTTCCTTTTTTTTTGCGTTTCAAATGCAGTATTTCATGGGCCCCATGTACAGTAATAAGCATTTGTTAATTAACCAAACTGTTTGCAATTTGGCCCCAGAAATGTGGACGCCACCATGTAGCCAAACGGGTTCTTAATCTGTTATAAAAAATAAAAATATATTAACCCGTATTAACTTGTTTATCAATTCACTTTTTTAAGTTGGTGTGAAAAAAAGGGTGGCGGTATAATGTTAGTAGGAGGCCCTGAATTCTGGCAAAGTATTGAGATTCTGTCACATGACTCGAATTTGTTTGTTACTTCAACTTTATATGAGAAAGCCGTCAACGCCGTTGATTTAGAGTTCTATTAGCCTGTTAGTTTGAAACTAGGTTATTGGTTTGTATTGCGTTTTAAGTTAGATTAATTTTTTTTTAATAAAAAAACTTATTCAAGCATTGCAATATATTTTTTAATAATTTTTTTAATCATAAATTTAAAATATGATGCACGTTGGTTGATATTTAAAAAAAATTATTGATACAACGATATATTAGATGATATTTTTTTTCAAATATTGAGAAGCAGTATATTGGATCTACCTAGGTTAACCTGTCAAATTTGCGAACCATGTCATAAAATCGTAATAACTCTATAAAAAAATCAAAATAGATTATGAAGGTCAATTCTTAATCAACCTAATATTGAAGAATGAAATTGAAAAAAAAATTATATTAAAAAATAGAAGAAAACAAATACCCAAGTCAACCTGGATTAATTTATCAAACCCTCAACCCAGATCATAAGATTCAGATAAGAAAACAAATAAAAAAAAATATGAAGTTTTATTTCCAACAGATCCAATGTTAAAAGTAGAAATTGAGAGGTAAAAAAAAACCTGCATCCATGAGATCAAGATAACTCCACTTAAAAAAATAAAAAAAAATTATGATTTCCAAACAACTTAATATTGAAAAATCAAGTTGAAGACAAAAACTAAAAGAAGAAGAAGAAGAAGAATAAGTTGTTGGTGGGTGAGATTGAAAAAAAAAATTAATTAAAAACGAATCCAAAAAAATAAATCAGATTAATTCAAGTCAACCTACAAAATCCGTGACATGAGTTATGAGATCGGGATAACCTCATAAAAAGCAAATAAAAAAAATTACAAAGTCATATTTAAAAAACATTCAATTAAAAAAGGATTTAAAAAAATAAACAGAGTCAATCGGGTTAACTTGTCAAACCTGTGACCTAGATCATAAGATTGAGATGACCCCACATAAAAGAAAATTAAAAAATAATTATGAATCCCAATTTTCAACCAATTCAATGTTAAAATATGAAATTGAAAAAAAAACGATTAAAAAAAGGGGAAAAAAACAACTCGAGTCAACCCAACTTAGCTTGTTAAACCCATAACTTAAGTTATGGCATCAAGATAAATTCATAGAAAATATATCAAGAAAAATTACAAATCCCCACTTCTAAAAGCATCTCAAGGGGAGATGCTATTTTGAAGAGCTAAATTGATAAAATAGCATTTTGAATAGTATAAATAAAACTTTTTTTTTTTACAATGTATACTCCAATGAGAAAATGTCATTTGAAAAGCCAATTGTAATGGAGTAGGAGAAATAAGTGTCTTATCTTTTCTTAATGAGTTTGATATCATTTTTTTCACATGACTACATTTAATTGGTTTATTTTTTTGTTAGACCCACTTTGTTAGTTTTGATTTCTTTTGAGAGATATGTAGGAATAATATTTGTGGAAGAGAAAATGCATTTTGACATTTTGTTTAGTATTCCCTTTGGAGCATATAAAATAAGCATGAAAGAGTCAAAATAATATTTTTTTTAATTTTTAGCTTTTTATTTAGCACATCTCTAGAGTTGCTCTAACAAATCAAATGTTTAAAGTTTGAATTTAAAATAAAAAAAAATCAAAACTGTAAGGCTAGTATATAACATAACAGCAAGAAATAAAAAAAAATGAAGTACAATTTCTAAAACAATTTAATATTAAAAAAAATTAAGGAAAAAAAAACTATGTTGTTCAAATATGAAATTAAAAAAAAAACTAAAAACAAATAAATAAAAAAAACACCCAAAATACTATTTCAATTAATAGGATTTTATTAATATATCTAATGTAATTTAACCATCCTCTTGTGTTTTATGTTTGAGAGCATCGTGCCACTATTATTTCTTTCTTTTCTTTTCTTTTCAAGGGTCATTATTGAATTATTTTGTAGCTGGGGAGTCGCGTTTTCTTTCTTAATTTTCCAACCTTTTCTTCTATCATGTATTAATAAATTGGTATAATTATATAAAAAAAAAACCTTGATCATATTTACACTTCCTTTTAAGAATTTAATTTTAAATCATGTAATTTAATATATTTATAATAGTTTACATCATCAAGTTGACAAGTCAAAAAAAAATTAAAAGGAAATATCTAATTATGTACATAATTATTATTATATTTAATTTAATATTTAAATAGCTAATATTACAACTTTTCCATTCAAATAAAAATACCCTAACCACCAGCCACTTAACCCAAAAAAATCTTTTATTGCTTCCTTGGAGTCCTATTACACTCATAACTCCCTCTCTACTTCTTTCACCTCCGTGCCTTTCCAACTCCAAATTTCCTTCTCTGCTCTTGTGATGCTCAAGTTTCCAGCAACAATCCTATTTTCACCATCATCAATCTTGTTGCTCCCAGACTCAATCAATGAATCACGTGATTGCCCCCTTTTTCTTTTTCTTTTTATTGTCACTCACCTTCTCATGAGTCCCTTTTTATTGGGACTAAGGGGTTTGCTCCCTCTTAGGTCTCAGGTTCGAACCCCTGTGGTTGCTCATATGATGGCCACTCGGAGGCTTACATGGTCGTTAACTTCAGGCCCGTGGGATTAGTCGAGGTGCGCGCAAGCCGGCCCGGACACCCACGATAATCTAAAAAAAAAAAAAAAATTAAACAGCATCTATTCTCATAATTCATTTAATTTGACTTGAAACCCCTTAGTTGATTCGAAACAGCTCGAAAATCACTAGAGGAAGATCTTTCAGAATTAGATCCATATTCACCACGATGATGATAATGCTCACTCTCACCATCAATCATAACATTACAGTCCTGAAGAGTTAGGATTAGGATTACATTCCACTTCATCCCTAGTTTGTCGATCATCATGCAAAACTGTAAAACTAGGTTGGGGTTCGTGGACATGGTGATCGAATTCGGGTAAACACGCGGCGGTTGACGGTCATCTTCAAATTGATGAGAAACCCAAAGCAATTCAGTGAAGTGAGGAAGGTCCTGGTGTGATTGTTGATGGTGATAGTTATTGTGAATTTGGGGATGATTGGGGTTTTACTGTCCCGTCACTGAATTTAGAATTTAATTTTTCCAATTGAAAATCTATCGTTGAGTTAAATATATCATAATGATAATGCTGGCAAACTGTCACTGAACCTTGTTGTTGACATGAACGACCTGTAGTCTTTTTATACAAAGCATTCATATGTGGTATGTCAATCTCATATTTTGTGCAAACAGATTGCACATTTGCAAGGAGAAGATCAAATCCGGCATCTCTCAAAGTTCAAAGCAATGTTTTAGTAGTTACTACAAGATCCATTGCATTTAAGATGTCAAGAGATTTTTGCTGCAAAACTCGACAAAGTAAATCAGTAATCCCCATTATTTTATGCATCAAATATAAGATGAATATAAATTCAAAAGATTTCATCACAATCAAACAACCACCGGCTTCTCCACGTATAGAGTTAGAAGATCCTTCTTGAACCATAATTTCAAGCACAGTAATAGTTGCACCAAATATATCTATTAAACTGCAAATAGAATCAAAATGAGAGTTCCAGCGAGTAGTTCCACTTCGATGTAAATTACCGATTTGATTAGCCCCTCTACCAGTCTCACGTTCTCCAGTAGCTACCATATGTGCAATTTCTATAGCCTGAGCATCATGTAACTCGGTATGACGTTTGGGAGAAGCACTAATAAGATTGATAATGGTTGTCAATTTTGAGAAAAATAACCAAATAGAAATCTCATTTCAAGCTGCTGCAACTAACCAAATAGAAAAATCAATTACAATATCAATTAAAATTTTATTATGATCGATCCCCAACTATAACATCAATTTAAATGTCACAGTTATAATATATGACATCATTTAAATATCTTGATTCTCAATAGTGATATGCAGAAAAAGTGTGTTATATCGCCATAACTTTTTTGAAATTTATTATTCTATCTTAAAAATAACTAAGCTAATTTTATAATTTATCCAAAAAGCAACTACTATAGTTGGTTTCTGGACTTATTTTGCGAGATGTAGGTTTGTTTTGGAGTATGATAGATGCTTTTTAAAGTGTTTTTTTTAATATATTAAAATAATTTTTTATTTTTAAAATTTATTTTTGATAAATTACATCAAAATAATCTAAAAATATTAAAAAAACTTAATTTTAAAATAAAAATTTTAAAATTTAAAGAAAATCCTAAACTTTCCTACTATAGTACCGTCAACCTTTTAAAAAGGGATTGTAATAGAGTTTTGTCTTCTCCTTGTGCTTCCTCTACATCACTTTTCTTACTTAATAGCTAATGATGATGATAAACCCTTGGAAACAACAACTTTAACAAAGAAGAAAAACCCCATTGACTGGAAATCAAGCTAAATTTTTCTTTGATTGGAAAGTGTTTTCCGTTGACCAACTTTCTAATGGCAAACAAACACATGAAAGTTTGGAAAGTGGTTTCCCGGAAAGTGAATTCCAAGAAACAAACATAGCCTAGAACTTGCTTTCTTTCTTTTTTTTATTATTATTATTATCCTACCTGGGCTACAGCCCAATGGAGCCTGGAAAGTGGTTTCCCGGAAAGTGAATTCCAAGAAACAAACATAGCCTAGAACTTGCTTTCTTTCTTCTTTTTTTTATTATTATTATCCTACCTGGGCTACAGCCCAATGGAGCCTTGTGAAAGGCTCCGCCCTTGGTTAGGGTTATAGGAGAATTGGGGGTTTTATAGGGAGAATTGTGAAAATGATGACGGAGGATGAGGAGGTGTTTGTGGGTTGATTTTGTTGAAAAAGTTGAGAGTTTTTTGTGTTTGGTTGTGTAGAGCTTGTAATTCATGAAATTGAAGACTTAAGAAAGATAGTGTGAGATATGTCCATAGTTTTGAAACCCGACCCGGGACTCGGCCGACCTGGGGTGGAACCGGGCCGGTTGATAAAAAAATAGGATAAGCCATGACCCAGTGTGACCCGGTCGACCCGGCGACCCGGTTGACCCGGCAAAACCCGGTCAAAAACTCAGTTGACTAACTTTTTTTTTACTAAAACAACGTCGTTTTGAATTTTTTTTAAAATAGGGATTGACCCGACAGACCCGGTGACCCTGTCAAAACCCAGTGACCCGGTCAAAACCCGGAACCCGGGCCTTGGACCGGGCCGGGTTTAAAAACTATGGATATGTCGATAGTTTGTGAGTTGATTTCGAAGAAAGATTTAATTGAAATTATATATATATTTTAATTATATACCTATTTATTTATAAATTTTTAAAACTAATGGACTTTCCTCAAATCTAATTTTGTATAGTCAAAAAGATTTTAAGACCTAATTTTATCTAAGTTAATTGAACTTTTTTTTCAAAAAAAAAAAAAAACTTCGGGTAAAAAAAACAAATGGGGGTAATGGGTTCGATGTTCGAGGAAAATACAACTCAGAAAATCAAACAATTATTTCATTTCAGGTAGAGAATTTGAAAAACAATCGTTGAAGTGAAGATCACACAGCCCAGTTGAAGTAGCCGCCAACTAGCTCTGCACTCTATTTTGATACTTATCTACTCTATTGCCAGCATGCCCTTTTTTTCTTTTTCCTTTTGCCTTTCATTTTCACTTTCAAGGCTTTTCCAAGTTTGGGCATTCAGAGTTAATTTGTTATTTTTCCTTTTCGACGTGGCTTATAATTGCTGTGAATCCGGCAGGATTTACCCAGTTGAGAAAGCGGTCACCCGCGATGAGCCTCCGGCTCTGGTAAGCCGGAGAAGCGTATCATAAACCATTAAAAAGGACAGCCACCATACATCAAAAGGCAAAGAAGTAAAGTAAACAATCAATAATCAAAACTACTTTTAAATCAAACTAATTAATTACAACTTTCGAATAAATATAAACCATTCTGTTCTCCCTGTCCTGTTCCTTCCTCTGCCCAAACCCACTTCTCCTTGAGCCACGGTTATCATCACTGATTACAGAACAGTTATTCTAAATAAACTGAAATCACAACAAAAGTAATACCAAGAACAAGAATAACAAGCTATACATCTGATATTTTAGGCTGGTGTGACTCTTGCGAGACAACAATAACTACCCCTGCTCTGTTCTTGGTGTTTAGAACAAGGAAGACAACAGGAGCCACAAATTGCAGAGGCAATAGAGTCAAACATCATGCTTTTCACTAACCTCCTCTTCTTTGGAATCAAGCTATCATTTTTTAGTTTAAAACAAGGGTCTTTCTTGGATTTGATCGCTTCCCCGCTAGCTGGACTGTTCTTCACTTCCATCTCTGCCTCCTCCTTTTCCTTCTATTTTTCCTTCTTTTTTAATTCTGTTTTCTTCTGGCCGTGGCGTGGGCTTTTTATATGTTTAAAAACATGATATAAAAAAAAACACCCAATCAGAGAGGGCTGCTTGCGAATCAAGTATCCCATTAGCTTAAACATCTCCAGAAAATATCAAATTAGAGCGTTTCCCTGATGCCTTTTCTTGTTAATAGACTGCTCCCACCCACATGTCTTCCTACATGAAATTCCAGGAACATTCGCAACGACAGCTGGTGGGTGTGATTTTGTGTAATTTTTTCTCTCTCTTATCAGCAACTGATGTCATTGTTTTTTTTTTCTTGAATTATGAGAAACATTTGCTATAGTAGTGAGTCGGTCGCGGGAATCCAACATGAAATAAATCACAATTTTATTATTATTTTGCAATGCAATTAAATCAGAATAAGTTCTGCGGAAAAGTAGTGGAGGTGATTGCTTGTTTTTGGATATATGAGGTTGACCAAGAGGCCCTGTATGTGTGTGAGTGAAGGATGTATTTAAGAAGTGGAGGCATGGACGAGTTTCACTTTCCAATTTTACCAGATTATTATTATATTCTAAAGCAACTAAAAGGTGGTAAAGCAATTCCTTTAGCAAAACTATTGTACCTCTAGACTAACATCAGGAAAAAATCTTTTTTTTTTAAAGTAAAAAATATTGAACAATGATTACATTAGACTTGAATTCAAATTATCTTTAACTTACACTTTTTATCTTTTCATTATGATTTTTTAGTATTTTAAAAGATATAAAATATTATTTAATATTAAAAAGTGGATGGCATATATTATTCATATGGATGCATCTCGCTACAAGTCGCACTCTTCAAACAAAGTGAGTGTGAAGTTGTTCGGCGGTCAAGTGTCGGTTTTCAAAACAGCATTTGAATCTTTACGGTGGCCCTCCATCCTTAGGTAGCGTGTGTGACCAACAAATCTCTAATTTTGCACCAACGATCGTTTTTTTTTTCTCGATTTTCACATCTGACCCTACACATTTTCAAAAGCCCTTCAATTTTTTTCTTTTAGATTTGATCCCTGGTTTTTTAATTATTATTTATTCCAAAATTCAAAAGCCCTTCAATAAAGGTTTTGAATCTAAGAATGATTTTAAGATGGTTTTTTAGAGTGATGTATTTATACTCTTTAAGAGTGGTATGTTTATAATAAAGGGGTATTTGTGTGATGATGTTTTTAAAATAAATATAATGACCATTGTAACCAATGATAAGAACAAAAATATGAATGCCTCTTCTTTTTATGTGCTTGGGTCTTGTTATGTATGGCATGTCATGTTAGGTCATGTGAATTATAATACATTGTAAAAGTTAATAAATCATGAATTATTACCAAGTATGATTTTTTTAGAAAAATCATAAGTGCAAAATTTATGTAGAATCAAAATTCACAAAACATTTTTTTCAAACAATTGAAAGAAACAATGAATCTCTAGACTCAATCCACTCAGATATTGGTGATTTAAAGTTTGTGCAAACTAGATATGGAAAAAAAATTATATTACTTTTATAGATGATTGTACAAGGTATTGTTATACTTATTTGTCTAGGAGTAAAGATGAAGTTTTTGAAATGTTTATACATTACAAGAATGAGGTTGAAAATCAACTTAATAAAAAGATAAAGGTAATAAGAAGTAATAGAGGTGGAGAATACAAAACAATATTTGGTGAATTATATTTCCAAAATGATATTATCTAACAAACTATTACTCTTGATTCACCACGATAAAATAACATTGTGGAATATAAGAACCAAACATTAAAAGAAATAATGAATGTCATGTTGATAAATTCAGGAGCACCTCAAAACTTATGGGGAAGGCAATTCTAACTGTCAATTATATTCTTAATATAATACCCCATAAAAAGTTATAAAAGATATCATATAAATTGTGGAAAGGTAGAAGACCTCTTACAAATACCTAAAAGTGTGGGGGTGTCTTGTAAATGTAGCAATACTTGGTTCTAAAAAGGTTAAGATAAGACTTAAGACTATGGATTATGTATTTATTTGATATGCATATAAAGATACTTCTTTTATAATAATAATGTTTTTATCAATTCGGTAATTATATGAAAGGTTTGTATATACCTAAATTTAATATGTTCATATTCAATATAAACGGCAATAAAATTAAAATACAAATTGGAATAAATATTAAGACACTTTGATTGGATCAATGTGGTTAATATTTGACCAAATATTTCAAGGATTATCTAAAGGAGAATAAGATTCTCTACACCTTTTAAAACACTACATCCAAATGAAATATATTACCAATGCTAAAACATTGGATGTTTAGCCTGAATCTTAAGAAACAAAAAATCCCTATAAATTTGGTAGGACATGTCATGCATCAATGAGATAAAGACCTCTCATGGAAGCTGTGAATGACATATTGCTCATAATTAATGAGCTTGTCATTTACTTGGAAGTATATGATATTTATTACAATAAATGACTTGAAGCTATGGACTTCATATACTAACCAAGTTTGGAACTTGGTTGATCCATCTAAAAGGATAAAACCTAATAGATCTAAGCAAGTCTTTAAGTGAAAGACTAATATGAAAGACAATGTATAAATATACAATACAAGCTTTAAGGAGTAGGAATATCTAATCTTGATGGTATAATTAACATATTTGATTTCATAAAAAAATGTAGATAAACCTTGTATATACAAAAAGTTAATGAGAGTGGTATTTTTTTCTAATATTATATGTAGATGACATATTATTGTTAAAAATGACATATCTTTACTTTAATCAAGTAAAGTTTTGGTTGTCCAAGAGTCTCTTCATAAAAAAAATAGGAGAAGCAACCTATATATTGGATATGAAGATCTATAGAGATAGATCTAAAAAGTTGCTTAGATTGTCCCAATCCATGCATATGGACTAGATACTAAAATAACTTAGCATGAAAGAATCTAAGATTTTTTATTTATTTTGCATGGAACACCTCCCTCCAAATACATATGTTTTAAGACACAGATTGAGAGAGATATGATGGAAATGGTATCCTATACTTGTCTATAAGATCCATCAATGGAAAAGATAAGCTAGAAGTTCAAAATTATTTGAATTAAGATTTTTTCAATGAAATGTTGAAAAAATAATGAATACCAGTTAGTAAATATTTTATTCTAAATGGTAGTAGCTCCTGAAGTTGGAAGAGTTCCAAACAAGAGAGCACAATCTGATTCTACAACTAAATAAGAGTACACTACTATGTTTGAGGAAACAAAGAGGTTATTTGGATCAAAAAGTTCATCAATTAACTAGGTTGGTTCCTAGCATTGTTGATATAGTTGCCTTGTATTGTGATAACAATAAAGACATTGCATAAAGCAAAGAACCAAGGTCTCATCAATTATCCAAACAGGTACTTAAAAATTCCATTTGATTTGATAAATCAATGAAATGAAAGATGTAAAGATAGAATGAGTACCCACAAAAAAAAATCTAGGAGATCTTCTTACTAAGTCACTATATATACAGAAGCATTAATGCTACATGGAGCAATATGATATTAGATATATAAGCGGTTGACTTTAGTGTAAGTGGGAGATTGTTAGTTTAATATGCCTTATAGACAATCTATTGGTTACACATGGTATTATTATATTCATATAAATACATATTTATTATTAATAAAGGCTTAATTTATCTTTAATATTTATTAATATTTGATTTATGAATCTAGAGTAAAGTTAAAGTCCATGGAACAAAAATATTTTGCAAAGAAAATTATAAAGTTGTTATAATTATGAGATTCCTATTGCATCAAAACATTGTTTTAAAATGTTCCCGATCGATACTCTTTTAAATATTGGACATTTATTATAGCCGTAACGATTGATACATATTATGTTATTTCTTTTATAAAACAAAGTAGTTGTTTTCATAAGTTGAGGTATAAGGTATACCTAAAACTAATATGTAGGTGCTTGTCATATGACATGTACAATGAACTGGCCCAAATGAGAATTTCATATGGAGAAACCACTTATGTCTATGGAAAGGCTCACGTGACAGTTGTGTAAGTGATTATTATACTTGAGATCACGAAGTTATCTTAATTTGGAGAATGTTATGCTTTGATCTTATTACATGTTATCTTAATCGAGGTAATGAAGGGGCAAACATTGGGTATAATATGAAATATATGAAGGTACTAGAGTGATCAAAAAAGGATTCATCACCCGAGTGAATTAGGGAAAATGTCCCATCGTTCTTAAATAATATTGACTAAGAAACCCTTGGTCAAGGTGGAATGAGATTTGAAAAGAGTATCAAATTTTATTCAAATGATCAATGACTATTATATAGAGAACAAACATGATTTAACATGGCAAATATACTTCATGCTTTAATGTTAAATTATAACATTATTGATGAAAATATATTAATTACATTAAGAAATCGGTTCTTGAAAGGTTAAGTCAAACCACTAATGACTTTTCTAATATTTTAGGGATCATGACAAGTTGCTAAACGATGCACCCGATCTTCAAATGTAAATTTATCGATTGTTAAACCGATAATAAATTAAATTATTTAATTCTATTTAATTATAATTATAATTTATATTTGAGCTAATATATTAGGAACCTAATGGGTCACACACATTAAGAACCATTAGTTAGAAATTATACTAAGATGATTTAATTAAGTATGACTTGATTAAAATATGTTTTAGAAATTAAGGACTAGAATATAATTAATACAAGGATTATATTTCTAAACCTAGAAAAATCAAGTAAGGACTTGATTGAGTTAATTTTTAAAATTATCATAAATTAATATATGGATATTATTCAGGGGGCAATTTGATATTTTACCAATTTATAGGGTTTTTCAAATTTCTCTATAAATAGTAAGTTATCCCTCTTATTTTTAAGTGGTTGTTTGTTAGACAAAAAAAAAACTCGTAAGTCACATAATAGAAAATTAGCACTTTAGACATAACAATCCATCTTTTCTAAATAGGAATTTAGGAGATTTCTCACTAGTAGTTCGTATGGATTACCGTTGGAGGTCGGACAATTAGATGGGTTATGATTTGTGACAACCAACATTTAAAGAATTATTCAAAGCCGAAAAAGATCAGATCTTCGGGTAATAAATCCCTAAACAACTCTAGATCTGTCTAACAGGATCCTAGGGACTCCCAAATTATTTTGTTTTATTGTTTTCATTGCGTGTTTGCTATTCGGGAAACCCAATAGTGGAAAGGTAAAAGACCTCTTATAAATACTTTAAAGTGTGGGGGTGTCTTGTAAAGGTAGCAATACTTGATCATAAAAAGATCAAGATAGGACTTAAGATTGTGGATTGTGTATTTATCGGATATGCATACAATAGTAGTGTATATCAATTTCTTGTACACAAGTCAAATATTGAAGATATTCATCCTAATATCATTATGGAATCAAGAAATACTATGTTCTTTGAGAATGTGTTTCTATGGAAGGAAGCATGAGAATGTTTATTGTTAAAAGTTTTAGATAACAAGAAAATGTGGACTATTTTGACATATATTCACTTGTGTTAAGAATAACTTTCTTAAATGGTGACCTTAAAGAGAAGGTTTACATTAAACAACCCGAGAGTTTTGTTGTCAATGGATAAGAAAAGAAAGTTCGTAAACTTGTCAAATTAATATATGATTTGAAAAAAAAAACCTAAACAATGACATGAAAAGCTTGACAAGGTTATGTTGTCAAATGAACTAAAAATCAACGAAGTTGACAAATGTCTTTATGTGAAAAACATTGATAAAGGTTATGTCATTGTATGTCTCTATATGGATAATACGCTAATTTTAAGCAGCAATGATTGCATGATCAAGTCTACTTAAAAATATTAACTAACAAGTTTGACATGAAACAATTAGATATTGTAGATGTCATAGTAGGAATAAAAATTTCTAAGATATTTAATAGATTGACATTGTCCTAATCTTATTATGTTGAGAAAAGTCTCGAGAAATTTTCTAAAGATGACAATAACACTGTGAAAATAATAATTGACATAAATGTACATATGTCCAGTAATAGAGGTAAAAAAAATAAATTAATTGAATTATTCTTGAATAATTGAAAGTCTAATGTATGTTATGAACTATATAAACCTAATATTGCTTACTCAACCTAATATTGCTTACTCAGTTAGTAAACTGAGTAGATTTACAAGTAATCCAAGTATGGATCATTGAAAGGCAATTAAAAAGGTACATCTTGGGCTATAGGTTATACTATATTGGTTACCCAACAATACTAAAAGGGTATGGTAATGATAATTGAAAATCCAATATTAAGAATTTAAAATTTACAAGTGGATATGTCTTCTCACTTAGTGAGGCAGCTGTGTTATGAAAATCCTTCAAACAAACGTGTATCACTAGGTCCAAGATGGAATTAGAGTTTATTGCTCTTGATAAATTAGAGAGGAAGCCAAATGGATTCAGAATTTCTTAGAGGATATTCTATATTGGCTAAAATCAATGCCAACAATTTGTATCTATTACAATAGTTACTCAGCAATTAGAAAGGCACAAAGTAATATGTATAATGAGAAGTTTAGACATATAAGTTGTAGACATAATAATGTTAAACACTTGCTCTTGAATGGAATATTTCCATTGACTATGTAAAGTTAAAGGAAAATAATATAGATCCATTAACTAAAGGTTTATAGAGAGAGTTTGTGTATAATTCATTGATGTGAATGAACTTAAAGTCTTTAAAAAATAAAAAATATATATAATGATGACAACCATACCTAGTTGATTAAAGATTCCAAGATATAGATTCAAATAGAAAAGTAAGTCATATAGCATTCTCGATAGCACCAGTAAAAATATTATTTCTTGTTTATTCCTATAATGAAATAAGTGTTAGTTGTAGAGTGATAAATGGTGAGCCGAGCTCTTAATGATTTTCATATCTTGGTACACCAAGTGGAATATAGCAAAATACTCTTAATAAAATATCACTTAAATGAGTGAGAAGTGTGGCCGTTTATTTGAGAATTTCAATAACGTGGAATTCTGTAAAGCACTCATGAATCCAAGAATTGTTTAGGGCTAAATGAACATAACCGTAAGAACCAAAAGAAATATCTAGGTTGAGAACTATGTGATTACTATTATCTTAGTTTGCACAAAAAGCTAAATAGTTCACGACATCACCTTTACTATTTAGTTGAGTAAATCCGATAGTATTTCACTAAGGAATGTTCAAAGTCAAAAGCTACCTATCCTGATGTAGTAATCTACTAAATTAGTATCTATCAACAAATCTTTGAGTCATTCTCAAACTGGTGAGATAATTTTCATTCATGTGGGGGATTATTGAAAATTTGTTTTAATTAAACAAATTATAGGTGAATGAAAAATTAATCTGAAAAAACCCTTAGTTTTTCTAGATTTAATTTTTGATTTATGATGGCTAATTAAAAGTTGATAATGATGGAAATTAATTCTTATTAATTCTTCAACCTTTTAGCTTTTAAAATTCATTATATAAAGGAGTGGAGAAAGAGTTTCTAACTTAAATTTTTCATATTTAACATACTCTTTCTTACCTCATTTTTTGTGAGGGGAGAAGAAAGAGTTTCTAACTTGATTTTTTCATGGTTAACATATTATTTCTCACCTTATTTTTAGTGTTTTTCTTCTTCTTTTTTATGCTTTAATTTTCCTCCAAAATCTAGAGTTTAGATTCATCTTGTTGAGAGATATATGAGTTATATAATTTTTTTGTTCAAAAATCTTATTTATAAGTGCATCTAAATCAAGATGGTATTGTTGAAATCTTAAAAAGTATATTGTAAATATATTAGTTGCATAAATAAGGATTAATAAAGTCTTAAGAACAAAATGATTCATTTTTTCAATAAGCTTTAAACTACATTTTACCTTCATTTTTTTAATTTAAGCATAATTATTTTTATTATTAGCATGTATAGCATTGCAAATTTAAAAATATAATTAATATACATACTAATATTATTATTATTATTATTATTTTGTAAAAAATATATTTATTATTAGTTATATTGCTTATAATTTTAACTTGTATTAACTATAAATTTTACAAAATATGGTTTTACACCGGTAAACAAATTCTATAAAACAAATTCTAGGAGTTGAGCAGTCCAGAAATGGAAGCATGAGAATGGAAGTTTTGCAAGGGTTTGGGAGGAGACGTCGCTTTTTGCAGATTTAAGAAGAGGAGAGCGGCAGTTTTGTGAGGAAGAAGAAGAGGAAATGAGGGTTTATATATGGTGAAATACCGCAGGTCTTAGCTGGAAGCGGCCTTTGGCAGCCATATAAAAAATACCCGAACCTCCCTTTTCATCAACAAGACACGCCACCGGTGGCAAGCAAGTGGGTTCCTCGAGTCGTTTCAAGCCCAAGGCAACCAGCTAGCTGAGATATTTCCGTCCCTCAATCTTTTTTTTCTTTTCTTTTTTTAAGTGCAAAATTTGGTTCATTATTGAAACACCATGATATGTGCGGAACTTATGCTATTATTGAATTTATTTATTTTTTTGTGATTGTTTCAGCTTTTGTGTTTCTAAAGATATGAAATTTGTGGTTTTTTGGACACTTTGGGTAAGAAGCATATGTGGTTTTTTGATATATTTGCCTACTTTACTACTTGGAATGGCAGTGAGGAGTCTCAGTGATTTGCTCGATCATAATAGTAAGGTTTAGCTGTTTTACTTGGTGTTAATCTATAAGTTTTTTCCAACTCTTGCCATTGCAGTGATTATGTCGTTAATGCTAAGTTAATGTATTTCCTCGTGTTTATTTCTGTTGATGGCACCTGTTTCTGTATGGGCGTGTATTTTCTTGCGTCTGTTTCAGTGGATTGCTTTGGCAAATTGAAGAAGAGTTTCTTATTGTACAAGAGGCTCGAGTCTTTTCTTTGTTTTGCTTAAGTACATGATGGTGGTGGCATTTTATGTATGAGCTATCTCTTTGAATGATGGAAAATACCGTGTAGCACTTGGGAAGTGGAAGGCTGCTCTTAATTTGATGCCTGAAAATGCAGTCTTACATGAACAAAAGGCACAAGTTTTGATTGGAATTGGAGATTGCATGGAATGGCATTGAAGGCAGCAACTCGTGACATTGTTTATTACAATTTTCTGAGTGTATATACTGGTGAGAGCTTTAATTTAATTTGGACTTTATTTGACAGGGGCAACTGAGTTGGAACCTTCATGGGCTGAGATATGACGATGCTATACTCTTATGGTGCTTCTGTCAAGTAAGCAATTCAATGAATAGCGTAAGCAACTCGTAATTATTTAGTCATTAAGGTTTTTATACCATGTTAAATGGACCAATTCAATATCTAATAACTTAAATTGTAAGTTGATATTTTAAGATATAATTTATATTATTCTCTAGCAACATTTAATTTTCCTTTTGTATCTCTTTCGATGAATTTGCTGGTTGAATATTTCACTGCTCCGGTATATTACCCCTGAATTAGCTTTCATGGGATTTTTTATGTTTTAGACTCAATTTTTTGACAGTTGCCACCTCCTGTTCTGAACTTTTTCTTTCTCCTAGAAAAGTTTCCTCCATCTGCCTTTTTTTCTTGTACCGTACAAGTAATTTTTGTTTTCCTTTCGCTCATAAATCTAGGGCATCCTTTGCTACATCGAAGTTTGTTAAAATGCAGTCACATGTAGTGTGGTAAGATGGAGTTCATAAGAGCTATATGTACTGCATAACTTAGGATAATTCTTAGTGCAATTCTAGTGAAGTCTAAGAAACTATTTACTCAAAGTATGCTAAATTTATTCCCTTGTTTCTTTTGCCTGTGGCCTTCTCAGGCATGGGTCACCCTTGACAGAGCACAGTTGAACTTTGGGGAGCCTGACAGTGCAACTGAGAACTTCCTTAGAACAATAGCCATAAAGGTACATTCTTGTATTTCGGTGGCTTGACCTTTCTGGATCATTTTGTTTGTGAACTTTCAAATAAAATAGATTCATGGGACACTACCTGTCATCAAATGGTGAAAACAAGAAAGTTTCCTATCTAAAGATTGTTGCGAGTCATATCAGGACTTAGATTAAGATTACTGTAATTTGACTTTGCTTATATCTTCCTGGCAATTTGCTTGGGTCGAAAACGATCTCAACTTTAAATGTTGGAGCTTGAGTGAGTCCTTATTTTTCCTTTCATCCCCTTTATTGAGTTCAATCTTGTTGAATTGTATGGCAAATTCGTCTTCTCAGTCTTTCCAAGAAAAAGAAACATAATGTTGCTCCAACATCAAAAGTATCTGTGGCCATCTTTTACTTCCTTCACTTGGGCTGCCGGGAGAGTGATTCAGTCCTAGTCTAGTACTATCATGACAGGTGGTATTCCTATTGACGTGCTTAGCTTCTAGTTCCATTTTTGTGTTTGTATAATGTATTTTTTGCTCCAATTTCCCCAAATGCTCCATCTGCAGCCAGATGATTCTAAGGAGGCTCAAGATGACAGGCACAGTGCATCACAGCTTGTAAAAGGTGAAAGCAGCGTCATTCATCAGGCTTGAGCACTAAAGAGAACGGTTATGTGGAGTGTGACAAGACTGAGAGCTCCTGAATAGATAAGAAAGTAGCATCAAAGCAAGAGTTTCACACTCATGTACCCTGTCATGAGGTAGACCTTTTAAATTGTAGGCTACTGCTTTAACAAATTCATGGATATAAAGAAAATTCTGAATGGTAAAATAATCATATGGGTCGGTTGGGTACAATGTGACCTCAATCAGACACGAGAAATGAAAGTTCAATTCAAAGAATTTGGCTATTTTTTGCTACAACTAGACTTGTATTAAGAGAGGGAGAGATCAGAATGCGCGAGGTTTGACGTGATTCAATGGTCTGTCAGGTACCACTTTAATGATGCTATACTTGAAGGGGGCGTTCCATTCAACAGAGCTTATGGAATGACAGCTTTCCAGTATCCAGGCACTGTAAAGGTTCAATAGGGTATTCAATCAAGCGATGCCAAACCACACTCCCCTTCATCATGAAGAAAATCCTTGATATTTACGAAGGGTTCGATGGGCTCGAGGTGTTAGTTGATGTTGGAGGTGGAATTGGAGATACTCTCAACATTATCACTTCCAAGTATCTTCACATTGAGGGCATAAATTATGATATGCCCCATGTATTAGCAGATGCACCTTCGTATCCAGGTACCATTGCCTTCTTTTGTTTTAATAGCACTGTACAAGTAAGGCTCTATCCCAGTTGTATTTTGATGCAATTTGCTCTATAAAGTATGGGGCCAAACAACTAGGTGGTCCTATTTTGCATTCTGTTTTCTCCTTGCCTTCCTGTTTCTGAAATGGACAGCTTTAACTTCCTATAAGACGTTATGTTGTAGGCGAGGAGGTTTGTTAGTGTGCCAAATGGAGATGCTGTTTTCATGAAGGTAAAGCCTCTCTGGGTTATCATCTCCATTTACCTATCTACGTGTTCTTAGATTGAAGTTTGTCAAGATGTGAGTGAAAGGAAATTTAGTGAAATCTGACTACCCTGAACTTCATAGGAAATAATTCATAGCAACCCCCAAGATGTAGACTTTGGTTTACAAAATATCTATTTTACATAAGATCTTCGTGTTTGATTCTTTTGTTTGTTGATTTACCAATGTACCTTGCAGTGGACACTTCATGATTGGAGCGATGAGCATTGCCTGAACTACTCAAGAACTGTTGGGAAGCTCTTCCAAGTAATGGTAAGGTGATATTCGTGGAATCACTTCTTCCTGTTGCACCAGAGAATATTGCTTCTTCACACGTTGTCTTTGAACAAGATCTGTGCATGTTGGCTCGAAATCCTGGTGGTATGGAGTTCGAAGCCTTAGCAAAGAAATCTGGTTTTTCAGGCTGTGAAGTCATATGTTGTGCTTACAACAGCTGGGTAATGGAGTTTCAAAAAAACAGCACTGCCATAAATTAACTTCAGCAATTTCCTCTCTTTTTTCCCCCACAATTGCTCTTGCTCCTGGTGGCTTAAGTCACACATACTCTGCTCATAGAACAGGGAGTCGAATAATTGTATCATATACCAATGAACGCAAACTTAAACTTCGTTGTTTGGCTACAACTAGGACAGCGTGTCGATTGTTAAAAAACCCATTGCTATTTAATGATGGAACAATAGTCTTAAATGTGGTATTTTACCCACTAGAAGCAAAAGGAAAAGGCCTGGCATGGAAACATCACCTGGGGATGAGATAAACATCAATGCTCACCAGAGAAGAAGTACGCATGCATGCACTGGTAGGGGGTTGAGAACTTGAATTACAAAAGAAAATGTTCTCTTCTCATTATAAAGCACAGATTGTCTGAAATTCGGTTGCGTTTTGTAATTTTACAACATCACTGACAGAGATTAGCTTTCCCTTACAAAAAATAATGAACCGTGTTCGGTACAAAATGAACAAGATGTTACTGTTAAAAACATCGTTTCCAACAGGCTTATCTAACGATTCCCTGATCCTTGTAACTCCATGTCCTGTATTTGGCACTTGCCAACCAGTAAATGTACTAGCCTTCAGAATCATGCCCTGCCAAGAGTCAGCAAAACCTAAGTTTACAGCCTAACAAAATATTCTTCCCCAGAAGGCGGCGGGATCAAAATTCTTGACATCAGTTACACCATACAAAATCAATATGATCAATGATTAAAACCATGAATTTTTATCTTGTAATTTCCTGAAAATGTCATGTGCTTTTCAACTCTTCAATTGATTGGCAGCCGACTTCACACTTTAGTGCTGCAGTTACGAGCATGTCCATTCCTTCTCTACCTTTATCTGATTCTTCTCCACCTTCCTTGTACAGTTTCTTGCGGTTTTCACATTCCTTTTTAACCCCTTCACCCTCTTTTTCACGTACCTTCAAGATTTCTCATATGCCCTCCTTTACCCCGCGTAATTTTTGTATTTTCAGATCACATCGCCTGCAAAGTCCATTTCCCTTTTTGGTACAGGAATGCGTGGCGGAAATGCAACAAAGGTGGCATGCATGATCACAGCCATCACATAAAACAATCTTATCATCATCTTTATCAGTGAGGCAACCTCTGCATAAACAAGAAGGGCAATACCAACGAGGGCCATACAATATTAACTGCCTATTTGTCAAGATCTCTAATATGGTAGTACTTCTGCCAGGGCATTCAGAGTGATCACATATATTTATCTTCCCTCCATTGCTCACTGGGACTTCAACAAATTTTACAGATGCGTATGTTTTCAGTCCCTTCTGATGATAGCTGAATCCTCATTGGTCGTGCTGAAATTTTACTCTTCAAAATCATTGAATGGTTCTCTGAGTTGATAAAACCAATTTCATCACTAACTTGATTAATTTGGGTCCTGGGGCAATTCAGCCTCTCACACGCTACACAATTCTCATGAATGGATCCCATACCACTTGCAGCGCAGTCGTCACAGTACC